>OW026366.1:106666692-107190266 GCA_932273885.2 Leucozona laternaria | reverse complement strand
CATCATCATCATCATCATCATCATCATCATCATCATCATCATCATCATCATCATCATCATCATCATCATCATCATCATCATCATCATCATCATCATCATCATCATCATCATCATCATCATCATCATCATCATCATCATCATCATCATCATCATCATCATCATCATCATCATCATCATCATCATCATCATCATCATCATCATCATCATCATCATCATCATCATCATCATCATCATCATCATCATCATCATCATCATCATCATCATCATCATCATCATCATCATCATCATCATCATCATCATCATCATCATCATCATCATCATCATCATCATCATCATCATCATCATCATCCTGTTGGTATACCTTCCACTATTTTAAAAAACTGTGTAAATCATTTATTGTTGCATTTGTCAGTTCTTTTTAACATTTCAATGTCTTCTTGTAAGTTTCCATCTATATGGAAAAATTCATTTATAATCCCTCTGCATAATAAAGGCAATAAATATGATATTAGCAATTATTGACCTATTGCAAGATTATCCGTAACTCCAATTTAGTTCACTTGAGTGATCGATCAATTTAGTTCAAATCATGTTACTGAACTAGTTCGTTCAGTTTAGATCAATTTAGTTCAGTTTGCAGAATATTCGAAAAAAAAATTATTTTTTCAAGAAAAATTTAAAAACAACAATAAACACCAAGTTAATAAAACTAAATTTTAAAGCTATTATAATATATTAATTTTATTTAAAATAAAAAGTCCTTAATTTAATATTTAATTCACAGATAGTTGAAAACTAGTTTTGATTTTTTTATCACAATATTTAATTTTTCAGGTTTTAAGTCCTTAAGTTTATAGAACCTGATGTTACATTTTGTAATTGATATGTTTACAAACACAAATACATTGCACATACATTAAAAAACTTTTGCGTCAAATTGCAATAATTAATAATAACATTTTACATATTTGAATGTAAGAATACCAGTTTCTTGACATTTTCTGGACTGAGAAAAGTTCGTCTGTCACTTATTATTTGGCCGGTTGCTGAGAACACAGGTTATGTCAAAACCTCAAATTCCCATAAACTGGTCACTCTAACAATAATCATTAAATTAATCATATTACAATTATTTTCCCAGCGGAATTGCAATGCATAGAAATATGATATTGCGAAACATTGCAATTCCGTTGAATTCAAAAATAACAAAATCAAAACGAATTTATCCACAACAAATTATATTGCAATTAAATTAATCATATTACAATAATTTTCTCAGCGGAAGTGCAAAGCATAGTAAAATCAAAACGAATTTATCCACAACAAATTATGTTGCAATTTAATTAATCATATTACAATAATTTTCTCAGCGGAAGTGCAAAGCATAGTAATACGATATTGCGAGGCTTTGCAAATCCGCTGAAATAAGAAATAACAAATTAATGCTTCATTTTGGGTTTTAATGAAATTGTAAGTTTTTAGTCTTTAAGTATCATTGAAAGAATAAAGATCAAAAAATCAAAATAAATAAATTGTGTTTTTCTACTAAAAGAAACATACATAAGTGGCGCAGTCGGTTATTTTATTGTCCAAAGATGATAAAATCGAATCTCCTTCCAAAGAAGTGAACTAAATAAAACACTTATTATCTAAAGATAATAACGACGATCCTAATTCCCCTTAAGCAGTGAATTGAAAACTCTTTGTCCAAAGACAGTGAAATTAGTTTATTCCTATAAAGAAGTGAATTAAAAATATTATTGTCCAAAGACAATAAAATCAATCAGTTACACAGTGACTTAATTTTTTTTCCTTTCTCCTTTTGAAGATTTTTTTTTTTGTTGTTTGTGTATACCAAAACCTACACCCAGAATAAAAAAAAAAAAAAAAAATCAAAGCTTAAATTAAATAAGTCTTGTAAATGCCAAAAAACAGTGATAAAAAAAACAAAAGTGAGAGATTTCTATCGTTTGCTTATAATAAAAAAAATCGAGACAGTGACGACAGTGACGATATTGAAGAAATTAAAACAATCAAGATGGCAAATGAAAATAGTGGAATACCAGTCAGCGAACTCATAAAAGAAGCTGCAAAAATAAAGGAGTTCAACGGAGATGAAAATTATGACTTATCATCCTTTATTCGCGAAGCAGAGCTCATACTCCCACTTTTCAACGATAACCCACCACTAAAGGAGTTTGTATACCAGCGATACGTATTCAACAAAATCCAGGGGGCAGCTTTAAAGTGCATAAGAACATTGGGACCTCATCCAACGTGGGATAAAATCAAAGACGAGTTAAAAAAGAATTTTGGTGTAAGGGACACTTATCATAAACTACACCACCTTGCAATTACATGCAAATCAACATCTGTAAGTGCATATTATTATAATTTAAGGAATATTTTAGATAAGTTAAACGCTAAATATGAGTTTGATGATACAAAACCTAGTGAATTTGCTCCCGATTCAAATGAATCAATTATATTTTTGAATGGTATTAACCCAAATTTATCAAGTATTATTTATAGTAGAAATATAAAAACACTCAGAGACGCATATTATATACTTGAAGAGACAGGAATATTGAGACATTACGATAGACAAGACAATTATAGGGGAAATTCATCAGGATACAATAGAAACTCAAATCAAAACTCAGGACATTACAAACAGAACAATAATTATAATCCTAAACCAGAAACTACAGTTAAGAATCCATTTCGACAAAACAATTATTCCAGACAGTATACGCAAATGGGGACAGCTACAACACAAATTCTAGACAATCCAGACAAAGTGGAGTAAATAATAACAACTACAATAGGAGCTCTCTACAGACTAGACAGAATTCCAATTCCACCCCAATGGAGGTAGATCACATTGAAACCGTTTCAGATGAAGTAAATTTTCAGTCAGAAGCCCAACATCATGTCTACCGATAGTTGAACTGACAATAGGGAATGAGAAAATAAGATGCCTTATTGATACAGGATCAACAACCACACTTTTAGACTCAGACAGACTACTCAAATATAAACGAATAAAACTTCAAAACGTTGTTTCTTTTAGCACACTTAGTGGACGAACTTTAATAGACAAAGAAATTATAACACAATTACCAATCGAATTTAACGAGAATAATTCTATGTGCTGGAAACTGACATCTTTTTATAATAAAAGTTTTGACGGACTTATAGGCCAAAATCTTCTTAAACCTTTACAAGCAATTATAAATCTAGAAGAGGAGTACTTAGAAATAAATAATGCAAAAATAAAATTTATTAATTCTTGCCCTTTTAAGTATGAAGAAATAAATTCATTGAATGAATCCATAATTGACCAAAATACATTAGAAAAGCTAGAACGAAAGGATATGAATTTAGAAGAAAAAAGGGAACTGAAAAATCTTATTAATAAAAATAGAGATTTGTTTTTCCAAGAAGGTAATAAACTTACTCACACCCACGAAATTCAACACGAAATTATAACTACTACAGAAAAACCCATATATTCTAAAATATATAGGTATCCTCAGATTCATGAAGAGGAGATTAATAGACAGATGAAAGAAATGCTAACACAAGGAATAATTAAAGAAAGTAATTCCCCATATAATTCGCCGTTATGGATCGTTCCAAAGAAGATCGATAACTCAGGCATGAAAAAATGGAGAATTGTGATCGACTACAGAAAACTTAACGATGTTTCTGTAAGTGATAAATATCCTATTCCTAATAGAGAAACTAGGAAGATCACAATACTTCACTACATTAGACCTTGCCAAAGGCTTTCATCAGGTATTAATAAAAAAGGAAGACAGAAAGAAAACTGCGTTTTCAACTCCGTTAGGGCACTATAAGTTTATAAGAATGCCGTTTGGGCTTCAAAACGCCCCAGCGACCTTCCAAAGACTAATAAATTCTGTCCTACGAGAGCATATAAACCGTATATGTGTTGTCTATCTAGACGATATTTTGATATTCAGTACCACTTTAGAAGAACATATTACGAATATACAAAAAATTTTTAATAAACTAAGAGAGCATAATCTCAAAATCCAAATTGATAAATGCAATTTTTTTAGTAGAAACACAGAGTATTTGGGTCACATTCTGACGACAGAAGGCATTAAGCCGAATATGAGTAAAATAGAAAATATTCAAAAGCTTAAACTGCCAGAAACCCAGAAACAAATTAAGTCATTCTTGGGAATGACGGGATACTATCGAAAGTTTGTAAAGGACTATGCGAAAGTAGCTTACGGTATGACAAAATATTTGAAGAAAAATACGAAAATTAACAAAAATGATCCCCAATACATAGACTCATTTCAAAAACTGAAAAGATTACTTATTAATACACCAATTTTAAGATACCCTGATTCTAATAAAAGATTCAAACTTATAACCGATGCCAGCGATTTTGCTTTAGGCGCAGTCCTTACACAGGACGATCATCCCCTGAGTTATGCAAGTAGGACTCTTAACGACCATGAAAAAAAATACTCCACAACGGAAAAAGAGCTGCTTAGCATCGTTTGGGCCGTGAACTATTTTCGCCCATATATTTATGGTAGAACTTTTGATCTTCTTACTGATCACCAGCCTCTCAAATGGCTCCAAACCAAACATAAGGGCAAAGATATTAATCACAGGTTACAGCGTTGGTTACTTAGACTTGGAGAGTATGATATAAATATTGAATATATCAAAGGATCAGAAAACAAAGTAGCCGATTTTTTGTCGAGAATAAATTCAGAAACAGGAGAAATAAATGCTTTAGATACAGAACAAGACAACGATAACATAAGTACAGACGCAACGATTCACTCACAAGAGGAAGAACAAAACAAACGACCACTTCCCAATTTTAGACACTGTTGTTAACAGATTTTCCACTCAAATCATTTTAACAAAAAACAAAACAAAAGAAATTGAGGTCATTGGGAATAAACGAAAGATTTACATTAGTAAAGATGACATTGAAAATAATTTCATGACGGACATATTTCGAAGATTTTTGAAATCAGGCAAAATAGGAATTTTTTCTGAATTCTCTGACCCCGAATATAATAAAGTCCAACAAAAGCTGATAGAATTGTTTAATACTAGTTTAAAATTTTATAAATGTACCCATTATGCAAAAGACATGGAAAATGAGGACGAGGCATTTAGATACATTAGCAAATATCACAAAAATGAAACAGGACATGCAGGGATAAATGAAAACTATGAAGGACTGAAAAAACTGATATACTATAAAAATTTAAAAACATATATTCAAAAATACATTAATAATTGTGACACATGCAATAGAGCAAAATATGATAGAAACCCTATTAAACCAAAATTCCATATAACTGAAACTCCAAGTGATATAAATCAGATAATTCATTTAGATGTCTATATAAATAAAAAACATATTTTCTTAACCTTCATTGACAAGTTCTCAAAACATGCAGTTGTTCTTTATTTAGAAGATAGGAATAGCGTCACAATAGTTGGGAAAATACGATTATATTTTTCAATCAAAGGAAAACCAAATTTAGTTGTTCTAGATAATGAGTTTAATTCTGTAAACGTTAAGGAATTTTTAAGACAAGAAGAAGTAGAAACTCATTTCACAAAGCCTAATAGCCATACAGGCAACGCAGATGTAGAAAGGTTCCATAGCACAATAGGAGAAAAACTTAGAGTTTTAGAAACAGAAAAGTCTGATTTGCCAATACAAGAAAGACTTTTTAAATGCGTAGAATGGTATAATAAGTCTATTCATTCTGTTATTAAATCCAAACCTATAGATGTAACAGAAGGAAAAGTTGATAAAAAACAAATAGAAAAATTATTGAAAGAACACAAAGAAAAAGTTATTAACAAACGAAATGAAAAAAGGGAAGATTACAACCAAAGTCAAGAAGCAGGTTATGTAAAAAATTATAAAGCACTAAGACACAAAGACGAACCTAAATATAGAAAACTAAAATTACAAAACATTCACCCTACAAACATTAAACGAAGTACAAAATTTTCAGGTCAACTGGACAACACTATTTTTGATACTGACAATAATGACACATCTACCCGCAACGAAAGGAACTCTGATAGTTGAAAAAATCGACAACAATAACGGATACGTTGAAGTTAACATTGAAGAAGTTCCAATCATTCACAATTATAACATAATCCTACATATAATGAAACCCCAGCAAATAACATATATATTGGATACATTTGAAAATAACATAAAACAATTAGGAGATATAGTTAACAAAAACCTTTTACTTCACGAACTTAGCTTACTCAGAACAAAAGTAAAAACCTTGTTACCACATAGACATAAGAGGGGTTTAATCAACGTTGTAGGAACAGGACTTAAATGGCTCTTCGGTACAACGGACGAAAACGATAGAGTAGATGTAGAAGAACATTTAGGAACAATTGATGAAAATAATCATAACATAATTAATAGTTTGAACAAAAATATCGAAATTAATAATCATTTTAACGATACTTTTAATAAAATCAGAGAAACAATAGAAGCAGATAGGGATAAGATTCTAGAAAAATTTAATGATATTAAAACAAATAATGAAAAAATTTATAAAGAGCTAATTTATCTAGACGTACTCCTTAAAATAAAAATACTCGGAGATAACATAGAACATATACAAAATAATATTGCATCATCAAGAATGAATCTTATGAGCAGTAATATCTTGACAGAAGATGAAATCAGAAAATATGACATAGATTTATACAAATTACAAAACATTAGACTAGGTACCGCAGAATATAAAAAAGAAAAAATGATATTTGCAATAAAAATTCCTAAAGATATATTTAAAGTTAAACGTTCTATTTTTATTCCAATTACCAATAATAAATCTGAAGAATTTGATTTTGAAAATAAAGAAATTGTAATTTTAAACAATACGTATTATGATTTTAATGGAAATGTAAATGAAAAATCTTTAAAAAAATCCAAGCTTTGTATTTATCAATATAGTTGCTTTAAAATAAAAAATACAAAATCCGAAATTATAGAAATAAATCCAAATTCAATTTTGCTGAAAAATCAAAATAGTACAACACTATCAAGTTCATGTGATGACAGAATTATAACCCTTAATGGGAATTACTTAATAAATTTTCATAACTGTAACGTAAAAATAAGAAATCAAACTTATTTTGGAAAAAACGAAGAATTCACACAAAATTTTATAATAAAGAACAATGATAACCAATTTAAAGAAAATAATAGTACATTATCGTTTGATGACATTGTAATTGATCAGATTAAAAACATGGAAGTAATTGAAGAAATTAAATACCATAAAAAAAAGTACATCATGTTCAGTTATATATATTTAATTGCCTTTATAGTAATAGCTATTCTTCTGATACTTCTATTTTTGTTTACAATTCATAAATATAAGTCAATAAAAGTTGTTATTAATAACGAAACCCAGGAGAGTTTCGATTTAAAGGGGGGAGGGGTTATGTCAAAACCTCAAATTCCCATAAACTGGTCACTCTAACAATAATCATTAAATTAATCATATTACAATTATTTTCCCAGCGGAATTGCAATGCATAGAAATATGATATTGCGAAACATTGCAATTCCGTTGAATTCAAAAATAACAAAATCAAAACGAATTTATCCACAACAAATTATGTTGCAATTAAATTAATCATATTACAATAATTTTCTCAGCGGAAGTGCAAAGCATAGTAAAATCAAAACGAATTTATCCACAACAAATTATGTTGCAATTTAATTAATCATATTACAATAATTTTCTCAGCGGAAGTGCAAAGCATAGTAATACGATATTGCGAGGCTTTGCAAATCCGCTGAAATAAGAAATAACAAATTAATGCTTCATTTTGGGTTTTAATGAAATTGTAAGTTTTTAGTCTTTAAGTATCATTGAAAGAATAAAGATCAAAAAATCAAAATAAATAAATTGTGTTTTTCTACTAAAAGAAACATACATAAGTGGCGCAGTCGGTTATTTTATTGTCCAAAGATGATAAAATCGAATCTCCTTCCAAAGAAGTGAACTAAATAAAACACTTATTATCTAAAGATAATAACGACGATCCTAATTCCTCTTAAGCAGTGAATTGAAAACTCTTTGTCCAAAGACAGTGAAATTAGTTTATTCCTATAAAGAAGTGAATTAAAAATATTATCGTCCAAAGACAATAAAATCAATCAGTTACACAGTGACTTAATTTTTTTTCCTTTCTCCTTTTGAAGATTTTTTTTTTTGTTGTTTGTGTATACCAAAACCTACACCCAGAATAAAAAAAAAAAAAAATCAAAGCTTAAATTAAATAAGTCTTGTAAATGCCAAAAAACAGTGATAAAAAAAACAAAAGTGAGAGATTTCTATCGTTTGCTTATAATAAAAAAAACCGAGACAGTGACGACAGTGACGATATTGAAGAAATTAAAACAATCAAGATGGCAAATGAAAATAGTGGAATACCAGTCAGCGAACTCATAAAAGAAGCTGCAAAAATAAAGGAGTTCAACGGAGATGAAAATTATGACTTATCATCCTTTATTCGCGAAGCAGAGCTCATACTCCCACTTTTCAATGATAACCCACCACTAAAGGAGTTTGTATACCAGCGATACGTATTCAACAAAATCCAGGGGGCAGCTTTAAAGTGCATAAGAACATTGGGACCTCATCCAACGTGGGATAAAATCAAAGACGAGTTAAAAAAGAATTTTGGTGTAAGGGACACTTATCATAAACTACACCACCTTGCAATTACATGCAAATCAACATCTGTAAGTGCATATTATTATAATTTAAGGAATATTTTAGATAAGTTAAACGCTAAATATGAGTTTGATGATACAAAACCTAGTGAATTTGCTCCCGATTCAAATGAATCAATTATATTTTTGAATGGTATTAACCCAAATTTATCAAGTATTATTTATAGTAGAAATATAAAAACACTCAGAGACGCATATTATATACTTGAAGAGACAGGAATATTGAGACATTACGATAGACAAGACAATTATAGGGGAAATTCATCAGGATACAATAGAAACTCAAATCAAAACTCAGGACATTACAAACAGAACAATAATTATAATCCTAAACCAGAAACTACAGTTAAGAATCCATTTCGACAAAACAATTATTCCAGACAGTATACGCAAATGGGGACAGCTACAACACAAATTCTAGACAATCCAGACAAAGTGGAGTAAATAATAACAACTACAATAGGAGCTCTCTACAGACTAGACAGAATTCCAATTCCACCCCAATGGAGGTAGATCACATTGAAACCGTTTCAGATGAAGTAAATTTTCAGTCAGAAGCCCAACATCATGTCTACCGATAGTTGAACTGACAATAGGGAATGAGAAAATAAGATGCCTTATTGATACAGGATCAACAACCACACTTTTAGACTCAGACAGACTACTCAAATATAAACGAATAAAACTTCAAAACGTTGTTTCTTTTAGCACACTTAGTGGACGAACTTTAATAGACAAAGAAATTATAACACCATTACCAATCGAATTTAACGAGAATAATTCTATGTGCTGGAAACTGACATCTTTTTATAATAAAAGTTTTGACGGACTTATAGGCCAAAATCTTCTTAAACCTTTACAAGCAATTATAAATCTAGAAGAGGAGTACTTAGAAATAAATAATGCAAAAATAAAATTTATTAATTCTTGCCCTTTTAAGTATGAAGAAATAAATTCATTGAATGAATCCATAACTGACCAAAATACATTAGAAAAGCTAGAACGAAAGGATATGAATTTAGAAGAAAAAAGGGAACTGAAAAATCTTATTAATAAAAATAGAGATTTGTTTTTCCAAGAAGGTAATAAACTTACTCACACCCACGAAATTCAACACGAAATTATAACTACTACAGAAAAACCCATATATTCTAAAATATATAGGTATCCTCAGATTCATGAAGAGGAGATTAATAGACAGATGAAAGAAATGCTAACACGAGGAATAATTAAAGAAAGTAATTCCCCATATAATTCGCCGTTATGGATCGTTCCAAAGAAGATCGATAACTCAGGCATGAAAAAATGGAGAATTGTGATCGACTACAGAAAACTTAACGATGTTTCTGTAAGTGATAAATATCCTATTCCTAATAGAGAAACTAGGAAGATCACAATACTTCACTACATTAGACCTTGCCAAAGGCTTTCATCAGGTATTAATAAAAAAGGAAGACAGAAAGAAAACTGCGTTTTCAACTCCGTTAGGGCACTATAAGTTTATAAGAATGCCGTTTGGGCTTCAAAACGCCTCAGCGACCTTCCAAAGACTAATAAATTCTGTCCTACGAGAGCATATAAACCGTATATGTGTTGTCTATCTAGACGATATTTTGATATTCAGTACCACTTTAGAAGAACATATTACGAATATACAAAAAATTTTTAATAAACTAAGAGAGCATAATCTCAAAATCCAAATTGATAAATGCAATTTTTTCAGTAGAAACACAGAGTATTTGGGTCACATTCTGACGACAGAAGGCATTAAGCCGAATATGAGTAAAATAGAAAATATTCAAAAGCTTAAACTGCCAGAAACCCAGAAACAAATTAAGTCATTCTTGGGAATGACGGGATACTATCGAAAGTTTGTAAAGGACTATGCGAAAGTAGCTTACGGTATGACAAAATATTTGAAGAAAAATACGAAAATTAACAAAAATGATCCCCAATACATAGACTCATTTCAAAAACTGAAAAGATTACTTATTAATACACCAATTTTAAGATACCCTGATTCTAATAAAAGATTCAAACTTATAACCGATGCCAGCGATTTTGCTTTAGGCGCAGTCCTTACACAGGACGATCATCCCCTGAGTTATGCAAGTAGGACTCTTAACGACCATGAAAAAAAATACTCCACAACGGAAAAAGAGCTGCTTAGCATCGTTTGGGCCGTGAACTATTTTCGCCCATATATTTATGGTAGAACTTTTGATCTTCTTACTGATCACCAGCCTCTCAAATGGCTCCAAACCAAACATAAGGGCAAAGATATTAATCACAGGTTACAGCGTTGGTTACTTAGACTTGGATAGTATGATATAAATATTGAATATATCAAAGGATCAGAAAACAAAGTAGCCGATTTTTTGTCGAGAATAAATTCAGAAACAGGAGAAATAAATGCTTTAGATACAGAACAAGACAACGATAACATAAGTACAGACGCAACGATTCACTCACAAGAGGAAGAACAAAACAAACGACCACTTCCCAATTTTAGACACTGTTGTTAACAGATTTTCCACTCAAATCATTTTAACAAAAAACAAAACAAAAGAAATTGAGGTCATTGGGAATAAACGAAAGATTTACATTAGTAAAGATGACATTGAAAATAATTTCATGACGGACATATTTCGAAGATTTTTGAAATCAGGCAAAATAGGAATTTTTTCTGAATTCTCTGACCCCGAATATAATAAAGTCCAACAAAAGCTGATAGAATTGTTTAATACTAGTTTAAAATTTTATAAATGTACCCATTATGCAAAAGACATGGAAAATGAGGACGAGACATTTAGATACATTAGCAAATATCACAAAAATGAAACAGGACATGCAGGGATAAATGAAAACTATGAAGGACTGAAAAAACTGATATACTATAAAAATTTAAAAACATATATTCAAAAATACATTAATAACTGTGACACATGCAATAGAGCAAAATATGATAGAAACCCTATTAAACCAAAATTCCATATAACTGAAACTCCAAGTGATATAAATCAGATAATTCATTTAGATGTCTATATAAATAAAAAACATATTTTCTTAACCTTCATTGACAAGTTCTCAAAACATGCAGTTGTTCTTTATTTAGAAGATAGGAATAGCGTCACAATAGTTGGGAAAATACGATTATATTTTTCAATCAAAGGAAAACCAAATTTAGTTGTTCTAGATAATGAGTTTAATTCTGTAAACGTTAAGGAATTTTTAAGACAAGAAGAAGTAGAAACTCATTTCACAAAGCCTAATAGCCATACAGGCAACGCAGATGTAGAAAGGTTCCATAGCACAATAGGAGAAAAACTTAGAGTTTTAGAAACAGAAAAGTCTGATTTGCCAATACAAGAAAGACTTTTTAAATGCGTAGAATGGTATAATAAGTCTATTCATTCTGTTATTAAATCCAAAACTATAGATGTAACAGAAGGAAAAGTTGATAAAAAACAAATAGAAAAATTATTGAAAGAACACAAAGAAAAAGTTATTAACAAACGAAATGAAAAAAGGGAAGATTACAACCAAAGTCAAGAAGAAGGTTATGTAAAAAATTATAAAGCACTAAGACACAAAGACGAACCTAAATATAGAAAACTAAAATTACAAAACATTCACCCTACAAACATTAAACGAAGTACAAAATTTTCAGGTCAACTGGACAACACTATTTTTGATACTGACAATAATGACACATCTACCCGCAACGAAAGGAACTCTGATAGTTGAAAAAATCGACAACAATAACGGATACGTTGAAGTTAACATTGAAGAAGTTTCAATCATTCACAATTATAACATAATCCTACATATAATAAAACCCCAGCAAATAACATATATATTGGATACATTTGAAAATAACATAAAACAATTAGGAGATATAGTTAACAAAAACCTTTTACTTCACGAACTTAGCTTACTCAGAACAAAAGTAAAAACCTTGTTACCACATAGACATAAGAGGGGTTTAATCAACGTTGTAGGAACAGGACTTAAATGGCTCTTCGGTACAATGGACGAAAACGATAGAGTAGATGTAGAAGAACATTTAGGAACAATTGATGAAAATAATCATAACATAATTAATAGTTTGAACAAAAATATCGAAATTAATAATCATTTTAACGATACTTTTAATAAAATCAGAGAAACAATAGAAGCAGATAGGGATAAGATTCTAGAAAAATTTAATGATATTAAAACAAATAATGAAAAAATTTATAAAGAGGCAATTTATCTAGACATACTCCTTAAAATAAAAATACTCGGAGATAACATAGAACATATACAAAATAATATTGCATCATCAAGAATGAATCTTATGAGCAGTAATATCTTGACAGAAGATGAAATCAGAAAATATGACATAGATTTATACAAATTACAAAACATTAGACTAGGTACCGCAGAATATAAAAAAGAAAAACTGATATTTGCAATAAAAATTCCTAAAGATATATTTAAAGTTAAACGTTCTATTTTTATTCCAATTACCAATAATAAATCTGAAGAATTTGATTTTGAAAATAAAGAAATTGTAATTTTAAACAATACGTATTATGATTTTAATGGAAATGTAAATGAAAAATCTTTAAAAAAATCCAAGCTTTGTATTTATCAATATAGTTGCTTTAAAATAAAAAATACAAAATCCGAAATTATAGAAATAAATCCAAATTCAATTTTGCTGAAAAATCAAAATAGTACAACACTATCAAGTTCATGTGATGACAGAATTATAACCCTTAATGGGAATTACTTAATAAATTTTCATAACTGTAACGTAAAAATAAGAAATCAAACTTATTTTGGAAAAAACGAAGAATTCACACAAAATTTTATAATAAAGAACAATGATAACCAATTTAAAGAAAATAATAGTACATTATCGTTTGATGACATTGTAATTGATCAGATTAAAAACATGGAAGTAATTGAAGAAATTAAATACCATAAAAAAAAGTACATCATGTTCAGTTATATATATTTAATTGCCTTTATAGTAATAGCTATTCTTCTGATACTTCTATTTTTGTTTACAATTCATAAATATAAGTCAATAAAAGTTGTTATTAATAACGAAACCCAGGAGAGTTTCGATTTAAAGGGGGGAGGGGTTATGTCAAAACCTCAAATTCCCATAAACTGGTCACTCTAACAATAATCATTAAATTAATCATATTACAATTATTTTCCCAGCGGAATTGCAATGCATAGAAATATGATATTGCGAAACATTGCAATTCCGTTGAATTCAAAAATAACAAAATCAAAACGAATTTATCCACAACAAATTATGTTGCAATTAAATTAATCATATTACAATAATTTTCTCAGCGGAAGTGCAAAGCATAGTAAAATCAAAACGAATTTATCCACAACAAATTATGTTGCAATTTAATTAATCATATTACAATAATTTTCTCAGCGGAAGTGCAAAGCATAGTAATACGATATTGCGAGGTTTTGCAAATCCGCTGAAATAAGAAATAACAAATTAATGCTTCATTTTGGGTTTTAATGAAATTGTAAGTTTTTAGTCTTTAAGTATCATTGAAAGAATAAAGATCAAAAAATCAAAAGAAACATACATAAGTGGCGCAGTCGGTTATTTTATTGTCCAAAGATGATAAAATCGAATCTCCTTCCAAAGAAGTGAACTAAATAAAACACTTATTATCTAAAGATAATAACGACGATCCTAATTCCTCTTAAGCAGTGAATTGAAAACTCTTTGTCCAAAGACAGTGAAATTAGTTTATTCCTATAAAGAAGTGAATTAAAAATATTATCGTCCAAAGACAATAAAATCAATCAGTTACACAGTGACTTAATTTTTTTTCCTTTCTCCTTTTGAAGATTTTTTTTTTGTTGTTTGTGTATACCAAAACCTACACCCAGAATAAAAAAAAAAAAAATCAAAGCTTAAATTAAATAAGTCTTGTAAATGCCAAAAAACAGTGATAAAAAAAACAAAAGTGAGAGATTTCTATCGTTTGCTTATAATAAAAAAAACCGAGACAGTGACGACAGTGACGATATTGAAGAAATTAAAACAATCAAGATGGCAAATGAAAATAGTGGAATACCAGTCAGCGAACTCATAAAAGAAGCTGCAAAAATAAAGGAGTTCAACGGAGATGAAAATTATGACTTATCATCCTTTATTCGCGAAGCAGAGCTCATACTCCCACTTTTCAACGATAACCCACCACTAAAGGAGTTTGTATACCAGCGATACGTATTCAACAAAATCCAGGGGGCAGCTTTAAAGTGCATAAGAACATTGGGACCTCATCCAACGTGGGATAAAATCAAAGACGAGTTAAAAAAGAATTTTGGTGTAAGGGACACTTATCATAAACTACACCACCTTGCAATTACATGCAAATCAACATCTGTAAGTGCATATTATTATAATTTAAGGAATATTTTAGATAAGTTAAACGCTAAATATGAGTTTGATGATACAAAACCTAGTGAATTTGCTCCCGATTCAAATGAATCAATTATATTTTTGAATGGTATTAACCCAAATTTATCAAGTATTATTTATAGTAGAAATATAAAAACACTCAGAGACGCATATTATATACTTGAAGAGACAGGAATATTGAGACATTACGATAGACAAGACAATTATAGGGGAAATTCATCAGGATACAATAGAAACTCAAATCAAAACTCAGGACATTACAAACAGAACAATAATTATAATCCTAAACCAGAAACTACAGTTAAGAATCCATTTCGACAAAACAATTATTCCAGACAGTATACGCAAATGGGGACAGCTACAACACAAATTCTAGACAATCCAGACAAAGTGGAGTAAATAATAACAACTACAATAGGAGCTCTCTACAGACTAGACAGAATTCCAATTCCACCCCAATGGAGGTAGATCACATTGAAACCGTTTCAGATGAAGTAAATTTTCAGTCAGAAGCCCAACATCATGTCTACCGATAGTTGAACTGACAATAGGGAATGAGAAAATAAGATGCCTTATTGATACAGGATCAACAACCACACTTTTAGACTCAGACAGACTACTCAAATATAAACGAATAAAACTTCAAAACGTTGTTTCTTTTAGCACACTTAGTGGACGAACTTTAATAGACAAAGAAATTATAACACCATTACCAATCGAATTTAACGAGAATAATTCTATGTGCTGGAAACTGACATCTTTTTATAATAAAAGTTTTGACGGACTTATAGGCCAAAATCTTCTTAAACCTTTACAAGCAATTATAAATCTAGAAGAGGAGTACTTAGAAATAAATAATGCAAAAATAAAATTTATTAATTCTTGCCCTTTTAAGTATGAAGAAATAAATTCATTGAATGAATCCATAATTGACCAAAATACATTAGAAAAGCTAGAACGAAAGGATATGAATTTAGAAGAAAAAAGGGAACTGAAAAATCTTATTAATAAAAATAGAGATTTGTTTTTCCAAGAAGGTAATAAACTTACTCACACCCACGAAATTCAACACGAAATTATAACTACTACAGAAAAACCCATATATTCTAAAATATATAGGTATCCTCAGATTCATGAAGAGGAGATTAATAGACAGATGAAAGAAATGCTAACACAAGGAATAATTAAAGAAAGTAATTCCCCATATAATTCGCCGTTATGGATCGTTCCAAAGAAGATCGATAACTCAGGCATGAAAAAATGGAGAATTGTGATCGACTACAGAAAACTTAACGATGTTTCTGTAAGTGATAAATATCCTATTCCTAATAGAGAAACTAGGAAGATCACAATACTTCACTACATTAGACCTTGCCAAAGGCTTTCATCAGGTATTAATAAAAAAGGAAGACAGAAAGAAAACTGCGTTTTCAACTCCGTTAGGGCACTATAAGTTTATAAGAATGCCGTTTGGGCTTCAAAACGCCCCAGCGACCTTCCAAAGACTAATAAATTCTGTCCTACGAGAGCATATAAACCGTATATGTGTTGTCTATCTAGACGATATTTTGATATTCAGTACCACTTTAGAAGAACATATTACGAATATACAAAAAAATTTTAATAAACTAAGAGAGCATAATCTCAAAATCCAAATTGATAAATGCAATTTTTTTAGTAGAAACACAGAGTATTTGGGTCACATTCTGACGACAGAAGGCATTAAGCCGAATATGAGTAAAATAGAAAATATTCAAAAGCTTAAACTGCCAGAAACCCAGAAACAAATTAAGTCATTCTTGGGAATGACGGGATACTATCGAAAGTTTGTAAAGGACTATGCGAAAGTAGCTTACGGTATGACAAAATATTTGAAGAAAAATACGAAAATTAACAAAAATGATCCCCAATACATAGACTCATTTCAAAAACTGAAAAGATTACTTATTAATACACCAATTTTAAGATACCCTGATTCTAATAAAAGATTCAAACTTTTAACCGATGCCAGCGATTTTGCTTTAGGCGCAGTCCTTACACAGGACGATCATCCCCTGAGTTATGCAAGTAGGACTCTTAACGACCATGAAAAAAAATACTCCACAACGGAAAAAGAGCTGCTTAGCATCGTTTGGGCCGTGAACTATTTTCGCCCATATATTTATGGTAGAACTTTTGATCTTCTTACTGATCACCAGCCTCTCAAATGGCTCCAAACCAAACATAAGGGCAAAGATATTAATCACAGGTTACAGCGTTGGTTACTTAGACTTGGAGAGTATGATATAAATATTGAATATATCAAAGGATCAGAAAACAAAGTAGCCGATTTTTTGTCGAGAATAAATTCAGAAACAGGAGAAATAAATGCTTTAGATACAGAACAAGACAACGATAACATAAGTACAGACGCAACGATTCACTCACAAGAGGAAGAACAAAACGAACGACCACTTCCCAATTTTAGACACTGTTGTTAACAGATTTTCCACTCAAATCATTTTAACAAAAAACAAAACAAAAGAAATTGAGGTCATTGGGAATAAACGAAAGATTTACATTAGTAAAGATGACATTGAAAATAATTTCATGACGGACATATTTCGAAGATTTTTGAAATCAGGCAAAATAGGAATTTTTTCTGAATTCTCTGACCCCGAATATAATAAAGTCCAACAAAAGCTGATAGAATTGTTTAATACTAGTTTAAAATTTTATAAATGTACCCATTATGCAAAAGACATGGAAAATGAGAACGAGACATTTAGATGCATTAGCAAATATCACAAAAATGAAACAGGACATGCAGGGATAAATGAAAACTATGAAGGACTGAAAAAACTGATATACTATAAAAATTTAAAAACATATATTCAAAAATACATTAATAATTGTGACACATGCAATAGAGCAAAATATGATAGAAACCCTATTAAACCAAAATTCCATATAACTGAAACTCCAAGTGATATAAATCAGATAATTCATTTAGATGTCTATATAAATAAAAAACATATTTTCTTAACCTTCATTGACAAGTTCTCAAAACATGCAGTTGTTCTTTATTTAGAAGATAGGAATAGCGTCACAATAGTTGGGAAAATACGATTATATTTTTCAATCAAAGGAAAACCAAATTTAGTTGTTCTAGATAATGAGTTTAATTCTGTAAACGTTAAGGAATTTTTAAGACAAGAAGAAGTAGAAACTCATTTCACAAAGCCTAATAGCCATACAGGCAACGCAGATGTAGAAAGGTTCCATAGCACAATAGGAAAAAAACTTAGAGTTTTAGAAACAGAAAAGTCTGATTTGCCAATACAAGAAAGACTTTTTAAATGCGTAGAATGGTATAATAAGTCTATTCATTCTGTTATTAAATCCAAACCTATAGATGTAACAGAAGGAAAAGTTGATAAAAAACAAATAGAAAAATTATTGAAAGAACACAAAGAAAAAGTTATTAACAAACGAAATGAAAAAAAGGGAAGATTACAACCAAAGTCAAGAAGAAGGTTATGTAAAAAATTATAAAGCACTAAGACACAAAGACGAACCTAAATATAGAAAACTAAAATTACAAAACATTCACCCTACAAACATTAAACGAAGTACAAAATTTTCAGGTCAACTGGACAACACTATTTTTGATACTGACAATAATGACACATCTACCCGCAACGAAAGGAACTCTGATAGTTGAAAAAATCGACAACAATAACGGATACGTTGAAGTTAACATTGAAGAAGTTCCAATCATTCACAATTATAAAATAATCCTACATATAATAAAACCCCAGCAAATAACATATATATTGGATACATTTGAAAATAACATAAAACAATTAGGAGATATAGTTAACAAAAACCTTTTACTTCACGAACTTAGCTTACTCAGAACAAAAGTAAAAACCTTGTTACCACATAGACATAAGAGGGGTTTAATCAACGTTGTAGGAACAGGACTTAAATGGCTCTTCGGTACAATGGACGAAAACGATAGAGTAGATGTAGAAGAACATTTAGGAACAATTGATGAAAATAATCATAACATAATTAATAGTTTGAACAAAAATATCGAAATTAATAATCATTTTAACGATACTTTTAATAAAATCAGAGAAACAATAGAAGCAGATAGGGATAAGATTCTAGAAAAATTTAATGATATTAAAACAAATAATGAAAAAATTTATAAAGAGCTAATTTATCTAGACATACTCCTTAAAATAAAAATACTCGGAGATAACATAGAACATATACAAAATAATATTGCATCATCAAGAATGAATCTTATGAGCAGTAATATCTTGACAGAAGATGAAATCAGAAAATATGACATAGATTTATACAAATTACAAAACATTAGACTAGGTACCGCAGAATATAAAAAAGAAAAACTGATATTTGCAATAAAAATTCCTAAAGATATATTTAAAGTTAAACGTTCTATTTTTATTCCAATTACCAATAATAAATCTGAAGAATTTGATTTTGAAAATAAAGAAATTGTAATTTTAAACAATACGTATTATGATTTTAATGGAAATGTAAATGAAAAATCTTTAAAAAAATCCAAGCTTTGTATTTATCAATATAGTTGCTTTAAAATAAAAAAATACAAAATCCGAAATTATAGAAATAAATCCAAATTCAATTTTGCTGAAAAATCAAAATAGTACAACACTATCAAGTTCATGTGATGACAGAATTATAACCCTTAATGGGAATTACTTAATAAATTTTCATAACTGTAACGTAAAAATAAGAAATCAAACTTATTTTGGAAAAAACGAAGAATTCACACAAAATTTTATAATAAAGAACAATGATAACCAATTTAAAGAAAATAATAGTACATTATCGTTTGATGACATTGTAATTGATCAGATTAAAAACATGGAAGTAATTGAAGAAATTAAATACCATAAAAAAAAGTACATCATGTTCAGTTATATATATTTAATTGCCTTTATAGTAATAGCTATTCTTCTGATACTTCTATTTTTGTTTACAATTCATAAATATAAGTCAATAAAAGTTGTTATTAATAACGAAACCCAGGAGAGTTTCGATTTAAAGGGGGGAGGGGTTATGTCAAAACCTCAAATTCCCATAAACTGGTCACTCTAACAATAATCATTAAATTAATCATATTACAATTATTTTCCCAGCGGAATTGCAATGCATAGAAATATGATATTGCGAAACATTGCAATTCCGTTGAATTCAAAAATAACAAAATCAAAACGAATTTATCCACAACAAATTATGTTGCAATTAAATTAATCATATTACAATAATTTTCTCAGCGGAAGTGCAAAGCATAGTAAAATCAAAACGAATTTATCCACAACAAATTATGTTGCAATTTAATTAATCATATTACAATAATTTTCTCAGCGGAAGTGCAAAGCATAGTAATACGATATTGCGAGGCTTTGCAAATCCGCTGAAATAAGAAATAACAAATTAATGCTTCATTTTGGGTTTTAATGAAATTGTAAGTTTTTAGTCTTTAAGTATCATTGAAAGAATAAAGATCAAAAAATCAAAATAAATAAATTGTGTTTTTCTACTAAAAGAAACATACATAAGTGGCGCAGTCGGTTATTTTATTGTCCAAAGATGATAAAATCGAATCTCCTTCCAAAGAAGTGAACTAAATAAAACACTTATTATCTAAAGATAATAACGACGATCCTAATTCCTCTTAAGCAGTGAATTGAAAACTCTTTGTCCAAAGACAGTGAAATTAGTTTATTCCTATAAAGAAGTGAATTAAAAATATTATCGTCCAAAGACAATAAAATCAATCAGTTACACAGTGACTTAATTTTTTTTCCTTTCTCCTTTTGAAGATTTTTTTTTGTTGTTGTTTGTGTATACCAAAACCTACACCCAGAATAAAAAAAAAAAAAATCAAAGCTTAAATTAAATAAGTCTTGTAAATGCCAAAAAACAGTGATAAAAAAAACAAAAGTGAGAGATTTCTATCGTTTGCTTATAATAAAAAAAATCGAGACAGTGACGACAGTGACGATATTGAAGAAATTAAAACAATCAAGATGGCAAATGAAAATAGTGGAATACCAGTCAGCGAACTCATAAAAGAAGCTGCAAAAATAAAGGAGTTCAACGGAGATGAAAATTATGACTTATCATCCTTTATTCGCGAAGCAGAGCTCATACTCCCACTTTTCAACGATAACCCACCACTAAAGGAGTTTGTATACCAGCGATACGTATTCAACAAAATCCAGGGGGCAGCTTTAAAGTGCATAAGAACATTGGGACCTCATCCAACGTGGGATAAAATCAAAGACGAGTTAAAAAAGAATTTTGGTGTAAGGGACACTTATCATAAACTACACCACCTTGCAATTACATGCAAATCAACATCTGTAAGTGCATATTATTATAATTTAAGGAATATTTTAGATAAGTTAAACGCTAAATATGAGTTTGATGATACAAAACCTAGTGAATTTGCTCCCGATTCAAATGAATCAATTATATTTTTGAATGGTATTAACCCAAATTTATCAAGTATTATTTATAGTAGAAATATAAAAACACTCAGAGACGCATATTATATACTTGAAGAGAACAAAAGTAAAAACCTTGTTACCACATAGACATAAGAGGGGTTTAATCAACGTTGTAGGAACAGGACTTAAATGGCTCTTCGGTACAATGGACGAAAACGATAGAGTAGATGTAGAAGAACATTTAGGAACAATTGATGAAAATAATCATAACATAATTAATAGTTTGAACAAAAATATCGAAATTAATAATCATTTTAACGATACTTTTAATAAAATCAGAGAAACAATAGAAGCAGATAGGGATAAGATTCTAGAAAAATTTAATGATATTAAAACAAATAATGAAAAAATTTATAAAGAGCTAATTTATCTAGACATACTCCTTAAAATAAAAATACTCGGAGATAACATAGAACATATACAAAATAATATTGCATCATCAAGAATGAATCTTATGAGCAGTAATATCTTGACAGAAGATGAAATCAGAAAATATGACATAGATTTATACAAATTACAAAACATTAGACTAGGTACCGCAGAATATAAAAAAGAAAAACTGATATTTGCAATAAAAATTCCTAAAGATATATTTAAAGTTAAACGTTCTATTTTTATTCCAATTACCAATAATAAATCTGAAGAATTTGATTTTGAAAATAAAGAAATTGTAATTTTAAACAATACGTATTATGATTTTAATGGAAATGTAAATGAAAAATCTTTAAAAAAATCCAAGCTTTGTATTCATCAATATAGTTGCTTTAAAATAAAAAATACAAAATCCGAAATTATAGAAATAAATCCAAATTCAATTTTGCTGAAAAATCAAAATAGTACAACACTATCAAGTTCATGTGATGACAGAATTATAACCCTTAATGGGAATTACTTAATAAATTTTCATAACTGTAACGTAAAAATAAGAAATCAAACTTATTTTGGAAAAAACGAAGAATTCACACAAAATTTTATAATAAAGAACAATGATAACCAATTTAAAGAAAATAATAGTACATTATCGTTTGATGACATTGTAATTGATCAGATTAAAAACATGGAAGTAATTGAAGAAATTAAATACCATAAAAAAAAGTACATCATGTTCAGTTATATATATTTAATTGCCTTTATAGTAATAGCTATTCTTCTGATACTTCTATTTTTGTTTACAATTCATAAATATAAGTCAATAAAAGTTGTTATTAATAACGAAACCCAGGAGAGTTTCGATTTAAAGGGGGGAGGGGTTATGTCAAAACCTCAAATTCCCATAAACTGGTCACTCTAACAATAATCATTAAATTAATCATATTACAATTATTTTCCCAGCGGAATTGCAATGCATAGAAATATGATATTGCGAAACATTGCAATTCCGTTGAATTCAAAAATAACAAAATCAAAACGAATTTATCCACAACAAATTATGTTGCAATTAAATTAATCATATTACAATAATTTTCTCAGCGGAAGTGCAAAGCATAGTAAAATCAAAACGAATTTATCCACAACAAATTATGTTGCAATTTAATTAATCATATTACAATAATTTTCTCAGCGGAAGTGCAAAGCATAGTAATACGATATTGCGAGGCTTTGCAAATCCGCTGAAATAAGAAATAACAAATTAATGCTTCATTTTGGGTTTTAATGAAATTGTAAGTTTTTAGTCTTTAAGTATCATTGAAAGAATAAAGATCAAAAAATCAAAATAAATAAATTGTGTTTTTCTACTAAAAGAAACATACATAAGTGGCGCAGTCGGTTATTTTATTGTCCAAAGATGATAAAATCGAATCTCCTTCCAAAGAAGTGAACTAAATAAAACACTTATTATCTAAAGATAATAACGACGATCCTAATTCCTCCTAAGCAGTGAATTGAAAACTCTTTGTCCAAAGACAGTGAAATTAGTTTATTCCTATAAAGAAGTGAATTAAAAATATTATCGTCCAAAGACAATAAAATCAATCAGTTACACAGTGACTTAATTTTTTTTCCTTTCTCCTTTTGAAGATTTTTTTTTTGTTGTTTGTGTATACCAAAACCTACACCCAGAATAAAAAAAAAAAAAAATCAAAGCTTAAATTAAATAAGTCTTGTAAATGCCAAAAAACAGTGATAAAAAAAACAAAAGTGAGAGATTTCTATCGTTTGCTTATAATAAAAAAAATCGAGGCAGTGACGACAGTGACGATATTGAAGAAATTAAAACAATCAAGATGGCAAATGAAAATAGTGGAATACCAGTCAGCGAACTCATAAAAGAAGCTGCAAAAATAAAGGAGTTCAACGGAGATGAAAATTATGACTTATCATCCTTTATTCGCGAAGCAGAGCTCATACTCCCACTTTTCAACGATAACCCACCACTAAAGGAGTTTGTATACCAGCGAGACGCATATTATATACTTGAAGAGACAGGAATATTGAGACATTACGATAGACAAGACAATTATAGGGGAAATTCATCAGGATACAATAGAAACTCAAATCAAAACTCAGGACATTACAAACAGAACAATAATTATAATCCTAAACCAGAAACTACAGTTAAGAATTCATTTCGACAAAACAATTATTCCAGACAGTATACGCAAATGGGGACAGCTACAACACAAATTCTAGACAATCCAGACAAAGTGGAGTAAATAATAACAACTACAATAGGAGCTATCTACAGACTAGACAGAATTCCAATTCCACCCCAATGGAGGTAGATCACATTGAAACCGTTTCAGATGAAGTAAATTTTCAGTCAGAAGCCCAACATCATGTCTACCGATAGTTGAACTGACAATAGGGAATGAGAAAATAAGATGCCTTATTGATACAGGATCAACAACCACACTTTTAGACTCAGACAGACTACTCAAATATAAACGAATAAAACTTCAAAACGTTGTTTCTTTTAGCACACTTAGTGGACGAACTTTAATAGACAAAGAAATTATAACACCATTACCAATCGAATTTAACGAGAATAATTCTATGTGCTGGAAACTGACATCTTTTTATAATAAAAGTTTTGACGGACTTAAAGGCCAAAATCTTCTTAAACCTTTACAAGCAATTATAAATCTAGAAGAGGAGTACTTAGAAATAAATAATGCAAAAATAAAATTTATTAATTCTTGCCCTTTTAAGTATGAAGAAATAAATTCATTGAATGAATCCATAATTGACCAAAATATATTAGAAAAGCTAGAACGAAAGGATATGAATTTAGAAGAAAAAAGGGAACTGAAAAATCTTATTAATAAAAATAGAGATTTGTTTTTCCAAGAAGGTAATAAACTTACTCACACCCACGAAATTCAACACGAAATTATAACTACTACAGAAAAACCCATATATTCTAAAATATATAGGTATCCTCAGATTCATGAAGAGGAGATTAATAGACAGATGAAAGAAATGCTAACACAAGGAATAATTAAAGAAAGTAATTCCCCATATAATTCGCCGTTATGGATCGTTCCAAAGAAGATCGATAACTCAGGCATGAAAAAATGGAGAATTGTGATCGACTACAGAAAACTTAACGATGTTTCTGTAAGTGATAAATATCCTATTCCTAATAGAGAAACTAGGAAGATCACAATACTTCACTACATTAGACCTTGCCAAAGGCTTTCATCAGGTATTAATAAAAAAGGAAGACAGAAAGAAAACTGCGTTTTCAACTCCGTTAGGGCACTATGAGTTTATAAGAATGCCGTTTGGGCTTAAAAACGCCCCAGCGACCTTCCAAAGACTAATAAATTCTGTCCTACGAGAGCATATAAACCGTATATGTGTTGTCTATCTAGACGATATTTTGATATTCAGTACCACTTTAGAAGAACATATTACGAATATACAAAAAATTTTTAATAAACTAAGAGAGCATAATCTCAAAATCCAAATTGATAAATGCAATTTTTTTAGTAGAAACACAGAGTATTTGGGTCACATTCTGACGACAGAAGGCATTAAGCCGAATATGAGTAAAATAGAAAATATTCAAAAGCTTAAACTGCCAGAAACCCAGAAACAAATTAAGTCATTCTTGGGAATGACGGGATACTATCGAAAGTTTGTAAAGGACTATGCGAAAGTAGCTTACGGTATGACAAAATATTTGAAGAAAAATACGAAAATTAACAAAAATGATCCCCAATACATAGACTCATTTCAAAAACTGAAAAGATTACTTATTAATACACCAATTTTAAGATACCCTGATTCTAATAAAAGATTCAAACTTATAACCGATGCCAGCGATTTTGCTTTAGGCGCAGTCCTTACACAGGACGATCATCCCCTGAGTTATGCAAGTAGGACTCTTAACGACCATGAAAAAAAATACTCCACAACGGAAAAAGAGCTGCTTAGCATCGTTTGGGCCGTGAACTATTTTCGCCCATATATTTATGGTAGAACTTTTGATCTTCTTACTGATCACCAGCCTCTCAAATGGCTCCAAACCAAACATAAGGGCAAAGATATTAATCACAGGTTACAGCGTTGGTTACTTAGACTTGGAGAGTATGATATAAATATTGAATATATCAAAGGATCAGAAAACAAAGTAGCCGATTTTTTGTCGAGAATAAATTCAGAAACAGGAGAAATAAATGCTTTAGATACAGAACAAGACAACGATAACATAAGTACAGACGCAACGATTCACTCACAAGAGGAAGAACAAAACGAACGACCACTTCCCAATTTTAGACACTGTTGTTAACAGATTTTCCACTCAAATCATTTTAACAAAAAACAAAACAAAAGAAATTGAGGTCATTGGGAATAAACGAAAGATTTACATTAGTAAAGATGACATTGAAAATAATTTCATGACGGACATATTTCGAAGATTTTTGAAATCAGGCAAAATAGGAATTTTTTCTGAATTCTCTGACCCCGAATATAATAAAGTCCAACAAAAGCTGATAGAATTGTTTAATACTAGTTTAAAATTTTATAAATGTACCCATTATGCAAAAGACATGGAAAATGAGGACGAGACATTTAGATACATTAGCAAATATCACAAAAATGAAACAGGACATGCAGGGATAAATGAAAACTATGAAGGACTGAAAAAACTGATATACTATAAAAATTTAAAAACATATATTCAAAAATACATTAATAATTGTGACACATGCAATAGAGCAAAATATGATAGAAACCCTATTAAACCAAAATTCCATATAACTGAAACTCCAAGTGATATAAATCAGATAATTCATTTAGATGTCTATATAAATAAAAAACATATTTTCTTAACCTTCATTGACAAGTTCTCAAAACATGCAGTTGTTCTTTATTTAGAAGATAGGAATAGCGTCACAATAGTTGGGAAAATACGATTATATTTTTCAATCAAAGGAAAACCAAATTTAGTTGTTCTAGATAATGAGTTTAATTCTGTAAACGTTAAGGAATTTTTAAGACAAGAAGAAGTAGAAACTCATTTCACAAAGCCTAATAGCCATACAGGCAACGCAGATGTAGAAAGGTTCCATAGCACAATAGGAGAAAAACTTAGAGTTTTAGAAACAGAAAAGTCTGATTTGCCAATACAAGAAAGACTTTTTAAATGCGTAGAATGGTATAATAAGTCTATTCATTCTGTTATTAAATCCAAACCTATAGATGTAACAGAAGGAAAAGTTGATAAAAAACAAATAGAAAAATTATTGAAAGAACACAAAGAAAAAGTTATTAACAAACGAAATGAAAAAAGGGAAGATTACAACCAAAGTCAAGAAGAAGGTTATGTAAAAAATTATAAAGCACTAAGACACAAAGACGAACCTAAATATAGAAAACTAAAATTACAAAACATTCACCCTACAAACATTAAACGAAGTACAAAATTTTCAGGTCAACTGGACAACACTATTTTTGATACTGACAATAATGACACATCTACCCGCAACGAAAGGAACTCTGATAGTTGAAAAAATCGACAACAATAACGGATACGTTGAAGTTAACATTGAAGAAGTTCGAATCATTCACAATTATAACATAATCCTACATATAATAAAACCCCAGCAAATAACATATATATTGGATACATTTGAAAATAACATAAAACAATTAGGAGATATAGTTAACAAAAACCTTTTACTTCACGAACTTAGCTTACTCAGAACAAAAGTAAAAACCTTGTTACCACATAGACATAAGAGGGGTTTAATCAACGTTGTAGGAACAGGACTTAAATGGCTCTTCGGTACAATGGACGAAAACGATAGAGTAGATGTAGAAGAACATTTAGGAACAATTGATGAAAATAATCATAACATAATTAATAGTTTGAACAAAAATATCGAAATTAATAATCATTTTAACGATACTTTTAATAAAATCAGAGAAACAATAGAAGCAGATAGGGATAAGATTCTAGAAAAATTTAATGATATTAAAACAAATAATGAAAAAATTTATAAAGAGCTAATTTATCTAGACATACTCCTTAAAATAAAAATACTCGGAGATAACATAGAACATATACAAAATAATATTGCATCATCAAGAATGAATCTTATGAGCAGTAATATCTTGACAGAAGATGAAATCAGAAAATATGACATAGATTTATACAAATTACAAAACATTAGACTAGGTACCGCAGAATATAAAAAAGAAAAACTGATATTTGCAATAAAAATTCCTAAAGATATATTTAAAGTTAAACGTTCTATTTTTATTCCAATTACCAATAATAAATCTGAAGAATTTGATTTTGAAAATAAAGAAATTGTAATTTTAAACAATACGTATTATGATTTTAATGGAAATGTAAATGAAAAATCTTTAAAAAAATCCAAGCTTTGTATTTATCAATATAGTTGCTTTAAAATAAAAAATACAAAATCCGAAATTATAGAAATAAATCCAAATTCAATTTTGCTGAAAAATCAAAATAGTACAACACTATCAAGTTCATGTGATGACAGAATTATAACCCTTAATGGGAATTACTTAATAAATTTTCATAACTGTAACGTAAAAATAAGAAATCAAACTTATTTTGGAAAAAACGAAGAATTCACACAAAATTTTATAATAAAGAACAATGATAACCAATTTAAAGAAAATAATAGTACATTATCGTTTGATGACATTGTAATTGATCAGATTAAAAACATGGAAGTAATTGAAGAAATTAAATACCATAAAAAAAAGTACATCATGTTCAGTTATATATATTTAATTGCCTTTATAGTAATAGCTATTCTTCTGATACTTCTATTTTTGTTTACAATTCATAAATATAAGTCAATAAAAGTTGTTATTAATAACGAAACCCAGGAGAGTTTCGATTTAAAGGGGGGAGGGGTTATGTCAAAACCTCAAATTCCCATAAACTGGTCACTCTAACAATAATCATTAAATTAATCATATTACAATTATTTTCCCAGCGGAATTGCAATGCATAGAAATATGATATTGCGAAACATTGCAATTCCGTTGAATTCAAAAATAACAAAATCAAAACGAATTTATCCACAACAAATTATGTTGCAATTAAATTAATCATATTACAATAATTTTCTCAGCGGAAGTGCAAAGCATAGTAAAATCAAAACGAATTTTTCCACAACAAATTATGTTGCAATTTAATTAATCATATTACAATAATTTTCTCAGCGGAAGTGCAAAGCATAGTAATACGATATTGCGAGGCTTTGCAAATCCGCTGAAATAAGAAATAACAAATTAATGCTTCATTTTGGGTTTTAATGAAATTGTAAGTTTTTAGTCTTTAAGTATCATTGAAAGAATAAAGATCAAAAAATCAAAATAAATAAATTGTGTTTTTCTACTAAAAGAAACATACATAAGTGGCGCAGTCGGTTATTTTATTGTCCAAAGATGATAAAATCGAATCTCCTTCCAAAGAAGTGAACTAAATAAAACACTTATTATCTAAAGATAATAACGACGATCCTAATTCCTCTTAAGCAGTGAATTGAAAACTCTTTGTCCAAAGACAGTGAAATTAGTTTATTCCTATAAAGAAGTGAATTAAAAATATTATCGTCCAAAGACAATAAAATCAATCAGTTACACAGTGACTTCATTTTTTTTTTTTTCTCCTTTTGAAGATTTTTTTTTTGTTGTTTGTGTATACCAAAACCTACACCCAGAATAAAAAAAAAAAAAATCAAAGCTTAAATTAAATAAGTCTTGTAAATGCCAAAAAACAGTGATAAAAAAAACAAAAGTGAGAGATTCTATCGTTTGCTTATAATAAAAAAAATCGAGACAGTGACGACAGTGACGATATTGAAGAAATTAAAACAATCAAGATGGCAAATGAAAATAGTGGAATACCAGTCAGCGAACTCATAAAAGAAGCTGCAAAAATAAAGGAGTTCAACGGAGATGAAAATTATGACTTATCATCCTTTATTCGCGAAGCAGAGCTCATACTCCCACTTTTCAACGATAACCCACCACTAAAGGAGTTTGTATACCAGCGATACGTATTCAACAAAATCCAGGGGGCAGCTTTAAAGTGCATAAGAACATTGGGACCTCATCCAACGTGGGATAAAATCAAAGACGAGTTAAAAAACAATTTCGGTGTAAGGGACACTTATCATAAACTACACCACCTTGCAATTACATGCAAATCAACATCTGTAAGTGCATATTATTATAATTTAAGGAATATTTTAGATAAGTTAAACGCTAAATATGAGTTTGATGATACAAAACCTAGTGAATTTGCTCCCGATTCAAATGAATCAATTATATTAAAAATTTTTTTGAATGGTATTAACCCAAATTTATCAAGTATTATTTATAGTAGAAATATAAAAACACTCAGAGACGCATATTATATACTTGAAGAGACAGGAATATTGAGACATTACGATAGACAAGACAATTATAGGGGAAATTCATCAGGATACAATAGAAACTCAAATCAAAACTCAGGACATTACAAACAGAACAATAATTATAATCCTAAACCAGAAACTACAGTTAAGAATCCATTTCGACAAAACAATTATTCCAGACAGTATACGCAAAATGGGGACAGCTACAACACAAATTCTAGACAATCCAGACAAAGTGGAGTAAATAATAACAACTACGTTGTTAAAAAAACGTTGTTTCTTTAAGCACACTTAGTGGACGAACTTTAATAGACAAAGAAATTATAACACCATTACCAATCGAATTTAACGAGAATAATTCTATGTGCTGGAAACTGACATCTTTTTATAATAAAAGTTTTGACGGACTTATAGGCCAAAATCTTCTTAAACCTTTACAAGCAATTATAAATCTAGAAGAGGAGTACTTAGAAATAAATAATGCAAAAATAAAATTTATTAATTCTTGCCCTTTTAAGTATGAAGAAATAAATTCATTGAATGAATCCATAATTGACCAAAATACATTAGAAAAGCTAGAACGAAAGGATATGAATTTAGAAGAAAAAAGGGAACTGAAAAATCTTATTAATAAAAATAGAGATTTGTTTTTCCAAGAAGGTAATAAACTTACTCACACCCACGAAATTCAACACGAAATTATAACTACTACAGAAAAACCCATATATTCTAAAATATATAGGTATCCTCAGATTCATGAAGAGGAGATTAATAGACAGATGAAAGAAATGCTAACACAAGGAATAATTAAAGAAAGTAATTCCCCATATAATTCGCCGTTATGGATCGTTCCAAAGAAGATCGATAACTCAGGCATGAAAAAATGGAGAATTGTGATCGACTACAGAAAACTTAACGAAGTTTCTGTAAGTGATAAATATCCTATTCCTAATATAGAAACGATATTAGAGAAACTAGGAAGATCACAATACTTCACTACATTAGACCTTGCCAAAGGCTTTCATCAGGTATTAATAAAAAAGGAAGACAGAAAGAAAACTGCGTTTTCAACTCCGTTAGGGCACTATGAGTTTATAAGAATGCCGTTTGGGCTTAAAAACGCCCCAGCGACCTTCCAAAGACTAATAAATTCTGTCCTACGAGAGCATATAAACCGTATATGTGTTGTCTATCTAGACGATATTTTGATATTCAGTACCACTTTAGAAGAACATATTACGAATATACAAAAAATTTTTTATAAACTAATAGAGCATAATCTCAAAATCCAAATTGATAAATGCAATTTTTTTAGTAGAAACACAGAGTATTTGGGTCACATTCTGACGACAGAAGGCATTAAGCCGAATATGAGTAAAATAGAAAATATTCAAAAGCTTAAACTGCCAGAAACCCAGAAACAAATTAAGTCATTCTTGGGAATGACGGGATACTATCGAAAGTTTGTAAAGGACTATGCGAAAGTAGCTTACGGTATGACAAAATATTTGAAGAAAAATACAAAAATTAACAAAAATGATCCCCAATACAAAGACTCATTTCAAAAACTGAAAAGATTACTTATTAATACACCAATTTTAAGATACCCTGATTCTAATAAAAGATTCAAACTTATAACCGATGCCAGCGATTTTGCTTTAGGCGCAGTCCTTACACAGGACGATCATCCCCTGAGTTATGCAAGTAGGACTCTTAACGACCATGAAAAAAAATACTCCACAACGGAAAAAGAGCTGCTTAGCATCGTTTGGGCCGTGAACTATTTTCGCCCATATATTTATGGTAGAACTTTTGATCTTCTTACTGATCACCAGCCTCTCAAATGGCTCCAAACCAAACATAAGGGCAAAGATATTAATCACAGGTTACAGCGTTGGTTACTTAGACTTGGAGAGTATGATATAAATATTGAATATATCAAAGGATCAGAAAACAAAGTAGCCGATTTTTTGTCGAGAATAAATTCAGAAACAGGAGAAATAAATGCTTTAGATACAGAACAAGACAACGATAACATAAGTACAGACGCAACGATTCACTCACAAGAGGAAGAACAAAACGAACGACCACTTCCCAATTTTAGACACTGTTGTTAACAGATTTTCCACTCAAATCATTTTAACAAAAAACAAAACAAAAGAAATTGAGGTCATTGGGAATAAACGAAAGATTTACATTAGTAAAGATGACATTGAAAATAATTTCATGACGGACATATTTCGAAGATTTTTGAAAGCAGGCAAAATAGGAATTTTTTCTGAATTCTCTGACCCCGAATATAATAAAGTCCAACAAAAGCTGATAGAATTGTATAATACTAGTTTAAAATTTTATAAATGTACCCATTATGCAAAAGACATGGAAAATGAGGACGAGACATTTAGATACATTAGCAAATATCACAAAAATGAAACAGGACATGCAGGGATAAATGAAAACTATGAAGGACTGGAAAAGCTGATATACTATAAAAATTTAAGAACATATATTCAAAAATACATTAATAATTGTGACACATGCAATAGAGCAAAATATGATAGAAACCCTATTAAACCAAAATTCCATATAACTGAAACTCCAAGTGATATAAATCAGATAATTCATTTAGATGTCTATATAAATAAAAAAACATATTTTCTTAACCTTCATTGACAAGTTCTCAAAACATGCAGTTGTTCTTTATTTAGAAGATAGGAATAGCGTCACAATAGTTGGGAAAATACGATTATATTTTTCAATCAAAGGAAAACCAAATTTAGTTGTTCTAGATAATGAGTTTAATTCTGTAAACGTTAAGGAATTTTTAAGACAAGAAGAAGTAGAAACTCATTTCACAAAGCCTAATAGCCATACAGGCAACGCAGATGTAGAAAGGTTCCATAGCACAATAGGAGAAAAACTTAGAGTTTTAGAAACAGAAAAGTCTGATTTGCCAATACAAGAAAGACTTTTTAAATGCGTAGAATGGTATAATAAGTCTATTCATTCTGTTATTAAATCCAAACCTATAGATGTAACAGAAGGAAAAGTTGATAAAAAACAAATAGAAAAATTATTGAAAGAACACAAAGAAAAAGTTATTAACAAACGAAATGAAAAAAGGGAAGATTACAACCAAAGTCAAGAAGAAGGTTATGTAAAAAATTATAAAGCACTAAGACACAAAGACGAACCTAAATATAGAAAACTAAAATTACAAAACATTCACCCTACAAACATTAAACGAAGTACAAAATTTTCAGGTCAACTGGACAACACTATTTTTGATACTGACAATAATGACACATCTACCCGCAACGAAAGGAACTCTGATAGTTGAAAAAATCGACAACAATAACGGATACGTTGAAGTTAACATTGAAGAAGTTTCAATCATTCACAATTATAACATAATCCTACATATAATAAAACCCCAGCAAATAACATATATATTGGATACATTTGAAAATAACATAAAACAATTAGGAGATATAGTTAACAAAAACCTTTTACTTCACGAACTTAGCTTACTCAGAACAAAAGTAAAAACCTTGTTACCACATAGACATAAGAGGGGTTTAATCAACGTTGTAGGAACAGGACTTAAATGGCTCTTCGGTACAATGGACGAAAACGATAGAGTAGATGTAGAAGAACATTTAGGAACAATTGATGAAAATAATCATAACATAATTAATAGTTTGAACAAAAATATCGAAATTAATAATCATTTTAACGATACTTTTAATAAAATCAGAGAAACAATAGAAGCAGATAGGGATAAGATTCTAGAAAAATTTAATGATATTAAAACAAATAATGAAAAAATTTATAAAGAGGCAATTTATCTAGACATACTCCTTAAAATAAAAATACTCGGAGATAACATAGAACATATACAAAATAATATTGCATCATCAAGAATGAATCTTATGAGCAGTAATATCTTGACAGAAGATGAAATCAGAAAATATGACATAGATTTATACAAATTACAAAACATTAGACTAGGTACCGCAGAATATAAAAAAGAAAAACTGATATTTGCAATAAAAATTCCTAAAGATATATTTAAAGTTAAACGTTCTATTTTTATTCCAATTACCAATAATAAATCTGAAGAATTTGATTTTGAAAATAAAGAAATTGTAATTTTAAACAATACGTATTATGATTTTAATGGAAATGTAAATGAAAAATCTTTAAAAAAATCCAAGCTTTGTATTTATCAATATAGTTGCTTTAAAATAAAAAATACAAAATCCGAAATTATAGAAATAAATCCAAATTCAATTTTGCTGAAAAATCAAAATAGTACAACACTATCAAGTTCATGTGATGACAGAATTATAACCCTTAATGGGAATTACTTAATAAATTTTCATAACTGTAACGTAAAAATAAGAAATCAAACTTATTTTGGAAAAAACGAAGAATTCACACAAAATTTTATAATAAAGAACAATGATAACCAATTTAAAGAAAATAATAGTACATTATCGTTTGATGACATTGTAATTGATCAGATTAAAAACATGGAAGTAATTGAAGAAATTAAATACCATAAAAAAAAGTACATCATGTTCAGTTATATATATTTAATTGCCTATTTTTGTTTACAATTCATAAATATAAGTCAATAAAAGTTGTTATTAATAACGAAACCCAGGAGAGTTTCGATTTAAAGGGGGGAGGGGTTATGTCAAAACCTCAAATTCCCATAAACTGGTCACTCTAACAATTATCATTGAATTAATCATATTACAATTATTTTCCCAGCGGAATTGCAATGCATAGAAATATGATATTGCGAAACATTGCAATTCCGTTGAATTCAAAAATAACAAAATCAAAACGAATTTATCCACAACAAATTATGTTGCAATTAAATTAATCATATTACAATAATTTTCTCAGCGGAAGTGCAAAGCATAGTAAAATCAAAACGAATTTATCCACAACAAATTATGTTGCAATTTAATTAATCATATTACAATAATTTTCTCAGCGGAAGTGCAAAGCATAGTAATACGATATTGCGAGGCTTTGCAAATCCGCTGAAATAAGAAATAACAAATTAATGCTTCATTTTGGGTTTTAATGAAATTGTAAGTTTTTAGTCTTTAAGTATCATTGAAAGAATAAAGATCAAAAAATCAAAATAAATAAATTGTGTTTTTCTACTAAAAGAAACATACATAAGTCACACGTTCGCATGGAACCGAAGTTACTTGAATGCAAAATCTTTTAAGAACATATCTGTACATATGAGGATATGTACTACGTTTCTGTTCCCACCATTCGAGTGGATCCTTTCGCGTTTTAAATATTCTTCGTTCATATTCTTTTTATCTTGTTCAAATGAAGGTCCTAGTCATCCCAGATCATAGATACACCATATAAAGATGACAATCTTTCGTACGTTTCACCCTCCAAAACCCATTTGTTTACATTGTTGTATTTGTAATTTCATCATCATCAATTTAATGGGGTGGGTTTGTTCTGTTTTGCTAGATCGACCATTTTGTATGTGCAAATAACGCAGCCATCTTTAAAAAAATTTTAACTCACCAGCTTTTCACCATGAAAATGGGGGATGTTAGGTGGGATATCGGGTTGTGTTGAAAGAAACACAAATTTAATGATGGTAAGTCCGTTATTACACGACGACTTTGGCGTATTGAAACTTCTTTAAACTTTTTTTGAAAATTCATCTTGTGAGTCGTGCGCTGCTGCACATTGATTTTTTAATCTTGACTCAAATTTGGAATTTCCCTTTAGTTTGATTGGTTATTAAAATGTTCAATGCTCTCTATATACATATATGTATTTATATTTACAACCATACTGCTATACATGTGCGCTCTACAAACAACAGAAATAAATGAAGTGACTTGTTAAATAAACAAGGAATACAATAAGAAATGTCAAAAATCAGTGGCTAAAATTTGGCCTATGACCTACATGACCCAATCCTTATTTAAAAAGAAGTAATGACTAAAAACAAGTCGTGTATAATAGCAGTATTTCGTATTGCCGTGAATGACACCATGTTTGGCCTTCATTCTTTTACTCTCATAATGACATTTTGCTGTACTGTGTTTTTCTGTCCGAACGTCAATTTCACAAGTCATCCCATAATGCTCTTAAGTGGTTGAAAGTGAGAAAACAAATAGTTTGTTCAATGTCAATTTTCACAGCACAGAGTGATAAGCTTTTAATTATTTACTTTGCGAAACCACTTAAATTCGATGTGATATAAATTAATTAAAGGAAAACTTAACATTTCACTTCACCCATTCATCAATCAGAAAAAAAAGTAAAAAAAATAAGCACCATGCGCCAAATTGTTTTTAGTTTACTTTCACCATTTTGTTTTTTGCATCCAACAACTTACGAATGAGCGGTCGATGAGCGCTCTTCACGTCCGAAGGCAGAAGTTAACGAAAACTAGACGAACAGTACCAAATCGCAATTATGGGCAAAACATATGAATTCTTTGTATTCACTCGGTTTCGTAAGACCACTGGCGCTATTCTAGTTCTACCTTTAGCCCCGACGTTGTTCTTTTTTCGACTAATTTCCTCCGGGCTTGCAAAAAAACACGCCTAAAATTGTCTTACGACAGCTGCGTTAATTCTCTGATTTCTCATTCTTATATTTTTTTTCATCATATTCACTGTTTGTTTCAATAAATTGAGAGTAAAAAACAAAAGACAATCGAATATACTTAAATCGATTATAAATTTGCACTTTCAAAATTTGTTTTCACAAACTTTTCCATATAAGGTCGGGTTAGCACTTGATAACTCGTTGCTGAATTTATTATCCTTTTTAACATACTCATGATATTTTTAAAATAACCGACATTTTGGTGGTGAATGCAGGAATTCTGTCTATGTGTGCAATTAAATGGTGGTGAATGGACGAATTATGCATATGTGTGCGTGTTTCTCCTGAATTTCCCCTGAATTAGCTTGTAAGCAAGCTCGGATGACAGCCGAGATTATCATCTTTATATGGTGTATCTATGTCCCAGATGCTTTTTCTCGTTTTTTCACTTCCCGAAGCTACAGAAGTGGTTCTTGAAGTTATTCCACTACAAGAAGCACTACTGGAATCAGCATATGCATCTACTTGTGGTGTTAGATTAACTTCTTCGGGAAGAGCAGTGTACCCGATTTTGCTTCGAAGAAGTTTGATTTTTGAAACCTCTATTCTTAAAACGGGGGTCTAAGATTGTGCACTCGGCATATAAAATATTTTTCTCTAAATCTTTAAAACGCGTATTCATACCCAACTTTAATTCATTAAGAAGTTGTTGGACCTATTGAAAAAAAATGGAAATGTTTTGAAAATAGTTCGCCACCGTTTAAGTTGATAGAAATCTAACAAATATATTTGCCTCAGATTTTTTTGCCACTAGTCATTTTGCAATCAAAATGAATGCTACATTTCGAGATATACTTATATAAACTTGGCTGATTAAAGTTAAATGTAGCGTAATAACATTTTAAAAATACGTAACTCTAAGTACCTTACCTCATCGTGTATCGGGCAAAATTTAGCAAGACAACTTGTTAGCAAGTTATTAAAAACATAACTTTGGATAAAGTGACATTTTTTTCCGCGAAAGAAAGAAATAAGAAAGAAATTTGCCTCTCACTTATTATTTCTTTTAAGACTTTGCATACATTTTTGGCGTCATGGCTTTTAGCAAACTGATCGCAAGCAATTAGCGCCGATCATATCTGCGTAGCATCTTCAATGTAGTGGGCTGTAACACCAATGTAGGCTACATTGGTGCTAGAGGTCCAACAATCTGTGGTAATACACACAGCCGATGCCTTTTCCAATTTCCCTTTTATGTCCTCTGCTAGGTCCTTGACAAGGATGAGCTAAGTCGTGAATTTGCATTCATAGGTATAACTGTGAATGCTATTTTTCATTCACTGTGAATTTAAACTGTGAATGTAAACTGTGAATTTCATTTCGTAGTGCTGACTTTCTGTGGGTACTGAAAAGTAAAAAAAGACATGCGAAACCGTATAAAAATACAACGCTGGTTACCTGTAAAAGAGAGTTTTCAAAGACAATGATTTAACGACTTTTCCGCAACAAAATTAATCAACGGAAATTTTTCAAAAAAAAAAACTACAAGGCAACAAACGGTTTGAAAAACTTGTTGGGTACGAAATCACGTATCACAAAATACCGATTCACAAAATCGCGTATCACAAAATCCCGAATCACAAAATCCCCAATCACGAAATCCCGCCGTTTCAATACTAATTGACAGCACATTATGGATTTTCATTTCCATAGAAATGGTTAAACGAATCAAAGAGAATCAACGAGAACGAAGTTTCCTACTATATCGTACTGGAATATTCAATGTGCCTAGTTTAACCAAAAATCACGTTTCAAGATGTCAACTTCGGGTCTACGAAGCTCTGTTTAGCCGAATGTCGCGTTTAAAGATAAAAATTGTCTTTTTCGTTAAAAAAATGTCGACAAAATTTGTAAAAAAAACTAAATAGAAGTAAGAAATTTCAAAAAGAAATTGTCGAAAAAAGTTTTTTGAAAAATCATGTGATACGTCCATTGACAGGTGACACTCCCTAGATCACGAATGTGCAATTTTCAATTCTCTAAGATGCCTAGTTTAGTTTGAAGATGTCAACTTTGGGGGGTCTACGAAGCTCTGTGTAGTCGAATATCGCTTTTAAAGATATAAATTGGTTTTTCGCTAAAAAATTGTCAAAAAAGTTGTAAAAAAAACTAAATAAATTTTTTTTTTTTAATTTTCGAAAAAAGTTTCAAAATGTTTTCGAAAAAAGTTTTTAAAAAAAATCATGTGATTGATGCGTAAGGTGGCACTCCCTAGATCACGAATATGCAATTTTTATTTCTCTAAGATGTCTAGTTTAGCAAGAAATTACGTTTGATGATGTCAACTTTGGGGGGTCTGAGAAGCTCCGTTTAGCCGCAAATCGCGTTTAAAGATATAAATAGTTTTTTCTTATAATGTATACTGTCAATTGGTGTGCTTGCAGCTTATGTTTGATAAACAGTACTTTGGGTGGCCCGCTCCGCGGGTCTTAAGGATTTTAGCCCCCTTTTTCGGGGACACATCCGCTCACGCGACGCCAGCTCTGCTTAGGGTATGTTAAGTCGCCTGGCAGGCGCCAATGTAAACAGTTTTTGTGATTAAAAGTACCTTGGGTGACAAATTTTTGTCAACAAATATTTTTGACAAATGTCCAAAAAAAAAATGTATGAAAAATCAAAATTTCTTAATAAAAAAATTATTGAAAAAAATATTTGTTGAAAAAAAAAATGATGAAAAAAAAATTGTTGAAAGAAAAAATTATTGAAACAAAAAATTAGTTGAAAAAAATATTTTTGACAAAATGTCCAAAAATATTTTTGGCAAAAGTGCAAAATATTTTGGTCAAATGTCCAAAAATAATTGGCAAAACCAATGGAATCATCTTATCTCTCTAAAGATGGAGGAGGGTCTTACCTCCTCGTAGTTCTAACAAAACAAGAACTGAATTTTTCCCGAACCAACAGTTCGTTAAATACTTTCCATTTGTTTAAAAATTAATCAAAATAAAATATTTTATTAATAGTTCTAAAATAGTATTGAAAATCCCGCCACATATTTCCAAAAATATCTATGAACCCACCATGAATGTATCATACAATTGATACAACAAAATTGGCCCTACATACACTGCACCTACCGAGCGCATTTTTCTATTTTCCAAACAAACACGTATTTATACATTCTTTTTGCGTGCTTACAACCCTTTTTCTACCTTACCTTTCTTATCGTCTTTCTTACCGAATTCCATTCCACTTCAAATTCAAACAATTGCGTTATGCGATTATTCCTGTATCTCCTGCTTTCACAAGCTAAACTAAAAAAAAAAACTAAACTAAACAAACACAAGCAGTTCATCAACTCACAAGGTTGCGAAAGTAGCTCTTTTAATTCTTAGATTTGGTTGGATAGCATTAGCATTAGCAATAGCAACGCAGTAAATCTTGAATAGTAGTGCATAGTGAATATTCGTTTCACATTCACGGTTTAACAATTCGCAGTTGTGTGATGTATGATGTTGGGTTGTGACTAGCGATTAGAGATTTTTTCATTCACAGTTTAGCCATTCTCAGTTTATTCGCAAGTTGTTAACAGGTTGTGAATGTGAATTTTCATTAGCTGTGAATAAGTAGCAGTTCGTGATTTTTGGCTCATCTCAAGGAGTCCGACTCCTTGTAAGTGTTTTGTATTAAATTTTCACTTAATTTTTTTCGAAAAGGCAGTTGGACAATTTGAAATGAATTCAACTGCAGTGCGAAAATCTGGCTCTTCGACTATCCTAAGAGCGTGATGACCTTTGGCAATCATTTCAACGATTTGCTGGTCGATTTGTTGCACTTTTGATACAGGTGGTGGTCGGCGAGTGAACCCTTAAATCAACGGTTGTGAAGATTTTACACTTTGATTTGTGGATGATGATGTTGTTGGCAGGAGCAGTGGCTGTGGCTGAACTTCATTGCTTATGGAAATCAGCGGGTGTTTTGCTTTCATGTGTCGATTCAAATTGCCATTTGAGCCACCTGCAATACTTAACAAATTTTCACAGTATTTACATTTGGCTAGTTTGTTTTTTTCATCTTTTGTATTTTGGGTAAAATGTTCCCATATCTTGCTGTGCTTCCTTACATCTTTTTCTTTAGGCATTTTGGTAGCCGTGTTTTGTTTAGCAACAGGTACCCACAACACAAACCTGAACAAAAATTTAGCAAAAATTATTAACCATGTACATAATATGTACATAAAGCACATTTATGATTTTAGTTTTACCGGCTCCTTAACTTCTTTTTATATTTTTTCTCCTTTGCTTGCAATAAAAAATATATTTTTACAAATGTATCTATTTAACAACGTAGGCACTTAAAACCAGACAAAAACAGATAGATAATAACTCAATTTTTAATTATTTAATTTCCAATAGTAGCACGAACATGAGCCATAAACAATAACAAATGCAAAAGGTTTAAGAAAATAAGAATACAAGACAAAGACAACAAAAAATGAAATAATAGGTTGTAACTTGTAAAGTAAACGTCATTGTGTTGGGTATAGAGCTCTTCCAAGATTTGTATTTGTCTTTTCTCTTTCTAATTTGACATCTAAAAACAAAAAACGTTCCTGTTTGGAAAATATTTACATGCTCTTGGCAGTGTTAAAAATCCGGTCATTTGATTTTTTTTTTTTGTATTTGGAAGTGAAAAGTTAAATTTGCTATCGAATTACCCATTAATTAGAGTCTAAACGCTTTAGTGAACATTTTTGCAAAGTGTTTGGGAAAAAAAAACTAATTTTAGTACATATTTATCACTATTATTAAACACAAGACTTTTTTGGCTCGCCTTCGTACCTTTGATATTTTTGGTTTTGTTTTCCAACCAGGGAGTGCTGTCAGATTGTTATTTTTTTTTTTACACTGACGCTTCTGGCATTTGTTGGCAGAGGTCCATAGAAGTCAATCATAACAACGACAAAATAGAAGAGATCAGCTCAACCGTTTGTCTCTTTTGCATTCCAGTGGAATGTAGAAAATAGAAATTTGAATGTAGATACCTACTAAAAATTCTTTCCATCCAAGGAAAATATAAGCAGAGATAAACGAGTGCATAATGTCAAATATAAGTGAACTATTGAACTAGAAACGTTGAACTAAGTTCACTAGTTCAGTAAACTGAACTAGTTCACTGAACTAGTTCGTTCACGAACTAAGCAAGCCTAATTCATTCAAAAACAGAAGTCAAGTGGATTGTGTATTCACCGACTTTAGTAAGGCATTCGATAAATTATCGCATCGAATATTGCTATTAAAACTTAGAAAGATTGGATTCAGCGATCGCTTCGTTAAATGGCTTCAATCTTATTAATTTAATGAAGGTATTCTGTACTTTTCAATGGCCGTACTTCTAAAATGTTGAACGTCAACTCTGGAATACCTCAGGGTAGCCATTTAGGTCCTATACTTTTTATTTTATTCATAAATGATTTCCCATCTGTGTTGAAGTATTCAAATTGTCTCATTTATGCAGATGATGTAGCAATGTTTAAAACTATTTCAAATTCTCATGATTGTGCAGAGTTGCAATGTGACCTTAATGCGTTTTTTGACTGGTGTGTGCAACACTGTTTGTTTCTTAAGATCGATAAATGTAAAACTATGAGTTTTACGACAAAGCTTTCAGATTTTTTTTTTAATTATTTGTTTAATGGCTTATCCTTATCACGTGTGAGCTAAATGTCTGTCCTTGGTGTGTCATTTGATGGCAAGCTTGAATTCATACAACACATCAACTCAATAACTAATAAAGCAAATTCAATTCTTGGCTGGATAAAGAGAGATCCAAGGCAATTTAATGATCCTTTTGTTACAAAGCAGCTTTTCATAACATTTGTTCGACCCATTCTCGAATACGCTTGTCAAGTTTGGGCACCAAATTACGCTTGTCATATAGCGAGACTTGAACAGGTGTGAAAAAGGTTCCTGAGATGATGGAATAATCCCTTTGATCTACCTCCTTATCACAACAGGCTTAAACTTATCGATATGCTTAGTCTTCAGAGCAGACTGTGCACTCGTTGGTGCGCAGCGTAAGTCCACCGTAAATGAAAACTCTTATAGTTTATAATCTTAGTATAAACAATTTTATTTATTTAATTTAATAGTTAGGTTTACTCTAGTTTTAAGTTTTATTTAGTTCTAAGTATAAAGATGGCCAAAGATTAAAAAGAATTATTTTTACGACCCGCCACAGTCACGTCAGAATCAAGAAATCAAGGAAATAAGATGGCGTAAGCTGAATTGTTCGAGAACTTTATTTTAGTACAGCTCGAAATAAAAATATGACATGTAGGTAAGCATGTAACAGAAATTGGGGTTCGGAATGTAAGAAAGTATGTGACGCGTTTATACGTTGACTTAAAACAACGTTTAGACACGCCACATCGCTCCCCGCCGTATAAAAGTTTACATTATTGTTTTGAAATCACAAGTGTTTTATATGTATAATGCAATTGTTACTATTTTATAATATATCTGAACTGTTTTTACAATGCCATCATAGTAATTATTTAACATTTCTATGAATTTTCATTATAAAGTTTTATTAGATTAGATTTTAGATTTAGAACATATTTTATTCATTTCAAACTTTAACTTAAAACTAGTATACAATTTTGTTCAAAAGTGAATAAATAGTAATCATTCTTTAACTTATGTATAAGCTAGAGTTGAATGATACATGCATTCATATATTTTACAAATGATAATGTGGTAATAATGAAAAAGTAATAATTAAAGACTTTTAAGATTACAACATTTTATAAATAAAAATTTTATTTTGTGAGTACATTATATGAAAGAAAGGAACAATTTAAAATTTTTAGTATTACTATTAGTTGACACAAATAATGTTCAATATAAATCATGTCCACCGTGAATAGCCAGCCTTGTTGCACTTTTATTAACCGAAACCGAACAAAACAAATAAATATTACTAAAACTTATTAATTGATTGCGAACGAACGAAAAAAAATAACACGACCGGCGGCGACGAGTACACCACGACTTTTGGTTAGACGAATGTCAACCAAAGGAGAAATGGGAAACGAAAACAAGTTCGATTTCCAAGAAGTGCAACAGGTAGCACTGCCAATGCTACCACCACGGCTAGGTCACAATTAGGGGTGGGTTTTCACGAATTGAATTTTTATTGGGTCGAATAAAATTGATTCGACTAATTAATTAAAAGATGATGTTTTTTTGTATGCCACAGGGGCGAAGTACCTGAAAATAAAAGAAAAAGGCCCCAGCAATTTTTTTTTGAAAAATAAGGAAATTGCAAACCTTTGGAGCGAAACCGACAGTGAAAGCAATTATTAAATAATAAGAACCAATTTTAAGTTCGAAACTAAAGATTTTAATAGAATTTACTTTGCTTGGGAAACCTTGCAAATGGAGGGCTAAAATCCAAGATCTTTTGAACAAAAGAGAACAAAGAATGTCTTAAAACAAAGATGGACCGTTAACAGTTCGTCCCGAAAGGAGTAAACGGATAAATTAAACGGGTCACGAGTTCCGCAATTTCGGAAATTTACGAAAGCAAAAGTCAAACCGATTTAAAGACTTCTTTATTAAGTCGTTCACAAATAAAACTAACAAAAAAAAACTATTTTGCGTCCAAAGGGACTACCACTATACTTATTTGTTTAAAACAAACGGAACTGCTGAACTGGGTAAAAAGTGATCTTCCAGGCTTTCACCATGCCTGGACGACCTCTTCTTTTTTCCAATGCCCTAGTGCTTTCGGCCAATCAGTGACGTGGGTTTCGGTCACGTCATTACTCAGCAACACTCAGCATATTGGCTTGAGTGAGCCAACGTAGTTTAAACCCAGCATCCTTTCCTTCTCGCACTTTACACCCCAGCTTCGTGCACCGTCACCATTGAATTCGCCGACCACTTGTATGACTTCCAGTGGGCGGCAATTCAATGGGGCATTCAGCCACCTATTCTCACCCACTAAACCTCTTTTAAAAGAAAGTTTCGGAAAACTGAAAAGAAACTCAATATTTTTTTCGCGTTTATTTTTCCCCGACAATTAAAAAAACACTTGTACTGAAAATTGGTGAAAAGCTTGATTCAAAACACAATTTTTGAGAAGGAGAGATTGGCAGTATAAAATATCCTATAACGCGAATTTAATCTAAACCGTTGGACTTTTGCGCAGATTTTGGGAATATTTGGGGCTAGCCGTTAACGTTCCATCTTTTACAAATAACTTTAATTTATATGTATCTTTGAACGATAGGTTGGGCAGGAAGCCATTCTTACAAAGAGTAACTTCCGCAACCGAGGACCAAGTGTCGCTCGGGTTATTTTCTGGATTTGGATTGACCAGACCATACGTCTGTCAATAACTTGTTTGTACTGGGGACTATCTGTCACCCACACGAGATCGAAGCAGTAGAGTGGATCACCCATCCACTTCAAATGTCAAAATTTGACAACTTCAGTTTTGTTATTTCAAAATACTGAGAGAATGAACCGATGGCTGATGGACCATGGCTGCCCTTCTCTTTCTCTCAGTATATTGAAATTAACACCCGTAGGGAAAAGAAGAAATGGAGAAGGAAGGAACAAGGATTTGGACGATTGAAAGAGTGACTTTTGTTGCGTTAAATTTTACCGTGACAAACTCCACCCTTTCCTCCTTGGAAATGTGTTTACCTTTTAAAAAAAAGTAAAACATTTCCTACGGATGGGCCTGGTAATCGATACAAAAAAGAAACCCATCAGGCCAAATATGGCAGTCTTAAACAACAAAAAAATTAAAACCAAAAGTGAAAATTTAAAAACAACCAAAAAACTTTACTTTACATGGGACTTTTAAGACTCAATCATTTTCAAAAGAACCATTATACGGTTTAAGATCTTTCGTGTGCCAAGTGCCACGATCTTTTCCATTGTCATCTTCAAGGACATATGTCCAAGGAGATAACCTTTCCGAATTTTAAAAGGCCCGACATGCTTCGGTGCCAATTTTGCAGCATTGTAGTTTGCAGCATTCGACAAATCAAATTTTCTGCGCCATACAACATCATTCGGAAGATATTGAATATCTCTCCTCCTGAAGTTGTATGCTTCTGCAGATTTCTTGGACGCTGTTCGAAGTTTGACAGCTATGTCCGCCCTAAGTCTCCTAAATCTTTCTCCTATATCTCCTACTGATTCTATTATTTGATTTGTGTCTATTCCCTGATCACTGATTACTACTTCGTCTCTACCACTCGTACACATTTCTTTACCGAAATTGGCATAATATGGCGAAACTCTTAATACCTCATGTTGAGAGGTGCGTATAGCACAAGCTACCTTAGCTAATTGAGAATCCCGAATTCGGTGATTCTCTGAAACATAAGCTCTCAACGTTGTTTTAATAATTTGGTTAATTCTCTCCGCGGGGTTAGCCTGAGGATGATAGTGTGGTGTAAACCTAATCTTAGTTGAACATCCCTCACAAAGCTGTTTTAATTCCCTACTCCTAAATTGAGGACCATTGTCGCAGATGACAACTTTCGGAACTCCAAATAACAGGAAAACATTATCCTCCAACTCTTTGCATACTGCCTTTGCAGTAGCAGACCTCAGTGAAAATAGCAACGGAAACTTAGTGAGGTAATCTACAACTGTAAGGATGTGCATAAACCTCTACTCGACTTGGATAACGGCCCTACTAAATCCACACTTATCATCTCCCACGGAGAAGAAACTCGTATCCTCTCAGTCATTAGACCGGCTGGTTTATCATTCACTGGTTTCACTTGCTGACAAATGCTACATTTCCTAACATAACTTGCAACATCTCTTCTCATTTTCAGCCAATAGTACTTAGCTCCTACTCTAGCGAACGTTTTTCGCACCCCCATGTGTCCAGCTATTGGACTATCATGGCAGTCTTTCAAAACCTATCACTTTTGCCTACCACTAACTTCCACTCTTCATTATTTTCATGCACGACTATATGTGTCGATTTGACAAACTTATATAGTCGGCCACTTTCTACTCTCCAAGCAGGATAATCTAACGGATTCGACTCAACTGCCAAAATCGTTTTCGCCACCCAAGGGTCTAAATCCTCATCCGAAATCCCAGCCACTACTGGAACTCCCCGAGATAACATGTCCGGCACGACATGGTCTTTTCCCTTGCGATGAATGATCCTGAAATCGAACTGCTGAAGGCGAACCGCCCATCGCGCTAATCTACCTTTTGGGTCCTTGAGGTTACTCAACCAAACAAGTGAGTAATGATCTGTTATGACCGTGAATCGAATTCCTTCGATGTACGGCCGCAACTTCTCAACCGCCAACAAAACTCCTAAACATTCCTTCTCAGTAGTGGAATAGTTCCTCTCACTTCTATTAAGTGACCTACTCAGGTAACAAATTACCTTTTCCCCCTCCTCGAAAGTTTGGGTAGGTACGGCCCCGATACCGTAATCAGACGCGTCGGCTTGGACCACAAATGGAAGACTGAAATTGGGACAGGTCAAAATGGGAGCCGTGATCAAGTATTCCTTGGCTTTCCTAAAAGAGTCTTCACATTCCTCAGTCCAGACGAATTTTTTGCTCTCTTTCAGCAAATCTGTTAAAGGCCTAACTACTGTCACGAAATTCGGTACGAAACGCCTGTACCAAGCAACAGTCCATACAAAACTTCTAAATTCCTTAACATTTTTGGGTGCAGGTATCCTAACCATACTCTCAACTTTTTCCGGATCAACGAGTAATCCGTTCCTATCTGCTACATAACCTAAAAATTTAAGGGATGGCATGCAAAAATTGCATTTATCCCGCCCCACTTTTAACCCGGCGTCACGAAGTCTCTTCAAAACTTCGTTAAGTATTTCTAAGTGTTTTTCAAAGGTATCTGTGACGATAATAATATCGTCCAGATACACAAAAACGAATGGCTCCAACTCTGGCCCTAAAACGCTATCAATGAACCTCTGCCATGTTGCAGGAGCATTGTGCAATCCAAAAGGCATGCGTTTAAATTGAAACTAACCCCTACCCGGAACCGTGAAAGCTGTAAACTTTCGAGATTCTTCCGACATAGGAATTTGCCAATAACCTGACTTAATGTCAAGCGATGTAAGAAACCTAGCATTCCTAAGCTTATCCAAAATCGCCGAAATTATTGGAAGTGGATAAGTATCCCTTTCTGTAACCTGATTTAATTTTCTATAATCGACGCAGAACCTAAAGGTATCATCCTTTTTCTTAATTAACACTATAGGAGAAGCCCAAAGGCTGTTTGATTTTTCAATCACGTTCTCATCTAACATTTCCTTAAGGGATTTGTCGATGTGAACTTGCATCGCCGGTAAAACCGGATAGTACCTTTGTTTAATTGGTTCTGACGTCGTCCTAATGATGTGTTCAACCCTATTGGTAACTCCCAGCCTTTCTGGCATGTCCCTAAACAAATCTTCTACTAAAATATTTAGCCTTGCCCTCTGCTCATCGTCTAACTCAGACTCTTCTGTGATAGACGTGCTATTAATCGAAGCCACCATCTCTTGGCTTGAAAAGCTCCACATGCGCGATCGAAGATCCGGGACGATCCCCGATAGTGCCCAAAAATCCGCACCAAGGATCATCGCATGTGGGAGGGAAGGTATTACTAAACATTCGATCAAAACCGATTTATCTTCCACAACTATTGGTAAGTTAACTTTTCGTAAAACTCCTACACCTGCAACCATCTGCTAACTGAACCTGCCTAATATTGCTATCTTCTAATCCTAAACCTAAATCCTTAAGAACCCTCCAGACGTCCCTACATATTATTGTTCGGGAAGCCCCCGAATCCAAAAGTCCTAAAAACCTAATCCCATAAATGTTGATTCCTAAATATGGCCGCCTATCATCTCCACTCGTCTCTAACGTGAAACCGAGTTTAATATTTGTCGCCAGCTGGTCGTCAGCAGGCGACCTGTTTAAACGCGACGGCGCTCTTGTCCTGCTGGCCCAAGAATCCGTTGCCCGTTAACCGAACAGCGTCTACAATCGCGTCGGGTTGTCCCTGTAGCCCCACAACCAAAACATCTCCTAGGAGCGGAACAGGTGTTTGAAAAATGGCCTTCCTCATTGCAGTTGAAGCATCGAGTGGGCCTACGAGGTGTTGGGTGTCTATCAACTGCAGCTGTTGCCCTTGCTTCCTGAACGGAAGCAACATAGGCAACATCAGGCTTCAAAGACTGCCTGGAACGGTTGATAGGAGGAGGGATGAAAGATTCGACGTTGGTCCTAATCGTCTCTAATTTTCTACCCAACGCAACGAGTTCGTTGACTGATTTAATATCAGCCAACCCCAATTGCGTTTGGTAGAACGGAGCAATATTCTTCATGAGAATGGACAACTTCCTATTCTCACTCAGAGGCTCCGAAAATCTCTTAAAAAGGGTCTGCATGAGTGCGATGTACATTCCCATCGACTCATCTTTACCCTGGGTACGCCGCCTGACCTCATCCATTAAGAGGTCGTTATAGTTGGAGGGCAAAAACTCCAATTTCAATTCCCTAACTAACTCTTCCCAAGTTGAAATGGTTTCCCTCATCCCCTTAACCAAAGAAGTGCCTTCCCAGTGAATAAATCAACTGCCGACCTAAATAGCCTTGAGCTCGAAACCCCTCACGATTCTCGTAGCTCTTCTACCCTTTCTAAGAATGAGTTTACTGAGTCACTCCGCTCACCAGTAAACTTCAAGTTCCATTTTTCTTAACGCTCAGGAAACCGGTCACAGGGTTCAACCTGTAACTGGAGTTCTGAACTCGCACGTTGGCCGACATGTGCAGTTGGCAACGCATCCAGGCCTGCTGTCGACGTTTCTCCTTGTTGTTTTCTTAAATCCTTATCTTGAGGTGTCTCCTCACCTCTTTGCAACCTCATTGACCTCATCGGTTGACTCTGCCTTCGCCCTATTAATCCTACCTAACGACCATTCAATTTTGGTCAAAACCTTTAAATATTCCGAAGACTTCGGATTCTTCGGCGGCGTTTTCAAAAGATCCCTAATTTCTAAAGCTTTTGTACCGAACAGGTAATGCGGGCTTTCCGAAGATATAGAGCCCGAACGCTCTAGAGCACGGGATGCTCTAAGCGTCATCCTCATATTATCGACCGTACCGTCTTTCCAACCCCGGGCAACCAACTCATAAATGAGTTCCTTTTTGTTTAAACTTTTAACATCCATTATTGTTCGAATTTAATTCAAGAATTCTAATCAAAACACCGAAAGGGACGACACCGACGGAAGAAAAAGGTAATTCAAAACAAAAGGTTTAATAACAAGACAAAATTGCTTAATTTTATAGCTAACGCAACCCAAAATCAGCACCCAGCCGATAATTAGGCAATATCAGTAAAACCCACGAGACCAAAGATATTTAAAAAAAAAAAACAATGTAAATAATCAGAACATGGAAAAACAAGACGGCGGTCTCTACTACAAAATGAAAATACAGGGAAAAAAAATGATGAACGCAGCTTATTACTTATTTCAAAGTATTAAAGCACCAAAACCAACACCCGGTTGATTGCTTTATTCGAGATAAAATACAATTGAAAATGTAAACAACTATATACTTTGCAAAGAAACTACCGCGACCCCGATGAGAAAGAGAACTTTTTTTTTGTTTACAACAATAAATCTTCTTTTTTTTGCAACAATTCTTGTTAAGAAGACAATCAACACCCGGTCGATTGGTTCCTAGAAGCCCAATATAAAACCCGAAATAACTATCACTAAAAGTAGATAGGTACACTATGTTGGAAATAAATTTTCCCAATACACTAATTTCACCAGAATTGCGATTGAATGATATATGTATGTATACGTTGCACAATATTTTAGCGAAAGGAAACACCAAGGAAACGCACAATTCCCAAGAATGTAATCAAAATTGTTATAAAAAAGAACACCGCTTTTAGATCAAATGTTACTCAAAAACCACAAAATATTAAAATTTAAACCACCGAGGAAAATAATGATGAGAAAGAAACCAATAGATTATAATAATCCGTTATTCTCAAACCACCCTATGTAATTGGTATATAAGCACCGTAAATAAATGTACCGTAGGGATTATTAAAGATTCGATTTTATATAAAATTTATATTATGTTTATAGATATGGCAAATAGAAATGTTCACCATCAGAAATAAAAAAAAAAACTTACATTGAAATCCTCATGTAGGTATTCGCCGAATGTACCTATGGTATCTAATGGGAGATTCACAACTGCCTTGAATATCAATAACGGGAACCGCTGGCAGACTTCTTTTGTAGGTACTAGGTACTCAAAACCAATCACTAGTTTATACAAATTTCGATTACACCTGATCAGTATTATTGATTAAAACTGAAAAAGAAAAGAGAACGAAAAAAGTAAAAAGAACACCACAAAATAATAAAATAAAACTTCCCTAACAAAAAAAAAATCAACACAATCACTAGGCAAATATGGGTATTATTATTTTTGTTGCTTTGCACCGCGGTTCGGATTGGATTTGTACTTCCCGGAGTACTTTTTTGAAAAAAAAAGAAGCCCCACGTTTGGGTGCCAATTTGTTGCACTTTTATTAACCGAAACCGAACAAAACAAATAAATATTACTAAAACTAATTAATTGATTGCGAACGAACGAAAAAAAATAACACGACCGGCGGCGACGAGTATACCACGACTTTTGGTTAGACGAATGTCAACCAAAGGAGAAATGGGAAACGAAAACAAGTTCGATTTCCAAGAAGTGCAACAGGTAGCACTGCCAATGCTACCACCACAGTTAGGTGACAATTAGGGGTGGGTTTTCACGAATTGAATTTTTATTGGGTCGAATAAAATTGATTCGACTAAATAATTAAAAGATGATGGTTTTTTGTATGCCACAGGGGCGAAGTACCTGAAAATAAAAGAAAAAGGGCGCCAGCAATTTTTTTTTTGAAAAATAAGGAAATTGCAAACCTTTGGAGCGAAACCGACGGTGAAAGCAATTATTAAATAATAAGAACCAATTTTAAGTTCGAAACTAAAGATTTTAATAGAATTTACTTTGCTTGAGAAACCTTGCAAATGAAGGGCTAAAACCCAAGATCTTTTGAACAAAAGAGAACAAAGAATGTCTTAAAACAAAGATGGACCGTTAACACTTCGTCCCGAAAGGAGTAAACGGATAAATTAAACGGGTCACGAGTTCCGCAATTTCGGAAATTTACGAAAGCAAAAGTCAAACCGATATAAAGACTTCTTTATTAAGTCGTTCACAAATTAAACTAACAAAAAAAAACTATTTTGCGTCCAAAGGGACTACCACTATACTTATCTGTTTAAAACAAACGGAACTGCCAATTCCTCCTGCCTCTCTGAGATTAATCTCCAGGTATTCCTGGTCACTCTCCACCAACTTTCACTATCCTTCTTTTCTTGACCAAAAGAAGTTCTCCCAAAACCTTTTCTTCCTCTTTCACAAAATTTAATTTCTAAAAAAAACGCACACTTGAGTTTTTTTTCTTTTTTTCCAAAATTTTCCTTCGATTTTTTGATGAACTTGTCGTTCGCTATGAATCTGGGTAAAAAGTGATCTTCCAGGCTTTCACCATGCCTGGACGACCTCTTCTTTTTTCCAATGCCCTAGTGCTTTCGGCCAATCAGTGACGTGGGTTTCGGTCACGTCATTACTCAGCAACACTCAGCATATTGGCGTGAGTGAGCCAACGTAGTTGAAACCCAGCAGCCTTTCCTACTCGCACTTTACACCCCAGCTTCGTGCACCGTCACCATTGAATTCACCGACCACTTGTATGACTTCCAGTGGGCGGCAATTCGATGGGTGCATTCAGCCACCTATTCTAACCCACTAAACCTTTTTTAAAAGAAAGTTTCGGAAAACTGAAAAGAAACTCAATATTTTGTTCGCTTTTATTTTTCCCCGACAATTAAAAAAACACTTGTACTGAAAATTGGTGAAAAGCTTGATTCAAAACACAATTTTTGAGAAGGAGAGATTGGCAGTATAAAATATCCTATAACGCGAATTTAATCTAAACCGTTGGACTTTTGCGCAGATTTTGGGAATATTTGGGGCTAGCCGTTAACGTTCCATCTTTTACAAATAACTTTAATATATATGTATGTTTGAACGATAGGTTGGGCAGGAAGCCATTCTTACAAAGAGTAACTTCCGCAACCGAGGACCAAGTGTCGCTCGGGTTATTTTCTAGATTTGGATTGACCAGACCATCCGTCTGTCACTAACTTGCTTGTACTGGGGACCATCTGTCACCCACACTAGATCGAAGCAGTAGAGTGGATCACCCATCCACTTCAAATGTCAAAATTTGACAACTTCAGTTTTGTTATTTCAAAATACTGAGAGAATGAACCGATGGCTGATGGACCATGGCTGCCCTTCTCTTTCTCTCAGTATATTGAAATCAACACCTGTAGGGAAAAGAAGAAATGGAGAAGGAAGAAACAAGGATTTGGACGATTGAAAGAGTGACTTTTGTTGCGGTAAATTTTACCGTGACAGTCTTTTACTTTTCTTATTAAAGAATTAAAGTTTCGAGTTATTCTAATGGACATTGGTAGTTTGTTAAAGCATTTAGGTGCAGTAGCAGTGATAAAAATGAGAGAAATGCGTTTTGTGAGCTGTAGGTTCATTGACAACATGCATATTGTTTACACGTAGATTGTATAAAAACGAGTTTCTACTAGGTATATTACCACTTTGCTTGAAAAATTCCTTAAGCACTTTGAAAATGTAAAGATGTCTCATAGGCAGAATCCTCAGGTCCTTTTATAAAGGGCAACTTTCAGCGAAACGAGTTTTGTTACAAATAATACGAATTAAATGTTTTTGTACAATTTGTAAAATATTTAATGTATTAAGGTAAGAACCTCCCCAGCTAGATAACCCATACTGCAGTTTTGAGTGTGCTAGACCATAATAAACTAAAGTTAAAACTTTCTTAAAAGATACATTTTCCGAGTAACCAGCATCAATTAAGATTTAGTATTACTGATATGTTCTTTCCAGTTAAGATTAGAATCTATTGTAACACCTAAGTATCTAAAACTTGGTACTAATTCATAAACCGTTTGGATTAAAATTGAGTTTACCACAATCGTGAATAGGGAAGCTAAAATGTTTACAGTTAGATGCATGAACACGAAGATGGTAGTCAGAAGCATGATAACCTGATGTTTTGAAAGACATTAATTTAGTTTTTTCACTTAAAATAAGCTTGTGAGTTGAAAACCAAGTTCTTAGGCTTTGGAGATCTTCTTCAATTTGCACTACACAATTAAGGTCCGAAACCGACTGGTAGGTGAAGGATATATCTGCAAAGGCTGTTGAAAGACCATTTAACTTTATGTTGAAGATTGAGTTTATAATAAACTAAGAAAAACAGCGGGCAGGGTACCGATCCCTGAGGAACACCGTTTTTCAAAATGCGAGCTGAACTCACATTGCCATTTAAAATTACTGATTGAACTCTTCCCTTCAAATATGATTTGAGCCATTCAAAAATAACTCCTCTAAAACCTGCATTAAATAACTTGATCAGTAATATGTCATGATCAACCATGTCAAAAGCCTTTGTCATATCAATGAAAAGGGCTTTTGTAATTTTTGTATTATTTAAGTTGTCATAAAGATGACTGCATAACCTGAGAATTGCATCTTCTGTTGACTTTCCTGTCCGAAACCAAACTGATTTTCACTAAAAAAACTTGTTTTATTCAGAAAAGAAGTTATTCGATTCTTCATCAGTTTTTCAAAAAGTTTTGAAACTGTGGGAAGAAGAGAAATAGGTCTGTAGTTTGACATATTTTTCTTATCACCCTTCTTAAGCAGTGGAATAACTTCAGCACATTTAAGCTGCTTTGGGAAAATTCCTTGTAGTACACTCAAGTTGAAAATAAAACTTAGTACATCAGATACATATAACGCAACTTTTTTAAGCAGCGTGCTAGAAATTCCATCTGAAGTACAAGAATTCTTATTTTTTAAGGAGATGATCATTTTGTAAGTCTCAAAAGAAGTAATAGCATCGTAAGCAAAGCTATTTGGTTGTAAATATACAGGCTCCATACTCAGATGATTATGACAATTGCAATCAGAACACGAGTTAACTGACAATGTGAGTTTTTCGGAGATGTCTGTGAAATATTCATTAAACAAATTAGATATGCTGCTCAGGTCCGTTAAGGTAACACCATTAACTACCAAGCTTTCAATTTCATTTGACTTTCTTACCTTCCCTAGAATACTGTCAACAATTGCCCATTCTTCTTTTACATTACCCTTCGATTTTTCAAATAAATTTGTATAGTAACTATCTTGAGTTATTTTTACATTTGTGTTGACAGTTTTAAGTAAGGAAAGGTAATAATTCCTTAGTTTAACATTATTTGGATGTTTTTTAGACTTCATACCTACTTTATTCTGTTTTTTCACCAGCTTAATGAGACTGACATTCATCGAAGGCCTTAAAAATGTTTTTCTGTTGGATTTTTTTATTGGCGCGGAACATGATTTGATGTGCTCTTGAAAAATTGAATTTAAAAAGCGAGCGCTGTAGATGAGTCATTTGCCGAGTAAACCAGATCCCAAAATTCGAATTTCAAAAGATTCTATAAAAGTACAAAATCAGTGGTATAACGTGCTTTATTTATAATCGTGATCATTTTATGATCAGTAATCCTCAGGTTTAATGTATCAATATTTATATCACCAATTAAAATTAAGTTACTAGTTTTGTTAATACTTAGAATTCTGCCCAATTCATCAATGAGCATTTTTCTATTAAAACCATGCAATCTATATATACACAACATAACTTTATTGCATCCGCACTAGAAATATCGATTTTTGAGTACTCATGAGTAAAACCCTCACTTACATATCCTGATGAATAAGATTCATTACAACAACCAATTAGTGAATAGCCGGGTATGTTATAAAGATTATGTTATTTATTATTATGTTTATTATTTATGTTTTGAGATTGATATTTCTTAACATTATATCTACCTTCTTCTTTTTTATTTTATGTATATAATTCTTGTACAGTGAGTTGCGGTAGAAGACCTTACAAATGTATTTTGAAATATTCGTACAATATTCGGCTGGTTTGAGTCGGTCAATAGATATTATTTGCTCTTTATTATCTATGAGCACCAAAAAAGTTTTTTCGAGCCGATTAAGTACTTCGAATGGACCTTTATACTGTGAATTAAGACTTCCGCGGTTCACCTCTTCCCGAATAAAAACGTATTTGCACGTTTTCAAATCTTTTGCAACGAAAATGTGTTTTTGTTCGCGATTCCTACTAGAACACGGCCGAGTTTGCGAGATTGCTTGAGTGACTTCTCGAGCTGTTGACGAATTTAAAATTGGATTCAACGGTTTGGGTGCGATTAGTTCCGCAGGTTAACGTAAGTTTTCTCGTACAGTAATTGTGCAGGCGTTACATTAATGTCGCCAATAATTGTAGAACGAATACCGAGAAGAGTCCAAGGTAAGTTCGAATACCAATTTTGTTTGTCTTCTTGAGCGCGTAAAGATTCTTTAAGTTCGCGGTGAAACCGTTCGACTAACCCATTTGCTTGAGGGTGATACGTTTTGGTTCTGATCCGCTTTGTACCGACAGTCTCAGAAATTTCTTTGAACAGACTTGACTCGAATTGGGTTCCTTGACCACTCGTGATCGTTTGAGGGACTCCAAATCTTGAAACCCAGTTTTGTACGAAACCGGATACAACGGTGGAAGCCTTCATATTTTTAAGCGGAATAGCCCCTGGCCAAGAAGAAAAACGATCTTTGATCGTTAGTAAATAAGTGAAACCTTGAGATGGTGGCAAAGGACCGACCGACGATATGGATATGTGAAAAACAAAAATTCCGTGTTTTGACGTGGTGTGCCTGGAAATTTTTGACTTTTGACAAGAGATACAACTTTTTGTCCATCTGTTAGCATCGCTGTTCATTTTAGGCCAAAAGTATTTTGCGGTAACTATTTAACGCATTGCCTTTGAATCTGGATGATATAGTTTGTGATGGTTGCCAAAAATTGTTCGTCGGAAAATTTCAGGCACATAGTCTGCTATTATACGACGGCTTTTGCGTCGTGACTCTTTTCGAACATAATGCGTGCAAAAGAGAAGAAATATGAGACGGAAAACAACTGCCCTATGAGTCGTGGGCCAAATTTCGGCGACTCATTTTTGACATTATTTTATTTCTTGTTTGTTATTTTAGCAAATTGCTTTATTTTTGTTCGTTATTTGTGGAGCGCACATGTACCTATAGCTGCGGTTGCTTAGGTGTAGAGCATTAGAGAATTTCTATGCTGGAACAAAATCGTTTCATTTATGTTTGTTGTTTGTTTGGTTGCTACGGGAATTTCATTACCGAAGAAAAATTATAGAGGATTGCCAAATTTGAGTCGTGACTCAAAAGTCATGGTGTAATAGCGTACGACTCACAGGACGAAATTTTAAAGAAGAATTCGAAGAAGAGTCACGACGCAAAAGTCGTCGTATAATAGCAGACATACGGACGAGTTTTTCCAGTAGATATTTCACACCATATTTCGACGTCGTTTATCGGAATGTGTATTTTCTCTAACTTGAAAGATGTTTTTGAAAGTTTTAAAAGTGACTTGAGCTCTTCGTCGTTTTCTTGCTCTTTCAAAAGACTTGGAATACTAACATTGTTGAAATGGATTAATTCGACGTACGATCTCAATAAAGTATCGGCAACGATATTTTGTATGCCTTTGCTAAAGGCTCCCAAAAGCTATTATGGTATTGCTGGAGTACTCCTCCGATAGCGTCGTTAGACGCGTCTACCATAATTCTGATTTGCGCTAGAGGCTTTGGATGAAAAAGCATAGTGTGCTGAGATAAATCTCTTTTGATAACTTGAAAAACTTCTTCGCAAGCGTCTGTCCACTGAAAAATCGTTTTTTTTTGTTTGTCTTTTATTCGCTTTTATGCCTTGTAAAAGTTCGTACAGAACTTTATCCTTGCATGCCATACTTGGCATAAAACGATTATAGAAATGTATCATGCCGAGAAAGCGCTGAAGTTGTTTGATAGAGCCGGGACTAGGAAATTCCCTTTTCGGAAACGCAGTATCCCGAGAAATCGAGTTTGCTTACTCCTAGTTCGCATTTCGCCAAATTAACGTTAAGCCCTTGCCCTTGCAATCTTCGAAAAACTTCTAGTAAATGCGTTTTATGTTCCTCGACCGATTTACTTGAAACGAAAACATCGTCCAAATAAACGAAAACAAACGAAAGATCACCTAAAATGCTGTTCATAAAACGTTGGAAAGTTTGCGCACCGTTGCGCACTCCAAAAGGCATTCGTAAGAATTCGAAAAGCCCGAAAGGTGTTATGACCGCCGTTTGATTAACGTCCTCTTCTGCGACCGGTATTTGATGATAAGCACGTATTAAATCGATTTTCGAAAATACTGAACAACCATCGAGGTTAGCAGAGCAGTCTTGAGCGTTAGCGATTGGATGTTTATCTGGTACTGTGGCTTTATTTAACCATCGGTAGTCACCACACGGTCTGAAGTCAAGTGAGTTCTTTTTCGGAACCATGTGAAGTGGTGAAGCGACGTGGGACTTTGAAACGCGATAAATACCTAAATCGATCATTTGCTGAAATTGACGCTTGGCGATTGCTAACCTCTCCGGATTGAGTCTTCGTGCACTAGCTGAAGGGAGTTGACCAGTTGCTTGTATCCGGTGGACAACGTCATGTTTGACCGGTAACGTGAAGTCTGGTGGAGCTTTAAGCCCCGGAAACTCATCAAGGATAGCACCGAATTCGCTCGGAATCGAAAAAAGTTTGGGTGAGCTAGTGTTCGCGGATTTGGAGAGACAGTTGACTTGAAGACTAGTGTTTCTATCCACTAATCGTTGGCTACGAAGATCGACGATTAAATTAAATTTGTGCGAAAAATCAGCTCCTATAATAGGGTGAACAATATCGGCAATAACAAAAGTAAAATCGAAAGTGCGTCTAAGATTCAAGTCAACTGTCAATCGTTTGCAACCGTAGGTATGAATTCTTCCACCGTTCGCGGAAAGAAGAATGAAATCGTTCAGTTGGCTGATATGCTGGCAGAATCTACGAGGAATGATCGAAATCTCTGCCCCAGTGTCGACTAAAAGTTGAAAGTAAGAATTTTTATCCTTTATAAAAAGACGGCGCGAAAAGTTTGCCTCACTCATAGCCGCGTCTGAGATTTGGCGAAATAGTTTTTTTGGATTTCTATTTGCTTCGGATTCAAAGGTGCAGGATTGCTTCGAATGATTCCTCGCATTCTTTCCGAACTTTCGATTAAACCAGCAAATCGAATTATTTTCATTCCTCCTTCTGTGCGTACGATGCTTGCCACTAGCTCTATGCCGGGAAAAACTTCTAGACTCTCTGTTGAAATTGTTTGATCTTGAAAAATTTGTCTCAAGTCGTTCAATTTTGAAAATTAATTTTTGTAAAAGCTCGGGGTCGGAAGACGAAACGTTAGGTGAATTTACTTGGTAAACCTGTGAAACTTGTGCTGCGGAGGAGTGATGGAGTCTATCGGCTAAAATGAAAAGCTCACTTTGAGACTGGGAACTCTCAACTGCCATGAGGCAAACGCGAATATTTGTTGGTAGTCGGTTTAACCATAGTTTCATTACCAATGGCGTATTAACTAAATTATTCCCACTTGCCAGACTTTCCATACTCCCTTACAGCTCCTTAGGTTTCAAGTCACCGAGTTCTACTTTGTTCAAAAGAGCGTCTTCACTATCCGGGTTTCTTTCAAACTTTCGTATTTCTCCTGCGTCGGAGGTGAAACTAGAACGTCGGCTACCGATTCCATCGTTTGACTGTTGAGTGACGCCACTAAATAATCATACTTTGTATTAGACGCGATTATATTTTATAATCGAAACTGCGTTTCAATTTGCAAAAACCACAAACCTGGGCGGTTATTCCAAAACGGTGGAATTTTAATAGAAATTAAAGAAGCTTGCTGAGAAGCAGCAACAGAAGCTTCCAACTCGATTATTTGGTCACCGTCCGTAGACCTTGTCTTCGAGTGACATCATTGTATATATATTTCTATAGTACTATCATGATGAGGAACTACCAGGGCGCCACCGCAACTTCCCAAAGTGCAATTTCTCATTGGAGACATTCTAGGTTCAGGAATATGCTAATAGAGAAGGATTGACCGATAATAGTAAAACGAGAATACTGTATACTAAGTTTATGAGTGTTCGAGGGAGAGAAAAAAAACAACGATTTTGTATAGAACACAATAAAATGACAATGACAACACAAAGATAAAAGAAGAACGAGAACTTTGCTACGAATGTATTGAGATTTCAAGGGGGACAAGATATTTTGTGCTTTGATATGTATAGGAGCTGTGGATTTGTTTTTTTTTTGTTTACGTTGAAATTTGTGGGTAGGCAAGGCATGAATGAATATATTTGGTATGGTATTTTTTGGAGGTTTATTTTAAAAAAAATGTTTTTATATAATTTTTTTGAGGAAAACAAATTTGGTAGGTAGGTACGCAAATTACAACTATTTTGTATAGAATATAATAAAATGACAATACAAAGATGATACAAGAACGGGAACATTGTATAAGAATTTATTGAGAGTTCAACGGGAATTAAAAATTTTGAGCTTTTGTTATGTATAGGGAGTAATGAATTGATTTTTTTTTGTTGAAATTGAGGATTTACAAATAGCGAAAATAAAAATATAGGTATATGAATATATAGGGTGTCCAGCGGGAATTTTTCAACTTCTAATTGCGACTAACAAATCCGCATATCCTGCGCTTTGAATGATACCCCTCCTGCTTACCTCAACCCGCTAGATTTTCGATAATCGCAATTTAAAGTTGAAAAATTCTCGCTGAACACCCTATATATATGTAACTTGTTGCAGGTATTTAGTTAGAGTAAATTCGAAAAAAGCATACAAATCGTTCTTTAAATTGCCCAAACAACTCTAAGAAAGTAAAATACATAACTTGGTCGCCCTAACTTGTTCTTATGGGCGATCACACTGGTTGGAAATAATATTTTTTTTTTTTAACAAAATTAGAAATAAATTGATTAAAATATACTTCTGAAACCTTTTTTGAACCCAAGGCTATGTATACCATTTAATATCTTTAGTTAATCGTAGTTAATGAAAGAAAAAATATTAAAATTATAGAAGTGGTTTTAAAAATAATTAATTTTGTATGTATACATTTTCTAACCTTAACATTTTTAAGAAAATAATTTGGTACGTCGATTTTAAGTATTTATAAATTTGGAGGTAAAAATTGAATATTGGTTTTGAAAAACGGTTTTAGGAATATTTTTTGTTCAAAATCGTTTAAATTTTATTAAAAAATCGCTTTTTGCCAAGTTTAATAAATATCGACTAAGTCCTTTTTGAAATATATACCTATTGGGTTTTCAAAAAAGAATTTCAAACTTTTTTTTTCGTTTGAAAACTATTTAAAATGTAGTAATTATTCTTTATAAAAAATTGATTAAAACCAGTTGAATCGTTTCGAGAAATGCGAAACTAAAAAATATACTTTGCGAGGTACCATTAATATTCATTTTTTGGAATGGTTTATTGCTTACTAAAAGGCATCCTACTTATTCAATTTAAATCATTTTTTTAATCGATTTTAAATCGAACGAGTTTTCTTTTAACCCCAAAAATTTTGTTTGACAGGTACCGTTATTTGCTGTCTTAAAGTTTGACACCCCCTCCCATGCGATTTTATTCTTGTCTCGACCCTACACACTAGCTTTTTGTCACACTTTATGTGAATCACCCTGCATATAAGTAGAATAAGTTTTGTAAATTTGAAATTTGAAATATTTTTAAATGACCTTCTTTGAAAAAAATTTGATTGAAATCGGTTTAGCCGTTAAAGGGAAATTCGGTACATTTTGTTTGAAATCTATTTTTTTAAAAAGGACATATTCATTTTAACTGTATCAAAAAAAAAGATAAATGGATATTGAGCTGTTTACCTTTAAGTATTTTAAACTATAAATTCTTTAATAAATACGAATTTGAGAAAAATTTAAAAAAATGAAGGTTTTTTTCGAAATAATAAATTTGTACAAGATGTAATTGAAAAAAAATAAAAAAAATGGTAGTTTAACATACCTATGTATATCTACGGTGACCATATTTTAAAATTCCAAATAATGGACAAAAAGAAAAAAAATAAACCTGGGACCTATTTCACCAAACACTTTTCACTTTGCAACTTTTCACTTTCACTTTGCAAATTTCGTTTCACCAAACGCAAATTTGCAAAGTGATAAGTTTTCTTAGTTTGCTAAGCATATGTTCTTTTCGTTTCACCAAACAAACAAACTTTGCAAATTTGATTCAGAATTTTGAAAAGTTTTTCAGTAATATGCAAAGAGAAATTTTTATTTGCAAATAAGCGTTTGTTTTGAAAAGTTGAAATAATAATACACAAATGAACCGTTTTGAAGAATTTTCGGAAAATAAAGAAGTAAATAGAAGTGACCAAAGGGTAGTGAAAATAATTTTCCATCGAATTTATTTTGTCTAAAATTGGACATACATTTCAATTCAACAGTCAAAGGAATATGTGTTAACGTCCTTTGCAACAAATTTTGAGTACACTACATTGGGCTGAGAATGGAACCCAATATCACGGTGTTGCATCTATGCGCGAAATAAGCAAAGCTACCGTCTGTAGAGTAGTTCATCGAGTATCGAATGTAATCATATAGTAGATGAATTTCTCCCAAACACCACTTGCTGGACACGAAATTCTTTAGAAATAGCCCCTGGTATTTAATTATTATTTTCTTTATTTCAAATAATAACTCAATAGAAAAAATACAACACAATTAATATATCAGAAGGAAGTCTTCATATTAATGTTAGGCAAAATAAATAAACAAATTAAATTCAGTATTTACTTTAACTAAATGTTAGAGTAAAATAAAACCTTATAAACACTAAATAAGTATCCTCATTATTTAAATAGGCCTAATGCAGGGAACTTTTATTTGTTTACATATTTGAATACTTTCCTGGAGAGGGTATAGATTCCATATAATATCTATGCACATATCGCAAGTAAGGCAGGAGTACGATAACTTTGGCGCCAAAAATTGATAACGGTTTTTTCTAGAGGGGTCGAAAACAAGCACTTTTTACTATGGGAGGGGGGGGGTCCATCTCGAACCGTTTAGGAGGTAGGGGCAATTTTAGTAAAAAATGACTTAAAATGAAAAAATAATTATTAAAAAAGAACGGCAACAGTTACAGTAAATTAATATACCGTTTTTGAAAGCTAGCAATCTAAACTTTAATCCTGCATTTAAATTAAATTATTTTAGCTGATAGTTTTCAAAAACTTCGTATGCAAACCCAAAATTTTGATAAAAAAAATGGAAAAAAAAGCTTAGACTAAATTTTCTCAAAATTGTGAAACGATGCGCTGAATTTGTTTTTTGTGGTCAGTGCAAATATCAATTTTGAATCGTCCACAAAAAACCGAATTGATTTATGTCTTCTATTTTTTGAGAAAATTGATAATTACTAAAACTACTTTTGTATGAGATTTTAGTTTTTTTTGTTGCTTACATATATACAATGCTAGCACCCAGCACTACGGCGTATAAATAGTGAGATATGTAACGGGGGGCATGCTGCCCCCCTGCAACCCCCCTGCTTGGCACACTATAGGATTTGGGGTATGTGCGAGGTTGGGTGTATGCAAAGTTTCTTTTGCATTTAAAGAATCTGGATTTAAACTTTCAATTTGTCTTATATTTATATATCCAAGTCAACAGCTGATTTCTAAATATACATATACGTAGCCCAAAGTTGCACATTTAAAATTTTCAGACATGAAAATGTATTGCATTATAAAAAATTCACATTAGGTAATACTGTACGACTGCAGCAAAAATATAAATTTCTTAATAATGTATGTTTGTGTCTTACATACCTATATAATGCAATTGTAATGTTCAAAAAAGCACCATCACGACAATAAAAGTGAGCAGGTGCATCAAGTTAGCAGGACACTTTTCAATTTTCAGAATAAAGAGTATGTAGTAATTAGCTGCTATTTAGTTGCTAATTAGTTGCGCAAAAAAAAAATTAATCGCTCTGTTGGATTTCGAGAAATTGGGTGTCCTTCTAACTCGACGACAACTTAGCAGGACACCCAATTTTTCGGAATCCGAAAGTGCGATAAATTTTTTTTTCCGTAACTAATTAGCGATTAATTCATTTTCAACAAATATCCAATTCTGGATCGTTTATATGGGAAAGGTGTCCTGCTAGCTTGATGCACCTAAAGTGAGCTTAGTAAATCTACTATAGTAGATAACTTTAACTGTTGTCGTGAAATAGCCGAAATAATAGCGTCTCACGTTGATGTTAACATTGGCAGCGAAGAAAACAAGCTTCTAAAAAAAACTATTTTATGCCGGAAAACAACGCACCACCTTCACCAATATATGGCACTTTTATTTTATAGAAAATACTGCCTTGAACAAAAATATAAAGACGACTTGGGCTCCCAAATCATGGAATTTTTACTATACGTTAAAAAAGTGTACCCAGGTTTTATCGATGGTGAAGAAAGTATGGGCTTGCAACTAAAGGAATTCGACCCTCCCACTGTTCACAGTGAGCACTTAGAGGGTGTTTTGCCGCCAAAACAACCTCGGCTTTTCACCATCAACGACGAACTCAATGAACTCGACAGTAACACCAGTACGGACGATGACTTCATTGACGAGACTTACATACCTCTTTAATAAATGAACATTGACTTTACTATTTTTAACTAACTCCTGACTTACTCAATAACTGACCGAACTCATGGTGCATTCTCGGTAACGCTAAATGAATTGCTGTACTTAACTTACAAAGATGAACCTAATCAACGTAAATATCAATAAACAAAAATCTCATAAGAAAGTAGTTTTAGTAATTTTCAATTTTCTCAAAAACTGGAAGACATAAATCGTTTCGGTTTTTTGTGTTCGATTAACTTGCATCATTTCAAAATTTTGAGAAAAATTGGTCTAAACTTTTTTTTTCCATTTTTTTATCAAAATTTTGAGTTTGCCTGCGAATTTTTTAAAAAACTATCGGCTAAAATAATTTAATTTAAATGCAGGATTAAAGTTTAGATTCCTAGCTTTCAAAAACGGTATATTTAATTACTGTAAGTGTTGCCGTTGTTTTTTAATAATTATTTTTTAATTTTAAGTAATTTTTTCTGAAATTGCCCCTACCTCCTAAACGGGGTGAGGTAGACCCCCCCCCACCCATAGTAAAAAATGCTTATTTTTGACCCTTCTACAAGAATCCATTATCAATTTTTGGCGCCAAAGTTATCGTACTCTCCCCGCAAGTAAAAATGTATTTAAAAAAAAATCATTCAAAACGTTTTTTATATAAAAAGCTTCCTTAAAATTTGTTTAAAAATTATTTGGATTGCCTATTTCAAGTACCTATTTAAAAATATACACCAAACAATAAATGTAATTTAAAACAAATTCAACAACCTGCCTTCAACATAATTTCCTCTTGATTTAAGAAAAAAATTGAATTATTTTCAATTAAATTTTTTTTGAACATTGGTATATCCAATACCTATTAATTAAAATTTAAAAGGACCTTCTGTATAATTTTTTTTATTAAAATCGGCTTAGCCCTTAATGAGATATTGATACCTTCCTTCCTATAAACTTTTCTTTTTCGAAAACGGTTTTTTGGCTTACCTATATTAATTACCTAATATTTTAAATTGGCATACCTACCTATGTACTAAATCTCTTGATACCTACAATTATTCAAAACGGAAACATAATACCTACCTAGGGACCTAACTATACCAAAATTATGAAAATTATTATTATACCTACATATATATAATGTAGGTACCTAACCCGAAATATGGCAACCGTCCCATACAATTACTATTACCGCATATAATAGAAAGAGAATACCTGCAACGTTGCTTTCTTTGAATTCAAAATCAAAAATAAAAACCTCCCAAGTTTTTCATGAAACTATAGGAGATTATATACCTATACATATATGTATAAACATATGCCCTTAAGCAAAAAATCGTTTCCTAAATTCATTGAAAAAAAATTAAACCAAACCTTTGCATAAGCGAACATATACACACAAACATTTTTTTCTATTTTTTCGCCCAAGTTCAATGACGCAAAAGGCTATTTCGGATATCTCCCTTTCCCGCATTATTGTTGTCAGAACCAATATAATACACTCCTCTCGCTCCTACTACCTGTTCTCTATTCCTTTTTGATTCTCTCCATTGTCAAATTTGTGGCGTTTATAACGCCACATAGTAGCTCCCAAGAACGTAAAAAAAAACGACTCGATGATATTACTATGGGTTTTATATACAATGGTGACATGCTGTTGGCGAAAAGTTCGAGAGGAGACGAACCGAGAATCTCAATACACCGTAATTAACCGTAAATAACCGTAATCTACAACAATCTTAATACACAGTAATTAATCTAGGGATACTGTAATGAGCGTTAATAATTTTAATTCACAGTAATTAATCTTAAGAAACTGAAATCAACCGTACAAATTTGTATAAACCGTAACCTTCAGTGTAACTGTGAAAGCGTTATATATTAAACGAAAAGAATTTCGAAAACCGGGAGCAACTTGTACCGCGTTTTATGTCTTAGACACGAATCAACCGAACAAATTAATATTTATTGGAAATAAGAACAATATTTTATTAAAAAGAATGTTTTACAATAATAAATTTAATATTTAATTTTATTTATAATATATTTTGTATTTTATAATACTTGAAAAACAATATTTTTAATAAATTTATTAATCTGTAAGAAAACCTGAACCACTCACTGTACTTTTGTATAATTTTTTCTTTTCAATTTGGTTGCTTTACTTGGAGGCTATTTGCTGTTGCTGGTACTTTTGTATACTCCTGTTTTTAGAACGACGGCACTGCTAGTTATTGACTTCTCTTTTCGTATACGACGGCGCTGGTGGTGATTCTATTGGTGTATGTAAAGACTGCTTTTAAACCATGCAATTTTTGCTTGCGATTTTTAAGCACGTAGGCGAGGGACGTATGTGGTGGCCGGGGTAGACGAAATTGCTGAGGTTGAACAAATTGCAGAGTTATCGCTCATTGTTCTTTGTGCTTTTCCTTATTGTTCGAATGTGTTTTATTTTCATTCGTCGTCCACTCAGATAACTTCGATTAATCAAGTGGAGTAAAGAGTGCAGTGAGATGATACTTCTTCACTTGCACAAACTAAACTTTTCATTAAAAATCGCTGTCGTGTAAAAGGTATTTGCAATTAGAAGGAAACCAAAGGAGAAACGAAGATTAAAAATCGCTGTAATGTAAAAGCAGTCATAGATGTGTGTTGATTGATGTTGGCGATGATGGAGACGAAGAAGAAGACTGAAGAATGATGATATATGCTGACTGGAACGATGGCGAATGTATATTTGAACATATATATTAATATGCAAGTTAATGACAAATATTCTGAAAAACATAATAGTTCATTAATCCCATGTTCCCATATCATCATGCTGACAACGCGTCTACAACACAAAGTGTCTAGTTGCATCCACTACATCCCATCACGTACGAGTGTTGACCTTAAGCAGCACGCCACGAGTGTAATTTAGAAACAAAAACCCAACTAATTGTGACTCAGGGAAGTAAAATAAGTGCAGTGAATCACGCTTGGATCGATCGATAAAGCGAACAACGAGGGAGTGCGAAACGGGTACCGCAGTAGGAAGCGAAAAGGACATCTACCCTCTCGCCAGCGTTGGAACATGAACTCACTTACCACAATTATTCTGTTGCTGGTACTCTTTTGTACCATACATGCTAATGTCCAAATATTAGACTACACCAATTCCCAACTCATTAAAATAATGACAGGAACCGCAAAAATTCAAAATGGTAGTTTTAGGATAATTCATATCATCGATATCGAAATGTACGAAGATTTCATTTCGCAACTAGAAATATTTGTGTCCACAACCGTCAAAACTCATCATCCATTATATCCTATCCTCTCCTTTGAAATAGAGAGAATTAAAAATTATCTTAAAAGATTGAAAATTAATGTTAGATCAAAAAGATCATTAGACTTTATAGGAAGCGCGTGGAAATGGATCGCTGGAAATCCAGGCCACAGCGACTTTGAAATTTACAAAATAAAATGAATAATGTACTAGTAAACAACAACAACCAAGTTGTAATAAATAGAGTTACCCTAGAAAAATTAAATGAAATAACAAATGTAACAAATAATATAATTAAAACTTTTAAAGAAAACATAGAAACCGATATTGTAATGAAAATTAAATACAAATTAGAACTTATAAAAGAAGAAATAATAAATATAGCTTACGCTATACATCGGGCAAAAGCCAATATTGTCAATTCATATATCTTAAGTAGCAATTAAATAAACATTACAGAGACAATTATGAATAACGAAAATATTCCTTACATAAAAATTGATGAAGCTCTTGAATTCGCCATTGAAAAAAAAGCGTCAAATAATAAAAATATTATCTATATAGTTACTTTATCTACAAGCGAAAGTGAATCTTGTAGTGTTTTCATTTTTAAATCTATAAAAAAAAATAATATTGTTAATAAAATTCCTTAAGGAAAAATTCTACAATGTAAAGAAACAATTTTTGGAATTAATAAAGATTGTAAAAAATATAACGAACTAGAAATATGTAACAGAGATAGTATCACAGACATAAGCACTTCTAACTGCATTCCAAACCTACTCAAAAGCATGACACCAAACTGCAAAACAACTAACAACGATCATATTCCATCAATAGAGGAGATATCAACAGGTATACTTCTGCTAAATCAATTCAACGGTCCTGCAGTAATCAATAAAGAGACGATAGAACTCAACGGAACTTTCATCATACGCCACGTAAACACTTCAATCTCCATAGTAATAATAAACAAAGAATCACTTCAGTACCAACCGATGCCAGCCATTCTTCAACCAACATCATTGTTAGATGCAAACGAAGAATTTCTATCACTTAAGAGGCTAAAAAACCTGTATTCCAACGGAACTTCGAAAATAGAACAAATAGAAAAAGAAAATCTCATCCACATTACAACCAGCTCAATAACAACTATTTGCCTAATATCAATAGTATTCACATTTGCCTACAAGTTATCTGGTAAATTAAGATGCAAAATTGGAAACAAGAAAGATGAAGTCATATCAGCACCAATACCAGCTGGAAGAGCAAAACCTATAATAATTGGAATAGAAGATATTGCAAAACATTTGAGGTCGTCGAACGAGGACGTTCGAAATTAAGGATGGAGGAGTTAATGACAAATATGCTGAAAAACATAATAGTTCATTAATCCCATGTTCCCATATCATCATGCTGACAACGCGTCTACAACACCAAGTGTCTAGTTGCATCCGCTACATCCCATCACGTACGAGTGTTGACTTGTGGGAACGAGTAGCAAGGTAAAGTGCTTGTGTTTGCAGTTTATTTACTATTTAAGCTTTAGATTTTAAATGAAATCAATGTATTCATTTCGAAGGCAGAATCGCTTCCGGTTTATAATTTAATAAAGAAAAAATAAAAATTAAAAAAATATTTTAAGGAATATTTTTTTTATCTCAATGTAGTTAAAATTAGTTTAATTTGCACTTTAAATGTGTATATATGTTGGTTGCAGTGTAAAGGCAGAATGGTGGTTGGACACAATGACGTCACTGCACGTTGGTATGATTTTTTTTTATACATATATTGTTGCACGTGTCGCTCATGCACCGTGGTTGCTGTTGTCGACGGTGTCGCATTTAACGACGACGGCGACGTGGCAATGATAGGTGGCACAGAATATTTTGTGTGTGAATAGAATATGCTGGTGGCAGTACTTTGTTAGACCAATTTTATCGCTTGTGCAACATGGTGGCTGATGCAACTTCGCATCCAAAATCACGATGACGACGGCGATGACGTGTGGCTGATGTTAATAAGTCGAATATAACGACGACAATGACGTTGAACTGAGTGGCACAAGACACTTGTTATGCTGATGACGGCGCTTTTGCTTGGTTGCTCCAATACTATTGGCCGTGCAACTTAGTGGCTGATGGCGAATCTATCGATTTCAACGATTTGGATTCGCTTCGTAGCAAAAATTTCCCATATGTAGGAAAAATTAATGATGCGCCGGTGCTGCGACTGACGGTGCACTAAATCCTTGATTGATGCTGATTATAGCGATCGAAAAACCAGTGATTTGTGCTGGGTATTGGCACGTGCACTGCCAAAATTGTTTTTTTAGTCGGGGTCACCAATTTGTGCACTCGTTGGTGCGCAGCGTAAGTCCACCGTAAATGAAAACTCTTATAGTTTATAATCTGAGTATAAACATTTTATTTATTTAATTTAATAAATAGTTAGGTTTACTCTAGTTTTAAGTTTTATTTAGTTCTAAGTATAAAGATGGCCAAAGATTAAAAAGAATTATTTTTACGACCCGCCACAGTCACGTCAGAATCAAGAAGGAAATAAGATGGCGTAAGCTGAATTTTTCGAGAACTTTATTTTAGTACAGTTCGAAATAAAAATATGACATGTAGGTAAGCATGTAACAGAAATTGGGGTTCGGAATGTAGGTAAGTATGTGACGCGTCTATACGTTGACTTAAAACAACGTTTAGACACGCCACAAAAATTTCCTATATGTTGGAAAAATTAATGATGCGCCGGTGCTGCGACTGACGGTGCACTAAATCCTTGATTGATGCTGATTATAGCGATCGAAAAACCAGTGATTTGTGCTGGGTATTGGCACGTGCACTGCCAAAATTATTTTTTTAGTCGGTGTCACCAATTTGTGCACTCGTTGGTGCGCAGCGTAAGTCCACCGTAAATGAAAACTCTTATAGTTTATAATCTAAGTATAAACATTTTATTTATTTAATTTAATAAATAGTTAGGTTTACTCTAGTTTTAAGTTTTATTTAGTTCTAAGTAAAGGGTTTTCCAATAAGAGGTGTTATTTTGATATTCAAAGAAAAATGGCATTTTTTGAGATAAATGATCGGATGTTTATTTCATTATAAAGAGGAAGGTATGCCGTTAATAATGGAACACAACATCAGCCAAATGGCCGCCACGACCACGCTTACAGGACCATATCCTTTTCATGAAATTTTCCATAACCAAATCGCAAAGTGGCTGCCCTATGTCCTCCATAGCCTCACGAATTCCATCTTTGAGGTCTTGAATCGACGCTGGGCTGTTGGCGTAGACCTTATCTTTCACGTGGCCTCAAAGGAAGAAGTCGCAAGGTGTTAAATCACAAGGTCTCGGTGGCCAATTGTGATCACCTCTTCGAGAGATAACACGGTCCGGAAACTTTTCCCGTAAAAGATCGATGGTTTCATTGCTTGTGTGGCACGTAGCGCCGCCGTCTTGTTGAAAGTAAACGTTGTCCAGATCAATACCATCCAATTCTGGCCATACAAAATAATTAATCATCTCTCGATAGCGCAATCCATTGACCGTAACTGTTGCTCCAGCCTCATTTTCGAAAAAGTAAGGTCCAATGACCCTGCCGGACCATAAACCGCACCAAACAGTCACGCGTTGAGGATGGAGAGGCTTTTCAACAATAACTCTTGGGTTTTCCGAGCCCCAGATGCGACAGTTTTGCTTGTTGACGTAGCCTCCGAGGTGGAAATGGGCCTCATCAGTCAAGATGATTTTTCGATGAAATTCCGGATCATTTTCATGCATTTCAAGGACCCAATCAGCAAAGCCACGACGTTGTTGATGATCAGCCGGCTTGAGTTCTTGTGTTAACTGAACTTTATAAGCCTTAAGACCCAAGTGTTTATGCAAAATACGGTGTAATGACGTTTGTGGAATGCCTAATTCCAAAGAACTACGAGGAATGGACAAACCTGGGTTTTCTTCAACACTTTGGGCTACAACAGCAATATTCTCAGTTGTTCTTGAGCGACGTGCACGGGTTTTATTCTTCACATCACTAACTTGTCCCAACAGCACGAATTTGTCCACCAATTTCTGTATTGCGGTCCGACAAAATGCTTCACGACGACCCAAAAATGTTTTAGTTTTACGAACCGTCTCTGCCAAATTTTCACCATTTTTATAGTGAATTTTAATAATTTCAATGCGTTGTTGAAGCGTGATTTTTATTAATGGCGTAGTTTCTACTTGTCAAATGTCAAAAAATGACAGCTTCAAAAGTGACAGCTACCGTAATAGCGGGCTATTCAAAATAACACCTCTTATTGGAAAACCCTTTATTAAGATGGCCAAAGATTAAAAAGAATTATTTTTACGACCCGCCACAGTCACGTCAGAATCAAGAAGGAAATAAGATGGCCTAAGCTGAATTGTTCGAGAACTTTATTTTAGTTCAGTTCGAAATAAAAATATGACATGTAGGTAAGCATGTAACAGAAATTGGGGTTCGGAATGTAGGTAAGTATGTGACGCGTCTATACGTTGACTTAAAACAACGTTCAGACACGCCACACAGACGTTCTTATTTATGTTTTGTCTTCTTTTTTAAATTAATAAATGGGAAAATAGATTCTTTGCATCTTTTGTCTCGTATTAATTTTAATATTCCCCAAAGAAACTTGAGGAATTTGCCCGAATGCATACATATTTCAAACTATCGGACTAATTATGAACGATTTGCTCCTTTAAATAAAATGTCTCAATTATTTAACTTATTCAACGATAAATATTTTAATTTGTTTGATCATACATTAAATAAAATATATAAACTATATATAAACTATTAATGTATTTTCAAAAGCTAGTAATTAGCTCAGTTATAAATAAATAAAAAAACACCAAACACTCAGTTTTTGTGGATGTAACGGTGTCTGAACATATGTACACTTGAGGATTATCATCACCCCAAACAAAATTCTAGTCTTTTCATGTTGAAATGCCGAACAAAACTAAAATAAATCGCTTGACAGCTGACAAAACGGCTGCCTGTTAAAAAAGTGTTGCCAACTTAAAGTTCTATGCCTCTAAAAAAACACCCTTTTCAAACGATGGTTCATCCTCGGATGGAACCCAACACAGTTTGGGGAGGTTAAAGTCTCCAACAATTAAGAAATCATTGTCTGGTTCAGTTACGTCTAACAGAGAGTCCAGAGCATCAACATCCAACTGATATACTTGGACGGGTTGAGAAGGACGTATAAAACAGCATAAAATATAAACACTCGGAATAGATATAGATATTTTGGCACAAACAAATTTGCAAGAAGGAGAGTTAGATATTTTAATAGGAGTTGGGTCCAGACGAGGGTGTACGGCAATGAGAACAACGCAGCCAGAGGGGCCGTCGTCATAGTCCTAACCATCAACGTAAAAGACAATACAATCGGAAGTGAATAATTCGCCGGCTAGTACAAAGGTTAGTTTCAGTTTGGGAAAAGATGTCATATGGTAGTTTCTGAGAGTTATGATACACGTTCATAGTTTTGGTTCGAAGACCGTTGACATTCTGGTTATAGAGGGATAAGAAACTTGGCGTTGATTCAATTTCTAGATATGTGTTAGGAGCGAAAATAGTTTTTCAAATTGTTGCGAGTGTTTTGAAGGTAACATTTACGTTTGTAGCTGATGTGAGAGGCATATGTTCGAAGGTCGTTTGTTACTGTGGAGGGTGAGATGTTGAGACTTTCATGATATATCTCGGGTATAGATGCTTTTTAGGGCTACAGAGTCAATTGGAAGGCCTTCTTTTTGGACAGAAACAATGGCGTAAGTTTTGCTTTTGCCATCAATGCAAACAGAATCAGATTTATCATGAAGATATGCTTAGTACAAACAAACTTTTTCGAAGAGTCTCTGACGGCACAGTTGGTGAAGAATAAGTTTTGGATGAGAAAGTGGCTGGGGTTCTAGAAAGTGAAGGCTTAATAGTGTGGGTGTGAATGAAGTTTGGGTATTTAAGGGCAGATGATGGAGCGCTGGATATAGACGTATGAGAGTTAAATAGTTTAAATGACACTCGTTTTGCAGGGGAAAATTTTGGAGATTTACGTTTTGGGGATGTAGTTGGTTTGTTTTGAAAAGAAGGGATATTAGTAATAAATTGTGAAAAATTTCGAAAAACTCCTACTTGTTAGGATCAGGAGTATGGGAAACTTTCTTTTGTTTAATAGGGTTAGATGTGCGAGAGTTCTTTAGCCTATACTTAGATTTAGCTAGATAATTAATCCATTTTGATAGCTGCATGTTATAGAGGCAAAGAAATCCACGGGGATGGTGAAATATCCAGTCGTACTTGGAAGGAAACTCAATTTTAAAACTTGAGAACGACGTATGATGACATTCGACAGCAATCTACGCTCAAATAAATATTGAACCCAGGAATCTTCGGAAAAATATGGAGTGTTTCTAAGCGAATATTGGATATTTTTATCTGATTTCAGTTTACTTAATCTCTTATTCCAATCTGATAAATTCCACGTTGTTTCGAATTTTTCAATGAGTGTTCGTTGTGTGGGTGATAACGCACATGTAGAAGATTTTTGAGAACGTTGGTTAGGAATAAGAGGTACAGAGTCAATTGGTAGTATGGGTGATGAAGAGGATTGAACTGCACGTTGGGTGGGTATAAGGGGCACAGTGTCAATATCAGCAATTAAGAGTTCATCACGGACAGAGAGATTACTGTGCACTGTTACCGGTGTAGGTGTAGGAAATTTGGGTGCATCTAAAATATCCTTTAGAAGAAACCGTAATTCCCGTGAGTGCTTATTCAAGGGTCCCATAACCCGCTGAATTTCCATCGTACTTTGACAGTTGCTGCTAAAGTCATACTCCATACGAATAAGCTCTGCAGACACTCTTGTGAACATTGGTTTAGCGTTAAGAGTATTGGAGAAACTTCTGTATTAGTTGAGGATCCTAGATCTCCATGTCAGACCGAAGTGATTTAAAATTTGACGACAACATATTGTTTATTTCTGTTGACAAATAGTTTAATGAAACCGACAGTTTTTGAAGGGCGCACAACTGTTTGTCTATATTCGTTAGCTTAGCGAAACAGAAGGAGAAAGTATTTTGCCATTGGGAATGAAGTTCTTCAACACTTTTTATAATAACGTCGAATTCATTAGATTGGCTTAAAATAATGTTTTGGCAAGCTATTTTGTTTTTAGAGGTGGTATCACTTAAGTATTTTATGGCAAGCATTATTTGTGAAAGCGAAATGCCCTTGCACTCGTCACAATAAAAAACAATTTTTTTTTGAAATCTTTTAGATACACAATTGATCTTCTACCAAGTCCAACACAGGAGGGGTGAAAATATTTTCCAAAAATACCACTGCAACTTATCCACTCAACATTGGAATCAGTGTTAACACAGATTGGGTTTGCACATGGATGACATGGTTTATTTTTTTATGTCTTTATTGTTTTATTGAGGGAATTGAAAAAAAAAAACAGATCAGTCGCGAAAATTATTTAACTATTATATTACTATATCCATTGGGTAAATTGGATTAAGGTGAATAAAGAAAAAAAAAAAAAGCCTTTGTGGGTCGAGATTGTGAGCGGTTATTGATGATAATCAAAGTGAATCGCATACTTACTTTACTTTAGTTGGCGCTGCAGCGCATTGTGCTCCTGGGCCTCAAGTGATAGATTTTGCCAGCTTACTCGATCTCTAGCTTGCTGTCTCCAGTTTCGAATACCAAGTCGACGTGCGTCGGCCTCAACTTGATCACTCCACCGGAGATGACGTCTGCCTCTGCTTCTGGTTCCCTCAGGCTTGGCGTTGAATACCTTATGGGCTGGAGCTTCAACGTTCATTCGCTCAACATGCCCGAGGCATCTTAACCTTTGAATGCGCAGTTTTTTGACCAGTGGCAAGTCGCTGTACGGCTCGTATAGCTCGTGGTTGTATCGCCTACGCCAGATGTTGCTTTGCTTGTCGACACAAACCGGTCCATAGATCGTACGCAGAACCTTCCTCTCGAACATACCAAGAGATCCTTCGTCCGCTTGGGAGAGAGTCCATGCTTCTGCACCATACAGCAAGACTGGGATGATTAGGGTTTTATACAGTGTCTCCTTGGTACTTCGCGATAGGGCCTTACTCCTTAACTGCTTGCTTAGGCCAAAGAAACAGCGATAAGCAAGACTGATTCTACGTTTGATCTCAGCGCTGATGTAATTTGCAGAGTTAACAGCAGTACCCAGATAGATAAATTCATTTACCACCTCGAAGTTATACCTATCAATTGTCACGTTTTGACCAAGTCTACGGTGTGAATCGACTCTATTCGATGACAGTAAATACTTCGTTTTGTCCTCGTTAGTGACAAGACCCATTTTGTTCGCCTCAGACTCGATACAAGAAAAGGCACCCGTCACTGCTCGTTTGGTTCTTCGCATAATGTCGAAGTCATCGGCATATCCAAGATATTGTGTGGATTTTCGAAAGATGTGAATCACACACGTTGAAAATTATTAATTAAGAAATTGATTATTGAAGGGGTCAAGAAAAATTGGACAGAAAATTACCGAGTGAAAAGAAACGGTTTTACACGAAGTGTTCCTATAGGACAATTATCCGAAGAAGCACAAGAAGCTAGAAACAAGGACTTCAAGAAATATCGCGAAAATTATTCCAAAGAATATTCTAGAGAGAAGAGCAATCAAGATGATACATTGATTACAAGTTTAAGCAACTTCCTCAAAAACAACAAAAAACTTTTCCAAATCAGCTTTTCATTATATTATTGGTCCAAATCAAGGTGATCTTCAGACTTCAAATAACAACTTAGAAAGTGATGACGATTGCTCATCAGACGAATTAAACTTTAAATTTAAATTAATGCTTGAATTGGGATCAACAAATTTGTATTCGTTATCTTATTATTAAAAAGTTACACATGTATAGAAAATGTAGATATATGAAATTCTGTCTCTACTTTTTGTTTGAAAGTTGCTAAAAAGTGATTAAATAACGAACAATAAATTGAAAAGAGAAAATGTGTTTCTTTTGGCACTCATAATCGATTTTGAAATAAAAAAAATGTCCCATTGTGAGACGGTTGGATTTGGTATAGTAATGCGTATACCTAACCATATAAATTTTGGTTATACCTCCACTCCCAAAATTGGTCTATAATATAAAATTCACTAAGCATTCAATTAAAAAGGAGAATATAATTCAATAAATATTAATTTTCAGTGAATGAAATCAGAATGAAAAACCTAAAATTACCTCTTGAACGCTAAAGGGAGTTGTAAGGAATTTTATACAAAATTATTCGTATTCAGTTTTCCTTTATTATAAGTGAATAAAAGTCAAGGTGCACAATTAGGTTAAAAATCCTTAAAGTGAGTGTCCTTGATATCGTTTTGAAAACTATAACGAGACTTAATCCGGACCAAAACTGAAATGTGAATATAGGTAGGTATATGGAACATTTATAAATTATTTAATTATTGTAGCCAAACTGATAACGAAGTATCCCAGTCAAACATTTCCATTCGCAATATGGATGGACATAATGGAAGTAAAAAAATTTGAATTCATCTCTGAATCGATTTGAATCCGTATTTATGTTTATCAGTTATCAAACAGTTCTGAAGGATTGAAGGGAATTGTTTGCTGGGATCATGGATACCTACCTTGAACATCAATACATCCAATTTGTTTTTTCATAGGGCTAGTGTTGATTTGGCACATATAACATCCTTTATCACTTTCTCTTAGTTTACTTATTTTGATTTTCCAAGTATGAAAATTTTCGTGCGTCACACTTATTCTTGCATTATGCGTTACAACTCTTCCTTGCAATGCCAACACAGTTTGGTCTGAGGCACGCAACCATCCCACCTTGAATAAGTAAAGTTAGTGCTCCTTTAAAGGTACAAAATTAACTATTCTTCTTACTTTATTATTTCCAAGATTTCTAACTGTACACGCAAGAATAGCTTCTCTTCCAGCGGGATATGTAACATTGCTTATAGTACCAACAAACTCTGGCTCCAAGTCTAGGTTAACGTGATTGATTTCTATGGAAAAAACAAAAGCAAAAATTATTTTTTTTAACGTTACAGATTTATTTAAAAATGTCCATATTGAATTGGAATACAACAAAATGGGAAAATAGATATAATTTCAAAGGAAAAAAAGATTAACTGGAGAATTTGCCGTATATTACAATAGTTGACAGACCCACTGCCTTTTATATTAAAGTGGTTATAAGATGCCTTTATACCTATACATACAACAGTTCCGAAGTTGGCTCAAGTTTTTTTTTTTTTAAGAAATGAATATTTTTGTTTCCAATGACATTTGGAGACGGATTCAAATTCTCGTTTTGCAGCATTCCATGAAAAAGCGGAACTTTCAACCTATTTACAAATTGATTTTGAAATTAAAATGCACATATAGGTATTGGGCAGCTTCTCTACAAGAAGATCTGTCAGTATAGGTATGCCGGTAGAGACCACCACGAAGTCAGCCGACCGATTTTCAAAAAAAAAAAAATAATGCCAGGTGGTGTGTTATTAATTGTTCATTACATATATGCAATAAAATAATTGCTCACTCCCACGAGTAGTTGTAACTAGCGGGTCCTGGAAGGCCGCCAGCGGTGCAGCGGCGCGGTGGCTCATTGGCGGTGCAGCGGCGCGGTGGCTCATTGGCGGTGCAGCGGCGCGGTGGCTCATTGGCGGTGCAGCGGCCCAGCGGCTCGGTGGCTTATTGGCGGCGCAAATGGCGGTGCTATGACTTGGCGATGGTTTGACTTGGCGGCTCAGTTTCTTGGCGGTGCAGTTGTTGGGGTGTTGGATGTGGGGGCGTTAGATGTGGGGATGTTGGATGGTAAAACACAAAATTTACGTTCGAAACGCAAAAATCACATTAAAACGCAAAAATCACGTTTAAACGCAAAAATGTAAAATTCGCGTTCCAAAGGCGAAAATCACGTTAACGATAAAACGCAATAACGTAAAATTCGCGTTACGAATGCGAAAATCACATTCACGATAAAACGCAAAAACGTAAAATTCGCGTCCCAAACGCGAAAATCACGTTCACGATAAAACACAAAAACCTAAAATTCGCGTTCCAAACGCGAAAATCACGTTCACGATAAAACGCAAAAAACGTAAAATTCGCGTTCCAAATGCGAAAATCACGTTCACGATAAAACGCAAAAACGTAAAATTCGCGTGACGAACGCGAAAATCACGTTAGTGACGTTTATCAATTCATACTAAGAACCTGAAAAATCATGATCAGAAAACGATGAATTTGGAGATTGATTTTGAGAAAGCGACGCATAGGAGTGAAGAGAGAAAGGAATGCTTAAGGTAAAATACTTTTTTTTTTTATTTTCAATCAGGTTTACATTTCAGTTTCGGTTCCTATCTTATAATGACCCCAAGCTAGTGTATTAATATTATTATTACATATGAATCTTTTGTCATCGGAGCAACTTAAACTTAAATTGTTTATACATTCAGTATATATAGTATGATGTTTAGATCTGAAATTCAACATTTTACTATAAAAATTTTGTTTCTGTAGCAAACAGTCTCTATAATTTTTTAAAGTTAATTTCTTTACAGCTTCGGATTTAACCCCTTTAGCTTTTTTTATTAGAGCTGAATCTTCTATGTCTATGCTATACACTTTTGCTCTTAGGCCTATAAATTCCTTCATTATTTTACCATTATTTTCATCTTTCATAAAACCTAACTTTTTTATATTGAGCTGAGCAATACCATACGGGTTATTGAAGGGGTAGTCAGAGGTATCAAATTTATCTAAAATATCATTTTTATATCATTATAAAAATCATCTGTTCTTATTTGATAAATAAATGAATCAGTGTCCATATAAGCCAGATGTTACCAGTAAATTTAGGCTTCATGTATGTATAGTGAAAGTCGTACATTTTATACTTTGAAATTTCTAAAATGCAAAAGCTTAAATATATACGCTTATTATAAACAGTATAAATTTTTTTCAACTGAACAGCAGCCATGGTTTCAGTAGATTCTAATATGCTATGAAAATTATTTTTGGCGATAAGAGCACGACTACCAAGATGAGTACCTTTATTTTCTATTGAATCAACAATTCGAACATCTTTTCGTTTGTCTACATTCTCCATAGTTTTTCCTAATAGAGCATTATTGCAAAGTTTACGCTGATCCTTTTCAAACTTTGTGGTGGATTTTTTTCTTAGTTCATTGTAAAAATCAATGGCGCAAATTTTTAAACAGTCCTCGTTTAAGGAATAAAACCAACTCTAGTTAACGCAGTCGTTTAGTTGCGAGCCCTTGTCTAACTTTTTCTTAATTTTAAACACTTTAAACAACTCTTCTAACTAATGAAGTATTTTTAGGGCATTTGTAGGGTTTTAAGCGCATTTGTAGGGTTTTGTTATGATTTTTGGTAGAGCATTCGACTGCAGATCGAGAGGTCCCCGGTTCAAATCCGGGTGTCCCCTTTGAAAATTAAATATGTTTGTAATTTTTTTTTCTTTTTGTAACTCCGCTATAGCTATTTCACCTTTCCAGCTAAGATGACGGGAGATTTTGTGAGCAGAAAATGATTTGCCACGATATGGTAGTCCAACACTATGTACCACTTCATCAAACATTTTTCTTTAAATTTTTGTTATGAAGTTACAAACGTTGAATGGATAAAGTATACTTTAAAAAAGATAGAGAAGCATTTTGCTGCTATTAAAGTTAGACGAGTGCTTTAGCGTTAAAGTATACTTTATATCGTTTAAAATTAACAAAGCGTCGACTCTCATTCTAAAACTCATTTTTAGAGTCGAAGTCGAATTTAAAAATGATTTAGAGTAGGTTTTAAATGTTTAAAATTTTGCGACAATATATTTTTTCAACCATGGAGACTGTTCAAATTTCATCACTCTATGAATTTTCTTTAGCACCAATCCATTATCAAGACATTGAATTAAAGTTTTGTAGTGAATTATATAATTTACTTTATTGTTTAAATCAGGAATTAATTTTTTCTGTAGTTTACCAGAGAATAATATGTTGGAGGGGCAGAATGGAAGATCATTATGATCATCATGTAATTCTTGTGGATACTCGAGATCCACTTCTAAAACATACCCAATGTTTATATTTGAAATTAACCATTCTTTAATCCCATCTAAATTAGTTGGGGGTTCAATCCACTCAAAACTTGAATGTGGAAGGTAGTCAGACATAGCCGTATAGGTTATTAGCATCCAAATACAATAAATAATCGGAAGGCTTTTTTGGATCATACTCATCCATATACTTATTATTTGGCTTGCAGTGCCGTAAACTACACTGTGTCTTATTCCCCTGGCGAAAAAGTTGTACATATTAATAACTGTCAAAGGCTCAAGCTTGACATCTGTTTTTTTCAACATACCATCCCATGAAAAACCAGGTAATGTATAGTAGTGGCAGGGGTCGAGACCATAAATTGTTCTAGAATCAATTCTGAATTTTTCAAAAATATCTGCTAAAATTAAGACATCTGTAACTAAATAGTGTTCTAGATATTCTTTTAAGCTCTTGTATTTGAAATGGGACCAAACTTTTTCAGCATGATTGTAATCGTCTTGGCTACAGTCTTCTTCAAGTAGTGAATTTCTAAATGATTTTATTGTGGAAGGCTCCGTTTCACTTAGATTTTCTATAGAATCTAAATAGTCATAAAAGAAAACCCCCTTACGAGTAATAAGTTCAAAAGATTCTTTATCTTTAAAAAATTTCGATAATATTTTAAAATCGTTTTTTTCATCAAGAGCTTTGGCTGTTTTATCAATACTTAATGGTAAAAATCTAAATGATTCTAAGAATCGTAATTCAAGAAACTCTCCTTGCTCCCTATTTATTAATATTTTTTTTGATATTCATATATATTTCTCTTTGTTGAAAGGAATAATACTGATACCCCCTTTGATATTACCCAGCGCTTTTATGAATAAATGTGAATCATACCCTGTCAAGTTATGAAAAAAAATGCGTATGAATTTAGGCACCTTATAGCTTAAGTTACACTTTGAATGTGCTGCACCTCTGAATTTACCAGTTAAATGATCGTGATCTCGTACCTTCTCGCTGCCCCAAACTGGTTTCTCACAAATATGACATCGTGTTGTTTGTTGGAAATTTCTTTCGTCATCAGATGTCATAATAATGGGGATGTTCCTACTTAAATGATTTCTGTGAATACGCTTAGAGTCTTCAACCAAATTCATTATAAATACTTCCGTACAATCCTCTCCTAGTATAATAATAATTTAAAATAAATTAGATTTGCTTACTAAATATATAGGTATGTACATAATGAAATCAATCTTAAACGAAAAATTTACTTACTGGTGTATTTGAATAGTTTATTTAGAGCTGAATGAAATGAGCATTTGATAAAGTAAGAAACGGCTATCGGGACAGGACATGCTTTTTATTCGCTGTAGTTGAAGATTTTGAGGGGTCTGGTTGACAGCTATCAATATTCACTAGAAAAGGTACACTTAAAATCTGCATAGATGGTAAACGGAACTTAAAGTGATCTCGATTGATGTTGAAACTCCAGAATGTTATTTGTTTTATTTGGAAGGGTTGTTACAGTTCTATATTCTATTACATGAAGTTTCATGCTCCTCAAATCCTTTATCCGTGTTAAATGTCTGCAAGCATGAATTACACATTCTTACTGCTCGCTTCCCATGACTCGTTTGAGCCCCTATTAATTTCGAAGATTTCTCTTGTAAAGATTTGTAAGAAGATTAATATGTTGTTCTCTTATGTGTTTAGAGTTATAGTAAGGGCCCACAACTCTGTGATTTTCTCCAGTTCCATGTTTTTCAAGTCCGAAAACATTACAACTTATTGAAGGGTTTATAGTTTCAAAATTCGATATATCTTTGAGTTTCAACGGGAAAACTAAATTTGTGAAGGTAACTCGAGTCCCATTCTTTAAACTTATTACTTCGTTTTGAATGTTTTCAATCTGAGAACTGATTTTATCATGTGCATTTCCAATTATAGGGTAAAGAGCTGATATAACTGCCCATTTGAAACAGAATTCATCATTATTTTGCACATTGACGCAGGCCTTTTTCAATTCAATATTCTTTGGTAGGCTTACATAGCTTGAGCCCCTTAAAGGCTTATACTCATTAATATTGATTTCCAAGGGGCATTTTCATAGTCAAATTTAAGCTCCAGTTTATCTTAGACCTGGGTTTATCCTATCTAAATAACATTGAATAAACCCCAGTCTAAGATAAACTGGAGTTTTAAAGTGACTATGAATATGCCCCAATATGTTTTATACAAAAAAGTGACCATCCGGAATCTCTATCCTGAAACTCTTCACTTCTTATCTCAATGGCCTTACCCATATTTTCAAGTACATTTTCCAAATTATCACTTTGAAGGGCTATCTGCATTGGATATTTGAATGATTTCATACTTATCTCAGTTTTTCCTGATTCTCCTTGCGCTGTTATTTATTTTATAAACTCTGCAAATAGCTCGATGCTGAACTTTGCACTTCTTTTAGTTTCAATAGAGTTTTCAATTAAATGTAATAAATCGGCTTTACAATTTGAAATTGATAAATGTCTATAACCCCCTCATCCGTATTTTCTAATGAATAGGTTTAAACTTTACCTTCAAAACACTGTCTAATTTTGGTAAACGGTGTGTTAATAACTGGGACTTTGCTTTTTTTCGTATGGTCATTGGTTCTTATGTGATGCGGCCATCCAGAAGTACTCACGTCTATTTCACAACTCTCACATCTACGTTTTTTTCAAAGCGTTTGATGGAAATGAGGAGTCATCGTTGATTTCATTGATTTTATCTTATCGCCATGGGCAGCTTCTACATGTCTCTTAAGAGAACGTGAATATGTAAATTTAGCACTACATACGTTACAAACAAAATTCTCCATTTTAATATTATAAATTAATAATTTAAACAAACTCAAAAATACACAATTTTCAGAGAAATTTTTTACAATAGTTTTTATTAATTTAGTTTTATTAACAACTGGATATTGCAAGAGATTTTTTCTAGTCACGATAAGAAATAAGACTATTTAACTGTGTAAGCGGATTCCATCACTTTATATAAGCGTTTTTCGTTTTTAGTTCAGAATAGAGCTCTGAACAGAGCAATAGAGCATGTCGAGCATGTTCTGAACGTCCTCTGAACGAAGCGTATTCTGAGTTCTGAGCACTCTGAACTATTTTTGAAACACACCTAAGCACTTACAGCTGTCAAATGCTTGTGTTCAACATTTAACTCTGTCTGCTCAGTTATTTTTTTCTGAGCTCATAGAGCGCGCTCTGAACATGGTCAGAGCGAAAAAAGAAACACAAAATTGGAGCTCCGAATGCTCTGAGCTAAAAAAGAAACACAATTTTTTGTTTGACAGTTTAGCCTCTGCTCTGAACTAAAAAAGAAAAACGCCTTATGTATATTCATAGAACGATAGAACTACAAATACTTACATATACCTCCTCTACATAAAGTCCTCCAAAAGGTTTCTTTTGTTTTTGTTTTTTTTTTTTAATTCTATGTCCACTTTGATCTAGAACGTCTGCGATAAAAAAACAACAGAAATGGACGTTGGAAGACAACCCATTTCGTAGGAAACTACTGCTTGGGTTTTTCTTATGTTCACATAATTTTCGTGTTTGGACATGAAAATTGAAAAATGAGCGTGGGGAGAGGACATAATCTTCATTCTCACCCCATATACCGGTTACATTCAAAGTATTAGGCAATACATGTTGTATGTAGGTAGATGTGCATGTGAGATGAAAGGTAATGCTTTGATTATGATCAGTAGGTATAGTTGGTTTCAAGAGGCTAAAATTTTATAAGTATTATTCACCATGTATTTCGACGAAGCTGAATATTACACTTTTACTTTGGATGATTTCGCTGCATTAGGGGCCAATTCGTTAAACCATAAAAGTAGTTAAAAGCCTTCTAAGAAGCTATCTGAATTGGAAATTGGCTTAAAATACAACATTTTTGGCTTACGAAAGGTTAATACTGTAGCTGATCTAGGAGAATATACGGTAGGTTAAAACTCCTCTTCTACATTTTTTGTATTAGGTATAGTTAATTTGAATTTGTCTTACAGGTCTTTCTGCCACCAAGATATGCGAAGTTATCATCAAACAGCATAGAAGCAATTGGTGGAGGCGGATATGCCTTTGAAATTATATGTCAAATTAGATCAACTTTCGACCTAAATTTTATTAAATTAAAATAATTTTTATATTAATATCTACAGTTTATATTATAAGCATCGAATTACAAAGAATATAATAGTACAATGCACTTATTATATACACATTTTGTTTACGCTATCAGTACTGCTTAATGCAAGCATTTTGTAACAATATCTCTTTTCTCTTCGGGCTTTTTCGCCTTTAGATACTGGGAAAAACAACTTGTCACAGTCATCACTTAGCGCGGTGTTGGTTGTTAGTAGGTAGATAAATTACAAAAGTCTAACACACTACAAGACAACTGGACATATTACATTTATAAAAATAAAAATTTACAAAACATTAAGAAACAAATACTTATACATGTAAAATGAAGACAACAAATGAAATGACAAGAATTAAAATTACATAACACAAACATAAAGAGCGTGGAACACTGGTCTTTAATGTATTTTTAAGACTACTCTTACTTACATTAAAGTGAAAAATATTTGAGTTCAAATTCAAAAGTTTGCCCATGCGAGTAAATGGTTCATGCATGCCATAATTAGTACGGTGGTAAGGTAGATGCATTAAATCAAAACTACGAATATCGTGGTTTCCTTCACGATAATTGAAATTAATACAACTTAATAAATCGGGTGCATCAATGACGCCAGTTATAAGTTGATGAGAAAAAACTATATCATTATTGATCCTAATTTGTGACAGGGGCTGAATTTGAAGAAGTTTTAGAATTGAGAATTTGTTATTTTCTCAATAAACACATTAGTTGAACCGATGCATTTTGCGTGATAAAGATTACCACACGGCCCGAAACAGGCAAAAACTGATGTAAAAGATGAGTTTTCGGAGCAATTCTTCGTAGAGCAATTCATATATAACAATCAAATTAAAAGAAAAAAAAATATTTTATAGAAGAAAGAAAGCGAACAAAAAAAAATAATATAAAAAAATAAAATAAAATTTTGAATAATAACAAAAAAATGTTTGATCTTATCAGGAGTCGAACCCTCACAGGAAGGATTTCAACGCCGCGTGCTTACTATCTACAATATCAAGTACTATGAATTTTTGAAAGCAATTTATATGGAAAATAGATTTAATATCATGGGAAAATTTTTTTAGTGATTTGGTAGTGAAATAATAATAAAATAAAAAGTAGAATGGAAATGTAAATGTAAATAGCAGAGTTGGGATATTAAAGGAAAAGCTTTTTAGAAAAGCACTTAGATTATCTAGAGGTGAATTTAATAATTATTACAAATAGGTACGGGGAAGGGTAGGACGGAATCTTCAGAGAACAGAAAAGAAAACAAAAAAAAAAAGAAAAGGGAGGTAGGTATATATGTAAGTGTAAAGGCATGCAATTATATATGAAGAGAAATAATAAAATTGTCATAAAGATTTTAAGAAGAAGTAGGAAAAAATTAAAAAAAAAAAATGATGGAAAAATATGCACTTAACTCACAAGAAATTAACGCACGGAGGTTAAAATGTGAACAAATTTAAGAAATTAAAAATGACAATTAGTAGGTATTTAGGTTAATTACAATAAAAACATTCACAATAAATAAAAATCAAATATAACATAAAAAAAAAACAAATAAATTGATAAGAGCAAATGCCGCGCACAACACAATACAGAAGACCAGTGTTACCACATTCTGATAAAACATACAATAAAAGAAGCGAAAATAAAACATACAATAAAAGAAGCGAAAATTAAATTTTTTTAAACCAAATTTATTTCTTTTAATATTTTATAGAATTTTGTTTTTTTTTTCAATCCAAGAGTTATGTTCCGGTGGGAATCCGAGCCATTTTACAAAAACTTTATTTCCTCTCGTTTATAGACCTTTTTTAACTAGAAATACATCTGAGCATTTAGTTTTCATCAGTTCTGCTTCATACCACCTTGTACTGGTTTTCCTTGATAGACTTCAAGAAGATATGTGACAGGTGCTGTTGTTTGGACTTTTCTTATTTTAAAGACCTCAGTTGTCCAGTTGGGTGTGTAGCCCTTTTCGAATACATGTTTATACTTGCTGATTCTAACTTTGTCACCAACTCTAAATTTTCGTTCACTTACATCTTTTTTCTTATTTTTGAAGAGTGGTTATAATGGCTTAGCATTTTTCTTGTTAATGTCCGCAGCCTTTAATGAACTGAATGTAAAGTAATGATTAATTTTATATTTTTCCATCAAGCTTTTTAAGTTGCTGTTGAAAAATTCTTTTCTATAGTCAGTCTGTTAATTTTTTGAAAACCTAGAAGAATGCTTACATATTTCCTCCATTTCTTTCGAAATAGTAATACCCTTTTTGTTTTCATTGGAATAACCCATGCGAATTTGGAAAACGTATCAAAAACTGTCATTAAATAAGTAAAGCCTTTGTTTTTATCACTATAAGGTATCATTTCAACCAGATGACGACGTTTGAAATTTCTACGTATCAATAATTGAGTTTGGTATTTTGAAGGAAGGTGAAAATATTTTTTTCTCTTCTATTAACTCTATAATTTTGTTTTTCATGTGGCTATCAAAATACTTTTTTAGGAAAGACTCCATATAGTTTTTAGGATCATGAATTTCAATAATTAGGTTTATTTGATCATCAACATATTCTTTAGAGACTGCTTGGTGTGGTTCCTCAGGTCTGCCAACATTGTTTAAACGCTAATTTTCCATATCAAAATCACCAGATGGTAGTAATTTAAATCCTAGACCTGGAGGACCTATAGGACCTTTACTCTTAAAAAGTGTCTTAGAATTTCTTCCGAACTTGTCAACACTCATTTTTAGTTTGAATTGATTTTGGTTTTGGATGATATTAATATATGATATTTGATTCCTTTAATTCCTCAATTATAGAGCTGATTTCATTTTGGTGGTTGTTATTACCAGCATTTTTCGATGCTATTAAAAGTTTTAGTCTATTAACTAGCTCATTTGGATCATTCCAGTATACGTATTCAATATTGTTGTTTGTATATTTCATTTAAGCTATTTCGAAATAAGATTTTCCTGTTTTTTTATTTTTATTATTGAATCCAGCAACCAGGTTCTGAATTATGCGCGTATACTTTGTCCCCCTATTACTATTAATCCGGAAAGTATCATCATGATTTCGCATATGCAAACTTGTTTTTTGTAAAATCTTTCCATACTTCTCCAAATCATCGTCAGTTTATTTATCTTTACGAGGTTGTTTCTTTAAAATTAATTCAATTAGACCAAAAGTTCTAGTTAAATTTTCATCATCAATTTTAATCACATCATCGTTCATCCAAAAGCTAGATTTACCAATTTTAGTCGTATGTGTATTAGCATCATAATACGGACCGAAAACTGTATCACGATTTGATTCAGACAATAGTTTTTTAATAAAAGATGTAGTTGAAGTGCTATCAGGTGTACTGAAATTGTTTGTTTTCAGTTGTAAGTATTTATTTTTAAAATTTTTTTTTGTTTTAATAAGACCATTCCGGATAGCTTCATTCATTTTGTAGTCGTCTATTTTTTGATTTTTGAATTTGCAACAAAGTTCAGTTTGAGTTTTCCCAAACAGAGCTCCTTTTAGAATGGATTGATTTGTACTTATAAATGTATATTTATAGTAAAACTTTTTCGTGGAAACTGATTTTATAGCGACCGTTTATAATACTGCTTTCTTTGTCTATAACTAGAAAACCATAATTATTAACCCAACAATGAAAGGAAAGCTCTTTGAATTGGTTAAATGTCATATCCGAGGTTACATGATCATTGTAAACATGTTTTAAATTCATTTCATCTTGTTTGAAAAGTATTGGTTCTTATGTGATGCGGCCATCCAGAAGTACTCACGTCTATTTCACAACTCTCACATCTACGTTTTTTTCAAAGCGTTTGATGGAAATGAGGAGTCATCGTTGATTTCATTGATTTTATCTTATCGCCATGGGCAGCTTCTACATGTCTCTTAAGAGAACGTGAATATGTAAATTTAGCACTACATACGTTACAAACAAAATTCTCCATTTTAATATTATAAATTAATAATTTAAACAAACGCAAAAATACACAATTTTCAGAGAAATTTTTTACAATAGTTTTTATTAATTTAGTTTTATTAACAACTGGATATTGCAAGAGATTTTTTCTAGTCACGATAAGAAATAAGACTATTTAACTGTGTAAGCGGATTCCATCACTTTATATAAGCGTTTTTCGTTTTTAGTTCAGAATAGAGCTCTGAACAGAGCAATAGAGCATGTCGAGCATGTTCTGAACGTCCTCTGAACGAAGCGTATTCTGAGTTCTGAGCACTCGGAACTATTTTTGAAACACACCTAAGCACTTACAGCTGTCAAATGCTTGTGTTCAACATTTAACTCTGTCTGCTCAGTTATTTTTTCTGAGCTCATAGAGCGCGCTCTGAACATGGTCAGAGCGAAAAAAGAAACACAAAATTGGAGCTCCGAATGCTCTGAGCTAAAAAAGAAACACAATTTTTTGTTTGACAGTTTAGCCTCTGCTCTGAACTAAAAAAGAAAAACGCCTTATGTATATTCATAGAACGATAGAACTACAAATACTTACATATACCTCCTCTACATAAAGTCCTCCAAAAGGTTTCTTTTGTTTTTGTTTTTTTTTTTTAATTCTATGTCCACTTTGATCTAGAACGTCTGCGATAAAAAAACAACAGAAATGGACGTTGGAAGACAACCCATTTCGTAGGAAACTACTGCTTGGGTTTTTCTTATGTTCACATAATTTTCGTGTTTGGACATGAAAATTGAAAAATGAGCGTGGGGAGAGGACATAATCTTCATTCTCACCCCATATACCGGTTACATTCAAAGTATTAGGCAATACATGTTGTATGTAGGTAGATGTGCATGTGAGATGAAAGGTAATGCTTTGATTATGATCAGTAGGTATAGTTGGTTTCAAGAGGCTAAAATTTTATAAGTATTATTCACCATGTATTTCGACGAAGCTGAATATTACACTTTTACTTTGGATGATTTCGCTGCATTAGGGGCCAATTCGTTAAACCATAAAAGTAGTTAAAAGCCTTCTAAGAAGCTATCTGAATTGGAAATTGGCTTAAAATACAACATTTTTGGCTTACGAAAGGTTAATACTGTAGCTGATCTAGGAGAATATACGGTAGGTTAAAACTCCTCTTCTACATTTTTTGTATTAGGTATAGTTAATTTGAATTTGTCTCACAGGTCTTTCTGCCACCAAGATATGCGAAGTTATCATCAAACAGCATAGAAGCAATTGGTGGAGGCGGATATGCCTTTGAAATTATATGTCAAATTAGATCAACTTTCGACCTAAATGTTATTAAATTAAAATAATTTGTATATTAATATCTACAGTTTATATTATAAGCATCGAATTACAAAGAATATAATAGTACAATGCACTTATTATATACACATTTTGTTTACGCTATCAGTACTGCTTAATGCAAGCATTTTGTAACAATATCTCTTTTCTCTTCGGGCTTTTTCGCCTTTAGATACTGGGAAAAACAACTTGTCACAGTCATCACTTAGCGCGGTGTTGGTTGTTAGTAGGTAGATAAATTACAAAAGTCTAACACACTACAAGACAACTGGACATATTACATTTATAAAAATAAAAATTTACAAAACATTAAGAAACAAATACTTATACATGTAAAATGAAGACAACAAATGAAATGACAAGAATTAAAATTACATAACACAAACATAAAGAGCGTGGAACACTGGTCTTTAATGTATTTTTAAGACTACTCTTACTTACATTAAAGTGAAAAATATTTGAGTTCAAATTCAAAAGTTTGCCCATGCGAGTAAATGGTTCATGCATGCCATAATTAGTACGGTGGTAAGGTAGATGCATTAAATCAAAACTACGAATATCGTGGTTTCCTTCACGATAATTGAAATTAATACAACTTAATAAATCGGGTGCATCAATGACGCCAGTTATAAGTTGATGAGAAAAAACTATATCATTATTGATCCTAATTTGTGACAGGGGCTGAATTTGAAGAAGTTTTAGAATTGAGAATTTGTTATTTTCTCAATAAACACATTAGTTGAACCGATGCATTTTGCGTGATAAAGATTACCACACGGCCCGAAACAGGCAAAAACTGATGTAAAAGATGAGTTTTCGGAGCAATTCTTCGTAGAGCAATTCATATATAACAATCAAATTAAAAGAAAAAAAAATATTTTATAGAAGAAAGAAAGCGAACAAAAAAAAATAATATTAAAAAATAAAATAAAATTTTGAATAATAACAAAAAAATGTTTGATCTTATCAGGAGTCGAACCCTCACAGGAAGGATTTCAACGCCGCGTGCTTACTATCTACAATATCAAGTACTATGAATTTTTGAAAGCAATTTATATGGAAAATAGATTTAATATCATGGGAAAATTTTTTTAGTGATTTGGTAGTGAAATAATAATAAAATAAAAAGTAGAATGGAAATGTAAATGTAAATAGCAGAGTTGGGATATTAAAGGAAAAGCTTTTTAGAAAAGCACTTAGATTATCTAGAGGTGAATTTAATAATTATTACAAATAGGTACGGGGAAGGGTAGGACGGAATCTTCAGAGAACAGAAAAGAAAACAAAAAAAAAAAGAAAAGGGAGGTAGGTATATATGTAAGTGTAAAGGCATGCAATTATATATGAAGAGAAATAATAAAATTGTCATAAAGATTTTAAGAAGAAGTAGGAAAAAATTAAAAAAAAAAAATGATGGAAAAATATGCACTTAACTCACAAGAAATTAACGCACGGAGGTTAAAATGTGAACAAATTTAAGAAATTAAAAATGACAATTAGTAGGTATTTAGGTTAATTACAATAAAAACATTCACAATAAATAAAAATCAAATATAACATAAAAAAAAAACAAATAAATTGATAAGAGCAAATGCCGCGCACAACACAATACAGAAGACCAGTGTTACCACATTCTGATAAAACATACAATAAAAGAAGCGAAAATAAAACATACAATAAAAGAAGCGAAAATTAAATTTTTTTAAACCAAATTTATTTCTTTTAATATTTTATAGAATTTTGTTTTTTTTTTCAATCCAAGAGTTATGTTCCGGTGGGAATCCGAGCCATTTTACAAAAACTTTATTTCCTCTCGTTTATAGACCTTTTTTAACTAGAAATACATCTGAGCATTTAGTTTTCATCAGTTCTGCTTCATACCACCTTGTACTGGTTTTCCTTGATAGACTTCAAGAAGATATGTGACAGGTGCTGTTGTTTGGACTTTTCTTATTTTAAAGACCTCAGTTGTCCAGTTGGGTGTGTAGCCCTTTTCGAATACATGTTTATACTTGCTGATTCTAACTTTGTCACCAACTCTAAATTTTCGTTCACTTACATCTTTTTTCTTATTTTTGAAGAGTGGTTATAATGGCTTAGCATTTTTCTTGTTAATGTCCGCAGCCTTTAATGAACTGAATGTAAAGTAATGATTAATTTTATATTTTTCCATCAAGCTTTTTAAGTTGCTGTTGAAAAATTCTTTTCTATAGTCAGTCTGTTAATTTTTTGAAAACCTAGAAGAATGCTTACATATTTCCTCCATTTCTTTCGAAATAGTAATACCCTTTTTGTTTTCATTGGAATAACCCATGCGAATTTGGAAAACGTATCAAAAACTGTCATTAAATAAGTAAAGCCTTTGTTTTTATCACTATAAGGTATCATTTCAACCAGATGACGACGTTTGAAATTTCTACGTATCAATAATTGAGTTTGGTATTTTGAAGGAAGGTGAAAATATTTTTTTCTCTTCTATTAACTCTATAATTTTGTTTTTCATGTGGCTATCAAAATACTTTTTTAGGAAAGACTCCATATAGTTTTTAGGATCATGAATTTCAATAATTAGGTTTATTTGATCATCAACATATTCTTTAGAGACTGCTTGGTGTGGTTCCTCAGGTCTGCCAACATTGTTTAAACGCTAATTTTCCATATCAAAATCACCAGATGGTAGTAATTTAAATCCTAGACCTGGAGGACCTATAGGACCTTTACTCTTAAAAAGTGTCTTAGAATTTCTTCCGAACTTGTCAACACTCATTTTTAGTTTGAATTGATTTTGGTTTTGGATGATATTAATATATGATATTTGATTCCTTTAATTCCTCAATTATAGAGCTGATTTCATTTTGGTGGTTGTTATTACCAGCATTTTTCGATGCTATTAAAAGTTTTAGTCTATTAACTAGCTCATTTGGATCATTCCAGTATACGTATTCAATATTGTTGTTTGTATATTTCATTTAAGCTATTTCGAAATAAGATTTTCCTGTTTTTTTATTTTTATTATTGAATCCAGCAACCAGGTTCTGAATTATGCGCGTATACTTTGTCCCCCTATTACTATTAATCCGGAAAGTATCATCATGATTTCGCATATGCAAACTTGTTTTTTGTAAAATCTTTCCATACTTCTCCAAATCATCGTCAGTTTATTTATCTTTACGAGGTTGTTTCTTTAAAATTAATTCAATTAGACCAAAAGTTCTAGTTAAATTTTCATCATCAATTTTAATCACATCATCGTTCATCCAAAAGCTAGATTTACCAATTTTAGTCGTATGTGTATTAGCATCATAATACGGACCGAAAACTGTATCACGATTTGATTCAGACAATAGTTTTTTAATAAAAGATGTAGTTGAAGTGCTATCAGGTGTACTGAAATTGTTTGTTTTCAGTTGTAAGTATTTATTTTTTAAATTTTTTTTTGTTTTAATAAGACCATTCCGGATAGCTTCATTCATTTTGTAGTCGTCTATTTTTTGATTTTTGAATTTGCAACAAAGTTCAGTTTGAGTTTTCCCAAACAGAGCTCCTTTTAGAATGGATTGATTTGTACTTATAAATGTATATTTATAGTAAAACTTTTTCGTGGAAACTGATTTTATAGCGACCGTTTATAATACTGCTTTCTTTGTCTATAACTAGAAAACCATAATTATTAACCCAACAATGAAAGGAAAGCTCTTTGAATTGGTTAAATGTCATATCCGAGGTTATATGATCATTGTAAACATGTTTTAAATTCATTTCATCTTGTTTGAAAAGTATAATAAAGTTGGCATTATCTCGAATCAAATGTTTTGGAATATGTGTATAGGATTGACATAAATAAAAACTATCAACACCATACAATATTTACCATACAAAAATAATCTCGTATGTTGTTTTGTTTTTGACATGCAACATCATCGAATATAAACACTGAATTGTTTTTAGCATCTGTTGGTGGCATTATATCACTATTGTCCGAGAATTCATTGTATTCCATTCCTTCCACTGATGTAATAACCTTTTTTAAATAGATATATTTCGGTTGATGTAATGATTTGGAATATATGTAAATATTTTCAAACTTAAGACCATTGGGATCAAGAATAATGCTAAGCATTACATTTGTTTTCCCGCAGTTCGAGGGGCCAACGATTATTCCTCTAATGCTATTGGGGAATAATGTTTCTTTGTAATTTTAACATCAGAATCAAAGTTTTGTACTTTGATAACTTGAGACTGTTGATTACTAACTTATTTTATAATAAAACACCTCATTTATATAGTCTTGTGTTCATAATGAACTACACTATCGTATATATATAATTGAGCATAACATTAAAACTGGCGGTCAGCTATCAGCCGAATAGGGGGAAAAACATGTAGTATACGAAAACATGCACGTGCCGTAACTATTCGGGACTGGTGGAAGTGTGATCATAGCCTCTTCGCGGCGGCCGCTAGAAACAAGCCTCTTAAAAAGGTTTGGTTAATATGATCGGGCTGGTTCCACAGGTTCGCAACAGGTTAACTCCCTGTTCCGTAAAACAAAAAGAATTCTGAGACCTACAACAAGGCTCGGAATCGGACTGATCTCACGACGACAACCCACGCAAAGAAAACGGAAAAACGATTTACGAAAATTCTTATGGAACGTACGACCGCTCTATAGAGCTCGATCTGCTCAGCAGCTAGCCGATGCTGTCATACAAAACACCATCTGCTCGGGGTAGGCTTCCTAGTCAGCGAAAAAATGAAGTCTGCTATCATCGGCTTTAACGCTATAAGCGAAAGGCTATGCACCATTCGCGTGCGGGGAAAATTTAAGAACATCAACCTCATTAACGTTCACGGACCTACGGAGGAGTCCTCAGACGAAGAAAAAGAGACTTTGTTGAAAATACTGAATTACTTTTTTGAATTACTTTTACTTGGCAGTACTGGCTCCCACTATATGCTGTACTAAAATCTATTGAATTCTTTTAACATACATAATATAATAAAGTTAGTCGCTCTTTATACTTCATAGACGTGGTTTGGTTTTATTTTCTAATACAAGATAACAGGTTATGGGCCCAGAACACGCTAGAAATTAAGTTCGATAAGGTTAAATTTAAAGGTCACCTTAGTAGTCAATTTTTGTTTGGTACGCTATTTTCTTGGAAGACCTCAAGTAACGACATAACGAATGTTAGTTCATTTAATGTAAGAAAAGAGAATATGGAGAGTGAGCTCTTCAAAGTCGAAAAACTGCAAAATTCTGAGCAATACGCAGTATGGAAATTCCAAGTTACGATATTGTTAAACGCATCAGGTCTTTTTGAACATGTGAATGGATTTAGCACATTTCCTGTTAAGGCACAAAAAGAAGAAGAGGTAGCATTTAACAATCCTGCAAGTGCGATTTATCTTTTTTGCGTACCGAGATTAGTTTTTAAAAAGAATTTTATTTATTGTGATATGAAAGAAAAGTCAAATAATAAATAATATAACCAAAGTGTGTTTTTATTTAAGAATTAAGACAGACAGAAGAACAAGTCTGCTTCTCGCAAATTACAAAGACGAACTCTCTGCTTAAAATCTATTTTTCTCCTATCATGGTCTTTGTATCTTTTGTCATAATTGATGGTCAGCATAATGACTGCCTTATGTTTAAAGTGTATTTTGTTACACTGTCTGCTCCGTGAAGGAATGTGCAGAGTGCAATATATTCTGATGTGGGAACATCAATGAATTAAAGGTTTCCGGTAACCGGATATCTAAATTAGATGGGAAAGAATGTGGCATATACATTACTTCTCCCCCCTTTAGATCAAAATTCTCCTGAATTTTATTATTAATTTTTACTTTAATTTTCTTTTGTAAAATAAAACTGAAAATAACTAAAATAAGTAATAAAGTAATTAACGTGAAGTTAATTCCATAAGATATTTTTTTTTTTTTTTTTTTTTATTCATTCGGTAATAAAATCGATCTTGAAAAATTTCTTTTACATTTGTCCAATAATGGTTAAAAATTCTTATTTCACAATTATTAAAATTAATTAACAGATTTCCTGTTAAATTTAAATTTCTTTCATCACAATTTTGTGTTATGTTCATATTATTAGCATTTTTTTCAATTATGGTTTCATCATCAATAGTTAAAATATCAGTTTGATCATTCTTTATAAGTGTACAATTTTCTTGGTAAATGCAGTGTTTACTTACTTGCATTTCGTTTAAATATTTGTTTTCTTCATATTTATATGTTATATTCTTATATTTAAATACAATTTCTTTGGGACTATCAATTTCTTTTTTCATAAGATTTGGAATAGGCAAAATTAATTTGAGTTGAATTTTTACAAAATCTTTGGGAATTTCAATTGCAAATAATAAAAAATTTTCTTTAAATTTAATTACTCCCATTTTAATATGTGTCATTTTATTTAAATCAATTTCATATTTTTGTATTTCTATATATATATTTCTATACTACTTGTTACACTATTTAACTGATTTAAAATAATAGCTCTATCTCTTTTTAAAACTGTTTTTATCTGTTGCAAAGTTCTATTAAAATGATCATTTATAACGACCTGTTGGTTAAGATTGCCTATAGCGTTATGATTATTAATTTCGATATTTCTAAAATGGTTTTCTATGTTGATTCTATCTTCTTCATCCATGGTTCCGAATAACCATTTAGAAGCACTTCCTACAATATTTGCCAGACCTCTTCTTTGACGTGTGTCAAGTTAGCACTACACTTTTAGAAATTAAATAAACTAAGTACACAGTTAATTGTAGCTTTTTAGTAGTAAATTAGTTGTGGAAAAAAAAAATTTGTAGCTCTACTATTTAATAAAAAAATGGTATGTAGTGCTAACTTGATATCAAGTTAGCATTACACTTTCAGAAAATAAAAAAACTAATAACACAGTTAATTGTAGTTTTTTTGTTGTAAATTTGTTGTGGAAAGAAAAAAATTCTAAAAATTTTTTTGCCATAAGAATCCTTGTATTAAAAAAAAACATGGTATGTAGTGCTAACTTGATATCAAGTTAGCACTACACTTTAGGAAATTTAAAAAACAAAGTACACAATTAATTGTAGCTTTTTTGTAGTAAATTAGTTGTGGAGAGAAAAAAATTCTAAAAATTTTTTTGACGAAGTTTTCAAACAAAAACTAGGTAGGTAGTGCTAACTTGACACTCTCAGTTCAGGCATTAGAAAAGCAAATTGGAAAATCTAAAGATGGCATTAATTGAAGCTTTTTTGTTGTAAATTAGTTGTGGAGAGAAAAAAATTCTTAAATTTTTTTTGACGAAGTTTTCAAACAAAAACTAGGTAGGTAGTGCTAACTTGACACTCTCAGTCCAGGCATTAGAAAAGCAAATTGGAAAATCTAAAGATGGCATTAATTGTAGCTTTTTTGTTGTAAATTAGTTGTGGAGAGAAAAAAATTCTAAAAATTTTTTTGACGAAGTTTTCAAACAAAAACTAGGTAGGTAGTGCTAACTTGACACTCTCAGTTCAGGCATTAGAAAAGCAAATTGGAAAATCTAAGGATGGCATTAATTGTAGCTTTTTTGTTGTAAATTAGTTGTGGAGAGAAAAAAATTCTAAAATTTTTTTTGACGAAGTTTTCAAACAAAAACTAGGTAGGTAGTGTTAACTTGACACTCTCAGTCCAGGCATTCGAAAAGCAAATTGGAAAATCTAAAGATGGCATTAATTGTAGCTTTTTTGTTGTAAATTAGTTGTGGAGAGAAAAAAATTCTAAACATTTTTTTGACGAAGTTTTCAAACAAAAACTAGGTAGGTAGTGCTAACTTGACACTCTCAGTTCAGGCATTAGAAAAGCAAATTGGAAAATCTAAAGATGGCATTAATTGTAGCTTTTTTGTTGTAAATTAGTTGTGGAGAGAAAAAAATTCTAAAATTTTTTTTGACGAAGTTTTCAAACAAAAACTAGGTAGGTAGTGTTAACTTGACACTCTCAGTCCAGGCATTCGAAAAGCAAATTGGAAAATCTAAAGATGGCATTAATTGTAGCTTTTTTGTTGTAAATTAGTTGTGGAGAGAAAAAAATTCTAAAAATTTTTTTGACGAAGTTTTCAAACAAAAACTAGGTAGGTAGTGCTAACTTGACACTCTGAGTCCAGGCATTAGAAAAGCAAATTGGAAAATCTAAAGATGGCATTAATTGTAGCTTTTTTGTTGTAAATTAGTTGTGGAGAGAAAAAAATTCTAAACATTTTTTTGACGAAGTTTTCAAACAAAAACTAGGTAGGTAGTGCTAACTTGACACTCTGAGTCCAGGCATTAGAAAAGCAAATTGGAAAATCTAAAGATGGCATTAATTGTAGCTTTTTTGTTGTAAATTAGTTGTGGAGAGAAAAAAATTCTAAAAATTTTTTTGACGAAGTTTTCAAACAAAAACTAGGTAAATTAGAAAATGTTAAGACGAGTTGTCAAAAAGTGTCGTACGTTCTTTTTTTACGTGTCCACAATGGCCGCATTCGGGCAACTATCCAATAGGCTATCCACCTATCACAAAAATTTTCAGATTGCTTGAGTTTTTGTTGCATCAGCTGACATCAGATATTTTTCAACAAGGGATTACAACAACACAAACCTATGCGGATAGCTTAAGATATGTCGTTTTCGTTTGGATGTACGGAGTACTCCTTTTACACTCCTTTTTCACTCCTACTACTCCAAAAGCCTTCGATTGGCTGTTCCGAGTAATGTTTTCGGAGTGTTCTTCTGTCCCCAATTTCATTTTGGAGTAGATGAGGGACACACACATACATATAAAGTTTTTCGTTGGATTACTTGTCAAAAGTGATAACTACTTGAAGAAGCCATTTTGTTAAATGGCAGCTTTGGTAGTGTGTGTGTAAATTTAGGAAAGTCAGTGTTTTCATATTCGATTGGAATTGAAAAGGAGTACAATTTACCGAAAATCCAATCGAAAACGACAATAGTTACCCGAACGTGCCCAATGAAGCTGTACAGCTTTCTGACCACAGATTATCCACATGAAGATGAGAATCCCCGGCAGCCATTTTAATTTGCCTACAAGCTTGAACTGTCAGATTGCAGATAAAAATTGAGAATATGTGTATAAAAACCTTACCCATAGACAGAAGGGATCTCACACACCTGGTTAAATTGTTGTTGCAATTCACATCTGTTCATCGACGCGGGAAGAAATTACAAATCCAACAATGTAAACAAATGGGTTTTAGAGGGTGAAACGTACGAAACATTCTCATATTCATGTGGCTAATCTGTGTTTCTGACATTCTGACTGCAGAAGCACTGATATTTATAACTTTAGAAATTGAAAAGAGCTTGAAGCGCATTTCAACCCCATATAAACACTCATCGTGTTGAAATGGGCTTCAATGGGCATCAATTTTGAATTGTCATAAATGCTGCACGCAAAAGTTAAAAGCTGGTGAACTCTTGCAGCTGCGGCTACGTAACGTTGTGTTCGCAACATTGGGGCGTATTCATATTCGATGATTACAACAACAAAGAAAAATCGGAATTGGAAAAATCGGGCAATGTAAATGCGGGCTAACGAAACAGGACCCCAGTGAAAATAGTGCTAGCCGTGTTTTTTTCAAACCCCGGGGAATTGGGAACTTCCACCAGACGTCAGTGGCTAAAAAGCAAAAAAAAAACACAATAGTTTGACTATAGATCTCTGCCACCAAATGTCAGAAGCGTCAGTGTAAAATTTGTAAAAAAAAAAAAAAAACAACAATCTGACGGCACTCCCTGGTTGGAAAACAAAACCAAATATCAAAGGTACGAAGGCGAGCCAAAAAAGTTGTGTGTTTAAAATAGTGATGAATATGTATTAAAATTAGTTTTTTTTGTTGTCAAACACTTGAAAAAATGTTCACTAAACTGTTTAGACACTACTGAACAGGTAATTCGACCGCAAATCTAAGTTTTCACTTCCAAATACAAAAAATAATCAAATGACCGCCTTTTTAACACTGGCAAGAGCATGTAAATATTTTCCAACCAGTTTTTGTTTTTAAATGTCAAATTAGAAAGAGAAAAGACAAATCTTGGAAGAGCTCTATTGTCAGGGAAAACAAAAAAACATGTAATTGTGCATTTATGACCTTTGTTTGTTTCCCCTGCATCTTTTTATGTCAAAGTTTTTTTTTTCTTACTTGAGAACTGTCAAAGTTAGAAAGAGAAAAGATAAAGATAGTTTCTGGAAAAGCCTAATTTGGAACTTCCACCAGACTTCAGTACCAAACAAGCAAAAAAAAATCAATAGTATGACAGAAAAATATGTAGGGAAAATAAAAAACATGTGATTGTGATTGGTCGTTTGTTTGTTTTCCCTTCATATTTGTATGTCAAAATTAGAAAGAGAAAAGACAAAGATAGTTTCTGGAAAAGCCTTATTTGGTTGAAAGGAACGACATTGGGGACTAGCGACGCCATTACAGAAAAAAAATGGAGTTTCCATACAAACTTTCGATAACAAGTATACAATTCATGTCGGTAACTCAGTTTTCCTCCGTGCTGAAGTGAAGCCCCGAGAATTCTCCGCGCTTAGCTAAGCCCGAAGGGGATTAGTTTTTGTTGCATTTAAAATGTAAATTGCAGGACAGGACCTCGTTTCTTTCGACCAATTTCCTCGGGGCTTGCAAAAAAACACAGCTACTGATGCGCTATTCAGTAAAACGACACATGTAATCAGGCACTATAATTGCTAAAGCTGGCCATACACGATCAAGCCATTTGGCTCGGAGCCAATTTGGCTCGGAGCCAATTTGGCTCGTGGATTTCCGACCGGCTGAAAATCAAAATGGCTCAGTTGAGCCCAATCACACGATGCAATTTGGCTCGGCCAGCCATTTGGCTCGATCGTGTATGGCCTGCTTAAGGCCTGGTGCCCACTAGGCAACTTAGTTGCCAGCAACTTTTAGTTGCTGGGTATTGCCGGCAACTCTGAGCAACTAAACTTGCCTGCCCTCGCCCACTAGGTAACTTCTGAGCAAGTTTTGAGAATTACTATTTGTGGTTTTTGTATTTAATTTTCTATAAAAACATGTAACACCTGAACATTATCTCAATTTGACCTGTCTAAAATGCAAAATCGATGTAACATTTCAATGGACAACAAATAAAAACGTTTAATTTTCGAAAGTTGCTCGGAAATTGCTTAGTGAGAGGGGTCAGCAACTAAAAGTTGCCCGGAGTTGCCGGCAACTTAGTTCCGTCAACAACTCCGAGCAACTTAAAGTTGCCGGCAACTAAGTGGCCCAGTGGGTGCTCTCCCATATAAGCCAATGTAATTGAATCGGGAGCAACTAAAAGTTGCTGGAGTGAGCAACTAAAAGCTGCCTAGTGGGCAGCAGGCCTACGGCCGGAACCACACTACTCTCGCCATTACAATAGGTGTGTTCCTTTGGGCTCCAGTATCTACTGCCAAGTACTTCTGGCTGCAGTCAACTACTTCTACTCTGTGGTCGAAGTAGTTCATTAATCTAGTAACAGAATGTTTCCAAACAAGAAAAAGACATCACCAATCAACAGAAATTACGTAATAGATTATTGTTGTTGACATTTTTCACATTTTAAAGTAAAATAAGAAAACAAAACCGAAATTAAATTGATATTGAGGTTAGATTTTACTTCTCGCAAAATGAAAGCATTCCATTCATCATCTACTGGGAAGCACTAAAAAGTACTTTGCAAGGCCCAATGGAACACGGCTAATGCATTTTATAGATTTCGAGACAACACATCACACGATACAAATATGGTTATTCGCATATGAAATACATTAGAGCGATATCGACACATCACTCCAAAACACACCCCACAAGACATACTTTTTTTGGCTTAAGTCCCCTTTCACACAAAGAAACAAGTTGCTGGAGATTTTTTGACGTTTGCTTTTAATTGCTTCTAAAATCTCTTGTGCTTTTCACACGAAGAAACAAAATCCTAAGAGCTTTTCTGTACTTTCCATATAAAGTCTCTTGCTTGAACGTACATCACCTAATAAAAGAGAACTGCCGAATTTAGGTCATGACTCAAAATTCATGGTGTAATAGCGGACGGCGCACAGGACGAAATTTTAAAGAAGAATTCGAAGAGAGTTACGACGAAAAAGTCGTTGTGTAATACCAGACTATGAAATGCTAAACTCATAATTTTCGAGTTTTTCACTAAAAACGATTTTACATCGTACCAAATCGACTAAAATTTTGGCCTAACAAAAGGAAAACTGTTACTACGTTTTCATAAGTCCAAATGAGGTAATTTCGTTGAAAATTTCCAAATTAGTTCCGAAATTGTCTTATTTCCCATGGAAATTCACATTTCGAAATGGAGATAAATTCAACCAAATTTGCACGAAATCAGGTTGGAAATAAGACACAAACATGAACACACCTAAATTGATTTAGAATCGAACAACTGCTGATTCAAGTCAAGTGTCAAAATTGAAGTAAAAGACGTCAAATACATTTGGGCAGTCAAACCTTGTCAGAGCAGATCAGCAGAGGTTATAAACAAACTCTTTGATTGTGTAGTGCAATGTGAACATCCTCTTTCGATGGCTCGAATAATAACATAGTGATTTGTTAATTTTAAATTGGCTCAAAATATTATTATAAAGTATACGTTTTCTGTTTAAACTTTTGCTTATAACAGTAAAAAGATCAAAGTTCTATTACGAACGTTAAAAAAATGTTAAAACTTTAAAATTTTAGTTATTTTATTAAATTTGTTCTTGTGAATCTGACTAAACTTCGGAAAACTTTTCGTACAATGAATTTTCCTTGGAAATGCTTGTTTTTTTCTCACAGAGGCGTTTCAAACTATTCAATAAATGTTATTACACTAAAATTTACGAATCAATTGATATTACAAAATTATATTTTCTATTAAAAAAAAGTGAATAATAAAAATCACTGAAAAGATCATTCGCTGTTTAACCTCTGACTAGGATTCTATAACTGTAAGAACAAGACGGAAAAACGACAAAGATATTTTCCCGAAAAGCCCACTACAAAAAAAAAAAAAAAAAACAAATTAAAATATTTTTCATGGAAAACGGGAAAACTGAAAAAACAATTCGATAAATACAATTCGAAAATACTAATATTAATTTGTGAGTCATACAAATTGGTACATCCGATTAAATTGCAGAATCGCCTCGATCTGATTTGCAGGGAAATATGCTGTGGAAAGACATGCCATATCTTCTAAAAGGTTTGAAGTTTTACATTTAGGGTCAATTTACGTGTTCCTACGTCCCTAGGATTTACGCATAGGTACCTTGGCTTTTTTTTAGAGTCTGTCTAAAGGCACGTAGTTTCGCGTACGCGAAATTATTTCTCATACCTAAACAGTGAGGTTCCTTTAAATCCAAAAAAGACTTTGCATATAACCAACCATGCACCTACCCCAAATCCTATAGTGAAGCCAAGCAGGGGGGTTGCAGGGGGCAGCATGCCCCCCATACATACCTCACTGTTTAGGTATGAGAACTAATTTCGCGCACGCGAAACTACGTGCCTTTGGACAGACTCTAAAAAAAAGCCAAGGTACCTATGCGTAAATCCTAGGGACGTAGGAACACGTAAATTGACCCTTAATGTAAAACTTCAAACCTTTTAGAAGATATGGCATGTCTTTCCACAGCATATTTCCCTGCAAATCAGATCGAGGCGATTCTGCAATTTAATCGGATGTACCAATTTGTATGACTCACAAATTAATATTAGTATTTTCGAATTGTATTTATCGAATTGTTTTTTCAGTTTTCCCGTTTTCCGTGAAAAATATTTTGATTTGTTTTTTTTTTTTTTTTTTTTTTGTAGTGGGCTTTTCGGGAAACTATCTTTGTCGTTTTTCCGTCTTGTTCTTACAGTTATAGAATCCTAGTCAGAGGTTAAACAGCGAATGATCTTTTCAGTGATTTTTATTATTCACTTTTTTTTAATAGAAAATATAATTTTGTAATATCAATTGATTCGTAAATTTTAGTGTAATAACATTTATTGAATAGTTTGAAACGCCTCTGTGAGAAAAAAACAAGCATTTCCAAGGAAAATTCATTGTACGAAAAGTTTTCCGAAGTTTAGTCAGATTCACAAGAACAAATTTAATAAAATAACTAAAATTTTAAAGTTTTAACATTTTTTTAACGTTCGTAATAGAACTTTGATATTTTTACTGTTATAAGCAAAAGTTTAAACAGAAAACGTATACTTTATAATAATATTTTGAGCCAATTTAAAATTAACAAATCACTATGTTATTATTCGAGCCATCGAAAGAGGATGTTCACATTGCACTACACAATCAAAGAGTTTGTTTATAACCTCTGCTGATCTGCTCTGACAAGGTTTGACTGCCCAAATGTATTTGACGTCTTTTACTTCAATTTTGACACTTGACTTGAATCAGCAGTTGTTCGATTCTAAATCAATTTAGGTGTGTTCATGTTTGTGTCTTATTTCCAACCTGATTTCGTGCAAATTTGGTTGAATTTATCTCCATTTCGAAATGTGAATTTCCATGGGAAATAAGACAATTTCGGAACTAATTTGGAAATTTTCAACGAAATTACCTCATTTGGCCTTATGAAAACGTAGTAACAGTTTTCCTTTTGTTAGGCCAAAATTTTAGTCGATTTGGTACGATGTAAAATCGTTTTTAGTGAAAAACTCGAAAATTATGAGTTTAGCATTTCATAGTCTGGTATTACACAACGACTTTTTCGTCGTAACTCTCTTCGAATTCTTCTTTAAAATTTCGTCCTGTGCGCCGTCCGCTATTACACCATGAATTTTGAGTCATGACCTAAATTCGGCAGTTCTCTTTTATTAGGTGATGTACGTTCAAGCAAGAGACTTTATATGGAAAGTACAGAAAAGCTCTTAGGATTTTGTTTCTTCGTGTGAAAAGCACAAGAGATTTTAGAAGCAATTAAAAGCAAACGTCAAAAAATCTCCAGCAACTTGTTTCTTTGTGTGAAAGGGGACTTAAGCCAAAAAAAGTATGTCTCGTGGGGTGTGTTTTGGAGTGATGTGTCGATATCGCTCTAATGTATTTCATATGCGAATAACCATATTTGTATCGTGTGATGTGTTGTCTCGAAATCTATAAAATGCATTAGCCGTGTTCCATTGGGCCTTGCAAAGTACTTTTTAGTGCTTCCCAGTAGATGATGAATGGAATGCTTTCATTTTGCGAGAAGTAAAATCTAACCTCAATATCAATTTAATTTCGGTTTTGTTTTCTTATTTTACTTTAAAATGTGAAAAATGTCAACAACAATAATCTATTACGTAATTTCTGTTGATTGGTGATGTCTTTTTCTTGTTTGGAAACATTCTGTTACTAGATTAATGAACTACTTTGAACTACTTCGACCACAGAGTAGAAGTAGTTGACTGCAGCCAGAAGTACTTGGCAGTAGATACTGGAGCCCAAAGGAACACACCTATTGTAATGGCGAGAGTATTGTGGTTCCGGCCGTAGGCCTGCTGCCCACTAGGCAGCTTTTAGTTGCTCACTCCAGCAACTTTTAGTTGCTCCCGATTCAATTACATTGGCTTATATGGGAGAGCACCCACTGGGCCACTTAGTTGCCGGCAACTTTAAGTTGCTCGGAGTTGTTGACGGAACTAAGTTGCCGGCAACTCCGGGCAACTTTTAGTTGCTGACCCCTCTCACTAAGCAATTTCCGAGCAACTTTCGAAAATTAAACGTTTTTATTTGTTGTCCATTGAAATGTTACATCGATTTTGCATTTTAGACAGGTCAAATTGAGATAATGTTCAGGTGTTACATGTTTTTATAGAAAATTAAATACAAAAACCACAAATAGTAATTCTCAAAACTTGCTCAGAAGTTACCTAGTGGGCGAGGGCAGGCAAGTTTAGTTGCTCAGAGTTGCCGGCAATACCCAGCAACTAAAAGTTGCTGGCAACTAAGTTGCCTAGTGGGCACCAGGCCTTAAGCAGGCCATACACGATCGAGCCAAATGGCTGGCCGAGCCAAATTGCATCGTGTGATTGGGCTCAACTGAGCCATTTTGATTTTCAGCCGGTCGGAAATCCACGAGCCAAATTGGCTCCGAGCCAAATTGGCTCCGAGCCAAATTGGCTCCGAGCCAAATGGCTTGATCGTGTATGGCCAGCTTTAGCAATTATAGTGCCTGATTACATGTGTCGTTTTACTGAATAGCGCATCAGTAGCTGTGTTTTTTTGCAAGCCCCGAGGAAATTGGTCGAAAGAAACGAGGTCCTGTCCTGCAATTTACATTTTAAATGCAACAAAACTAATCCCCTTCGGGCTTAGCTAAGCGCGGAGAATTCTCGGGGCTTCACTTCAGCACGGAGGAAAACTGAGTTACCGACATGAATTGTATACTTGTTATCGAAAGTTTGTATGGAAACTCCATTTTTTTTCTGTAATGGCGTCGCTAGTCCCCAATGTCGTTCCTTTCAACCAAATAAGGCTTTTCCAGAAACTATCCTTGTCTTTTCTCTTTCTAATTTTGACATACAAATATGAAGGGAAAACAAACAAACGACCAATCACAATCACATGTTTTTTATTTTCCCTACATATTTTTCTGTCATACTATTGATTTTTTTTTGCTTGTTTGGTACTGAAGTCTGGTGGAAGTTCCAAATTAGGCTTTTCCAGAAACTATCTTTATCTTTTCTCTTTCTAACTTTGACAGTTCTCAAGTAAGAAAAAAAAAACTTTGACATAAAAAGATGCAGGGGAAACAAACAAAGGTCATAAATGCACAATTACATGTTTTTTTGTTTTCCCTGACAATAGAGCTCTTCCAAGATTTGTCTTTTCTCTTTCTAATTTGACATTTAAAAACAAAAACTGGTTGGAAAATATTTACATGCTCTTGCCAGTGTTAAAAAGGCGGTCATTTGATTATTTTTTGTATTTGGAAGTGAAAACTTAGATTTGCGGTCGAATTACCTATTCAGTAGTGTCTAAACAGTTTAGTGAACATTTTTTCAAGTGTTTGACAACAAAAAAAACTAATTTTAATACATATTCATCACTATTTTAAACACACAACTTTTTTGGCTCGCCTTCGTACCTTTGATATTTGGTTTTGTTTTCCAACCAGGGAGTGCCGTCAGATTGTTGTTTTTTTTTTTTTTTACAAATTTTACACTGACGCTTCTGACATTTGGTGGCAGAGATCTATAGTCAAACTATTGTGTTTTTTTTTTGCTTTTTAGCCACTGACGTCTGATGGAAGTTCCCAATTCCCCGGGGTTTGAAAAAAACACGGCTAGCACTATTTTCACTGGGTTCCTGTTTCGTTAGCCCGCATTTACATTGCCCGATTTTTCCAATTCCGATTTTTCTTTGTTGTTGTAATCATCGAATATGAATACGCCCCAATGTTGCGAACACAACGTTACGTAGCCGCAGCTGCAAGAGTTCACCAGCTTTTAACTTTTGCGTGCAGCATTTATGACAATTCAAAATTGATGCCCATTGAAGCCCATTTCAACACGATGAGTGTTTATATGGGGTTGAAATGCCCTTCAAGCTCTTTTCAATTTCTAAAGTTATAAATATCAGTGCTTCTGCAGTCAGAATGTCAGAAACACAGATTAGCCACATGAATATGAGAATGTTTCGTACGTTTCACCCTCTAAAACCCATTTGTTTACATTGTTGGATTTGTAATTTCTTCCCGCGTCGATGAACAGATGTGAATTGCAACAACAATTTAACCAGGTGTGTGAGATCCCTTCTGTCTATGGGTAAGGTTTTTATACACATATTCTCAATTTTTATCTGCAATCTGACAGTTCAAGCTTGTAGGCAAATTAAAATGGCTGCCGGGGATTCTCATCTTCATGTAGATAATCTGTGGTCAGAAAGCTGTACAGCTTCATTGGGCACGTTCGGGTAACTATCTTAAGCTATCCGGATAGGTTTGTGTTGTTGTAATCCCTTGTTGAAAAATATCTGATGTCAGCTGATGCAACAAAAACTCAAGCGATCTGAAAATTTTTGGGATAGGTGGATAGCCTATCGGATAGTTGCCCGAATGCGGCCATTGTGGACACGTAAAAAAAGAACGTACGACACTTTTTGACAACTCGTCTTAACATTTTCTAATTTACCTAGTTTTTGTTTGAAAACTTCGTCAAAAAAATTTTTAGAATTTTTTTCTCTCCACAACTAATTTACAACAAAAAAGCTACAATTAATGCCATCTTTAGATTTTCCAATTTCCTTTTCTAATGCCTGGACTCAGAGTGTCAAGTTAGCACTACCTACCTAGTTTTTGTTTGAAAACTTCGTCAAAAAAATGTTTAGAATTTTTTTCTCTCCACAACTAATTTACAACAAAAAAGCTACAATTAATGCCATCTTTAGATTTTCCAATTTGCTTTTCTAATGCCTGGACTCAGAGTGTCAAGTTAGCACCACCTACCTAGTTTTTGTTTGAAAACTTCGTCAAAAAAATGTTTAGAATTTTTTTCTCTCCACAACTAATTTACAACAAAAAAGCTACAATTAATGCCATCTTTAGATTTTCCAATTTGCTTTTCTAATGCCTGAACTGAGAGTGTCAAGTTAGCACTACCTACCTAGTTTGTGTTTGAAAACTTCGTCAAAAAAAATTTTAGAATTTTTTTCTCTCCACAACTAATTTACAACAAAAAAGCTACAATTAATGCCATCTTTAGATTTTCCAATTTGCTTTTCTAATGCCTGAACTGAGAGTGTCAAGTTAGCACTACCTACCTAGTTTTTGTTTGAAAACTTCGTCAAAAAAATTTTTAGAATTTTTTTTCTCTCCACAACTAATTTACAACAAAAAAGCTACAATTAATGCCATCTTTAGATTTTCCAATTTGCTTTTCTAATGCCTGAACTGAGAGTGTCAAGTTAGCACTACCTACCTAGTTTTTGTTTGAAAACTTCGTCAAAAAAATTTTTAGAATTTTTTTCTCTCCACAACTAATTTACAACAAAAAAGCTACAATTAATGCCATCTTTAGATTTTCCAATTTGCTTTTCTAATGCCTGGACTGAGAGTGTCAAGTTAGCACTACCTACCTAGTTTTTGTTTGAAAACTTCGTCAAAAAAATTATTAGAATTTTTTTCTCTCCACAACTAATTTACTACAAAAAAGCTACAATTAATTGTTTACTTTGTTTTTAAAATTTCCTAAAGTGTAGTGCTAACTTGATATCAAGTTAGCACTACATACCATGTGTTTTTTTAATACAAGGATTCTTATGGCAAAAAAATTTTTAGAATTTTTTTCTTTCCACAACAAATTTACAACAAAAAAACTACAATTAACTGTGTTATTAGTTTTTTTATTTTCTGAAAGTGTAATGCTAACTTGATATCAAGTTAGCACTACATAGCATTTTTTTATTAAATAGTAGAGCTACAAATTTTTTTTTTTCCACAACTAATTTACTACTAAAAAGCTACAATTAACTGTGTACTTAGTTTATTTAATTTCTAAAAGTGTAGTGCTAACTTGACACACGTAAATTTACGACCAACAATTTTTGACTTCGATCTTGTAAAAATAAGAACGACTTTATGGTGTAACGTGACGTGGGATAATAATTTTTCTTTATTTAACTGGTTAAAATGTAACATCGTTTTTGTATATGTAACGTTAAATAGAAAATTATGGTGAACCTTGGTATTAAGGCGGGAATTTCAAAAATTTAAATTATAGTGATGGGACTAATGTATACATTTTAAGAACACGATTAATTTCTAGCTTTTATTTTACATAATTGCTTATTAAATTCAATTTAGATAACAAGTGCTCCAACAGGTAAATTTTGAGCGGATAGTTGGTATTCACTTATTACGGCAAAAAAGAACTCTTCAAAACTCTCATCTTCGACAAAAAGTTCAAACAAAATATTGTATAGTATATCCATTTTAAATAATTTTTCCATATACAACTGCTCGTTCAAGTTTTCAATGATAATTTCATCCCAATTTCTCATATTTTTATACCATAAAACTAAACGCCTACACTAAAAATATTCAATTTTATGACATCCTTATAAGGTAATCTGCTTACCAATAACATTTAAATCATAAAAAAAAATCTAATCCAGTTAAAAACTCTTATCTATCAAACTACCTGACAATAATTAATCATACCCGAAATCAAACACATTCATTCTTAAAAGTTTTATTAGGGGTCACAAAAAATAAGCTATGAAACCGTTTTAAAAAATGTATTTAGGTTTTTCCTTCTAAATTACAAAACCATTTTATTTAAAACCAACAATCATACCTGCAAAACAGAGAAAAAATATTTTCCATGATTTTTTTTCTGCACCTTACAAAAAAAAAAAAACTCAGAAAAAATAACTGACTTCATTAAATCAAATCGCTCTAGCTCAGTTGTAAGCAATTTTATGTAGCTGAGTTTTTGGTTTTATATGAAGAGATATATAATGATTTACTATCCGTCGAGCTTGGCTTCATTATGTTTGAACCTTTTTTTTCCACTCAGTGTAAAGTCGAAAAAGCGTGCAAAAATGGGTGTTTCAAAAAACATTAAATTTAGCAGTTTAGAAAAATGTACCTTTTTTTTCATTTCTGATTATAGCAATTAACATATATATCAAGTAAAAATAACAAAAAAAAGTTTTGAATTTTTGAACAACAACAACAACTTAAAGGTGCTACCACCAATTGCTTACGAATTAATTTATAATTCGTTTATTTTGGCTAGAGATCACTAGCCAAAATAAACGAACTAGAGATCTCTAGCCAAAATAAACGAATTATAAATTAATTCGTAAACAATTAGTGGTAGCACCTTTAAGTTGTTGTTGTTGTTCAAAAATTCAATGAAATTGACGGAATAAAGAATGGTCAAGTCTAATAAACTGACATTCTAGTATGAATAGTACAATAAATAATAATAATAAAAAAAAGTTTTATTTACACCTTTTTTCTAGTTTTTACACTCAAAATTAAAAATAAATTTTAAAAACAATTGTTTTTTTCTAACCATAAGAAATTGTCAGCTCTGACTCGCTCTACAAGTCAAACCATTCATACAAATTGAATAATTTTTTCGATTACTAGAGCTCCAAATATTTGTTAATTCAAAAAAGTAAAAGTTCTGCATTATAAACCCACCGGAGAAATTAATTTCGCAAGCACTTTTGCCTAAACGGGCCACTGTGCGCCGTTGTTGAATCTCAACGAAAATTTACAGGACGGCATATTTCAAAATCGCGAAGCTTACTTTTCCAGTTAACGATTCTGATAGACCTTTTGTGTTAATAAATAATCAACATTGGAATTTTACAAGATTAAAAACGTTAACCACCCATTTCAAATACAATAATAAGGTACTTCTTCAGCTCATCCGCTGGCACATCGATAGATGAGACCACCCGTCTACATGATTAATGGTCTTGCGGATTTTGGACCCGCCACTCGATTTTTAGAATCGCCCGAAAACTTGTTTTTGTCACTTTTGCAGAATGCTGACTAAGTACACCGATGATTGAAGGTAACATGGTTGCCCTCAGCGCCACTAGCATTTTTTAGCAGCAACGAAAATAAGAAGGGAAAGAAGGAATTGAAGGCTGGTCATTGTGCGGTGCTAATGTGCAATCTGCTTAATGAAATCAAGCCCTTCGAGGGCTTCATGTCAAGCGTAGCCCAGATCTGATTTGTCACCAAGCATGTGGTGATGTTGTCCCACCTAAGGTGTGCTTTCCTTATAGAATTTTGTTTTAGCATGAGTTTACATGAAGCGATGGGTACACCAATATCTGTCCTATCTATTGAAATAGTTGTAGTTCCCTTTTTAGTGAGTTTATCAGCCGTACAGCTCCCAGGAATGTCACTATGGCTCGGAACCCAGCAAAGGCAAATGTTTAACTACTGCGCCTTGTCAATGAGAGATGACCGACAGTTAAGGGCTGATCTAGAGGTTTTAGAGACTGTGTCCAGAGATTAAATAGCAGCTTGACTATACGAGGAGATAAGGATATCAGTTGTTGATATCAGGTTTTCTTTAAGCCAAGATAAAACTTCTTTGATCGCTAAGAATTATGCCTGGAACACGCTACAATGATTAGGAAGGCAAATCGAGAGACCTAAGTTTATTCTGTCTGAGTACACTCCTCCACCCACACCGTCATCGGTTTTTAATCCATCAGTATAAAAATTAACCGATGAAGAATGTCTCATCCTCCTAAGTAGACCACGATGGGATGGTAACTTGATAGTTTTTATTTAAAAGTAATTGGGGTATAGTATAGTATAGTATTCTTCTACCTGAGCGTCGAACTTGTCGAGCTGTAGAAGCTGAGTAAAGTCAAAGATTCTCGAGATAACTTCTCTAGAAGAGTCCTGAAACCAAAGGGCGCTTCACAACCCCATTTACCCTTCATCATCCTTTCCCATGTCTGTACGGCGTTAACATTGTCAGACATTCCTTACCCCCTCCCACGCTGACCGGTACAGTGATGACACTGTCCGACGTCACCCCCTTTCCTTGACGGCATGGCGGTGAAGCAGGCTGATGATCCTTACCTCCTTGCACCTCCCACGGCAGTACAACGATGACGCTGCCTGGCGTTACCCCTTGCTATTTCGTACGGAAATGTTGCTGTCCAACACATGCTACCAGTGAGTACCGCGATGGCGCTGTCTGACGTTATCACTCCTCGTTGGCACGGCGATGAAGCTGTCCGACACCTCCTTCCCCTCGTCAGTACCTCGATCGCTGTCTGGCGTTTTCCTTTCTCGTTGGTACGGCGATGTAGCTTTTCGACAACTCCTAAACGTTGTCAGTATGGCGATAACGCTGTCTGACGTCCCGTTCTCCTTACCCTCAAAGGCACTGTGGTATAGCTGTAGGACCAACCTTTACTCCCTCCTCGGCAGAACAGAAAGTCGCCTGCTGATATACCTGTCTTAAGTATTGGTGACAGGACTATGACTACTCGTGGTCCTGCCACTGATAGTAAGAACAGTGAGAAGGTAAATATACCTACTTCCATAGGTGGGAGGATCGTGAAACACGGCCCTTCTACCTCTAAGGGGAGTAAACCTTCCCAAAAGGCTTCGAAGCCTAAATTCAGTGCGAGTAGGATCGTGGATAATGGCCCTACTTCCACTAAAGAGAGTACACCTCTCAAGAGGCCCCCCAGCGGTAGTAGGCGACAGTTCACACCGTCTGGGGCAATCTTTAATAACATCCGCAATGTCAAGAGGATTCTGAAGACTTATGGCGAAAAGCCTAACATTGAAGAAAAATCAAAGCAGGATGGCAAGATTAAGTGGGCTAAAGGAATCTTGACCCAATTGGACAGACCAGCGAAGACTCCACGTCTAAGCGACAAAGGTCTTTTGAGGGCGCCACATCGGTCCCCAAACGTCCCAAAGTGCACAACAATAGCACTCCTCTTACTCCCCATAGCGGTCAGAAATCTTTCAGGGACATACTGTATAATGAAGCATTATAATTCTTTTCCCACCCCCCCTGCAACGGACCTGCACAAAATACTTACCGAGGTGGCGACATGCTGCTATAGCATGTGACCACCACCAACTGCGGCCGTCAAATGATTACTGATTAACAATGAGCTTATCAATCTTTTTCAACACACTGCCTAGAGAACAACAACAACAACAACTTAGCGTGGTGGAAATAAGAAAGCAAATAAATAACAAGAAGAAAGAACTCCACTGAAAGCTGCAATTGCATGGCGATCAAGAACCTCAGTGGTGAGTTTCTTCTTATAAAATAGAGAACAACAACAACAACTTAGCGTGGTGGAAATAAGAAAGCAAATAAATAACAGGAAGAAAGAACTCCACTGAAAGCTACAATTGCATGGCGATCAAGAACCTCAGTGGTGAGTTTCTTCTTATAAAATAGAGCAGGACTCGCACCCTCGCACCGCCTACCCTTCATGCCTGTTTGAATGAAAGGAATAGTTGTCCATGGCAGACGAGGTTCCAGAACACCGACGCTGAGTTGATAATAAAACTAACTAACCTACCTCTTGCCGTCCACTCCTCTATATTATTACGAAGTCAATAGGAGATTTACTATTGATTGAATATTGCGCATAGCAAACAGTATTGTATGCAAGCTAAGCATTGGTGACATCATAAATAATGACTTACAACGTATGAATTTAAACTCCGAAGCCTTACAGCCCACACATAGTTTGTTCATGGAGCATGATAAGAGATTGACCTACAAACGACAAAAAGCATGTTGTGGGTACATCAAGACCAGTGTAAATATACCAGTTAAAGTTTACATACCATGCCTAGACGCCACCACAGGTAAGCGGTCCCAAATTAAATAAAAACATCATCCTTGCCAGATTCGTCTGTTGATAGCCGGATTGGTCCGCTGATCTGTCTGGTCCGCCAGTTGATTGCCAGATTCGTCTGTTGATAGCCGGATTCGTCCGTTGCCAGTCATATTACATTGTGCCAAAATCATCCTGCAACCCGACCTGAATCCGTCGCTGGTTTCCACAATCATCACTGGACCTGAAATATCCCAATCCCCGTAATTGAGAAGAATACTAATAACGCCAGCAGAATACCCAAACGGACCGCTTACGAAGAACTCAACAAATAAACGAAGGTCAAGCAACCAGATACCCAGGAAATGAAGTATTTATAGGTAACTAGGTTAAGATTTTGGATTTTTACTAATAAAGAAACACTTTAATCTAAAGTTCGTACACTTTGGATATAAACCTTGGTAAACCGACGAGCTAAACCTCAGCCTTTGACAAAAGTACATCACAAAATGCAGCCCGAGCAGGGACTTACAGTCTACAGTGTACAGTAGCAGTCTATTAATGTAAAACAAAAATATATAAAAAATCCAAATACCGAACCGAACCGAAATAATTAGACGTGGTACAAACTGAAATATAAACCGAACCGAAATAAAACCCACTTTGTGCAAACGCCTTGAAGAACTTCCTGATTGCTACAAAATATATCCCAACGAAATGCTTGGAACCCTTCCAGAAATATTAAGAGACAACGCTCTGGAATAGTTTCGCATAAACAGGGATGGTTTTAAAACTTGGTGAGATTTCTACAAGGTTTTCTTAGAACATTTCCTACCCGTCCGGTTCATAAACAAATTGGAGGACGAAATCATCAAAAAGAGGCAAGGCCCTCGTGAAAAGGCTAAAGATTATATCCAAGCAACACAATACCTGACCCATCAACACCCCACGATGAGAATAATCGAAAGTATTGACAGAATATATGACCGGCTCAGACCTGAATACCACCTTTATATTCGACGCAAGGATTTCGAACCTTAGAAGAGTTAAAAGGGTTAGCAGAAGAGTACGAATACATTCAGAACGAAAGCCAAAACCAGGCACTAACAAATGCTGCCAGACCAAAACAGAGAAACGCTGCCCCGACCTGCACCTAATCCTTCCGTCATTCCCATAGAGCTTCTATGTTAAGCGACATGCCAAACATAGGTTCCGACCCAATCCCCTCCTTGCCACAAGAGTCCATAAACTAAAACTGGGGTAATAATGACCCACACCCGCCTGAAAACTCCTTGACAGAGAGTGAGGTGGAAACTTGGGCCACAATCGTAACTGAAGCCATCGAAATTGCAACAACGGAAAGTACCGATACCAATACTGTACCAGCACAAACTGATACGTTACTCGTGCGGCGACTGAAACACAGCCGAACTCGCCCCCACAATCACCCAACCTAGGATTATGGACAGACCCACGATGTTTTCTGCCTATCACCTTGTACGGGCATACCTTTACTGGTCTAATAGACACCGGGGCTACCAAGTCGTTCATTAGCACCAAAGTGCGTGAGATCCTAAAAAGGCTCAAGATAGCAGTAAGCTATCAAAGGCACGCGATACACATGGCGAATGGTACCCCAGTGATTAGTAGGGAGCATTACCAAGCCACCATAACCATGGCTGATAAACACATCACAGGAGAAGTGACTTACCTAAAACAACTTACCGATGCAGCAGTTCTTGGCAAATGTCTATAGGGGGAAGGGGGGTTATGCCTTCTTGGTGGCCTACCTCTTTCACAGTTCCATCAAGGCCTCCTTGACGATCTGTTAGAACAAGAACTAACGAAATTTGATAAATTAAACAGTATTACCAACGCAGCTACCCACCGCATCCGCTTAAAACACAATGAACCCTTCAGGCAAAGATACTACCCGAGAAACACCGTTTCACCGTGATAGACGAAGAAATAGATGAGCTGCTACGTACCGGTTAAATAGAACCTTCGAACAGCCCTTATAGCTCCCCAATGGTTTTGGTGAAAAGAAAAATGGCACCTGGAGAGTGTATGTTGATTGCCGAGAGCTAAAAGAAATTTCTATAATGGATGCATATCCACTTCCCCAGATATTCGCAATACTGGATAAATTGAGGCAAGCTAAATTAATATCGACCATCGATCTAAAGCACGGTTATTGGCAGATACATTTGGAACCAGAATCCCGTCCCGCAACCGCCTTTACCATCCCAGGACACACCTATACCAATGTAAAGTTCTCCCCTGCGGCTTAAACTCATCTGCAGCAACTTTCCAACGCATGCTAGATTCCGTGTTAGTGGCCGATATGGACCCCCATGCCTTTGCTTACCTAAAAGATGTCATTATTATAAGCAAAACCTTTAAAGAATACCTAGAACATATGAGAGAATTCTTCAAGCGCCTCCAGAATACCCACTTGAAAATCAACCGAGAAAAATGTGAATTTTGTAAACGAAAACTCAAGTACCTCATACACGTCTTCAGCGGTCAAGGCATTATTACTGACTCGGATAAGATTGTTGCGGTCCAAGAACTAAATACCCCTAAGAATGTCAAGGAGTTACGCCGTGTGTTAGGCATCGCATCGTGGTATCGCCGTTTTATTAAAAAAAATTCGATGTTGGCTACATCTCTTACGAATAAGCCAGATTTCGAACTACCATTTACACTCCGAACCGATACCAGCCAAAACGGGTTGGGAGTCGTTTTATCGCTAAACACTAAATGCCAAGAAAGAGTTAAAGCCTATGCCAGCCGAACCTTAAGCTTAACCGATCTGGAAAAAAAATATTCCGTCATAAAGAAAGAATTCTTAGCAATCTTATGGGCAATACGTAGGATGAGGCTGTATTTAGAGGGTTATCATTTCACAGTTGTAACCGATCATCACTCTCTAAAATGGTTACACTTACTAGAAAATCCTTCCGGAAGGTTAGCCAGATGGGCAATTGAGTTGCAGCAGTATGACTTCGAAATTCAATACTGGAAAGGAGCAATGAATGTAGTAGCCAACACATTGTCGAACAAATCTCTACCAGGCAGGAGAGAATGAAAAACCTTTACCAACGAGTTTCAGCTAACTTTAGGAGAGCCGCTGAGACACAGGGCAAGTACTACAATTTATGGAGAAGGTCTTGGAAGCCAAGTATAGGCGACCATGTTTACCGAAGAGCAAGGGTCCTGTCTTCAGCAATCTGTATAGACCTCTATCTCACAGAATTTTTTGTTATTGCTATAGGTAAAGACTTTATTATTAACCATTTATACATGCTGAACTCTGCCACTGTATAGTTTCGTTAATTATTTGTACCAATTTTTAATTGTCGGAATATCATTTCGATCTCACTTCATACCAACACACCTAGTTCGATTAGACATGGCTTACCTTCTGCCTTTTTCTACTCAGACTGTCAGCCGGTGAAGACCTGCCAAGATTTATCCCAAACGCAAAGAAAGAAAAAGAAGAGAAAAAGAGAGTTGTAGTGCAAATTTTATATAATTCAATTAAATTAAATTAAATAAATCGTAAAAATCGCATCCACAATTTAATTCGCAGTTGAGCGAGTAAATACGCAAGCTTCGTAGACTCGAAGAGGTTTAGGAAAAAGAGGTCATAAGACGTAAGGTGGCTTGGGAAGCAATTATACAAATTTTTTGTTAAATTTTCTTTTTAGAATATTTTTTTATTACCGTTCGCACCTTAGTCTGTGGCTGCCATACGCGCGCCGTAGGTACCTGGGCGGTACCAAGACGCCTGGCTCACACTTGCACTGGTAAAATCCAACCTAAATCCTGGGCAAATCCGGGAATCTGAAGAAAATTTATTTCTCATACGTAATAAAGAGAATTCCATCTCGTTGACTAGAGATCTCCTCGTCTAATCGAAGTCCGACATAAGTTGAACAAAATCTCGGAAAGTAACTTAGTAAAAATGCTTTTATATTTTTTTTTTTTGCAAAATTTGATTTTAATTATGCTCGTAGGAACCTGTTACGTATTTTATACGCAAATTCATAAAACGCTTGCTGGCTGGTGCCTTCGATTGTGTCACCGAGGCCACGTGTATCGCATCGTCGTCGATGCACGTTAGACGAGTCAGCAACTTTTTAAAACCAAAGGGAGCTTTGGTTAAGCCTTTCACATCTTCTTAATTAAAGCCAGCGAATGCATAGGAGCCAAAGTTGGATAAGGGAAGAAATCACTAACATAAGTGCACCGTAGGAGCTTCAGCCCGATTTAAATTTGTGCATAACTATCCGTATGTAGGCGCTTCATTACCCGCACCAGCTTCCGATATAACCGTATCATCCCGCTACGTAAAATTACGCGGAAAAGATTACTTATCCGCCATACATAATATGTAGGTGTATCTATCCGTTGCATATAAATGCACATGCTTACCTGTTAAGCTACCTACCTAAATCCACCACAGCAACAAAAAAAATACCATCACCATAGGCCATCATCATCATCCGCATAAACATCCAACGTCTTTGAAGTACAGAGTTCAAATAATATAAATTATAAATATGTTCTTGATTTCATTAATTAACTTACATGATAACATGATATGTTTGAAACTCTCAAATCGTAGTCACTCAAGTCACTCAAGTTACGTTTAAATTTCACCTCATTCCTAATGCTCTTGTATACATTCATATGGTAAACTTAATTTTTCTTTATAAATTAAGCAATTAGCGTCCTAGAGTTTAAAAAGAAGAAACTCAAATCTTCGTCTTACCTGCCATCAAATCGTGCGCACCACTTCGCTGGAGGAAAGAATGCGGTGAGTCCTATTAATTAAGCTTTTATGTATTTCTGTTATCATATGGATGAATCGAGCAGTAGTCCACGTGTGTTACTGAACTGATAGGAAAATCATTGAGCGAGGTCAGTTACTAAAGTTAAATGAATAACTAACAATTAACAGACTGTTAACATGAACTTCACAGTTAAAAACAAAAATGTATGTATGTTTGCTGAAGACTGAAGACATTGAGTGATATCGAACTTAAATTGCATTATTGATTTTTTATTTTGTGTTATATAAGTATCTACTTAAAAACATTCATGAGAGTCGTACATAAGGTCAAGAAACCTTTTGTATATAATTTAACTTTGATTTGCTTTTTAACCTTTTTTTCATTTTTTACATTGATTTTAATGTAATACTTTTTCAATTTGTATTTGTTTTTATTTTTTTTAACGATATCTGAAATCATAAACAAGCATTATCAATTTGCTTACTACAAGATTTGAATCTGATTCTGAATAAACAATTCAAGTTCATGAATCAACTCTAATCATGGATTACTTTTTATAATCACTTTTTGAATAAAATTGCAATGTTATTTTGAATATGTAATTTTGCGTGTTAATGACATACCTAGTGAGTTAAATTCGAAAGGGAGCCTAGAAAAGTGGAATGATAAGGGGTTGTTTACACGGCGAAGAGATAAGTCAGGTTTAAATTTAATTCGACTTCGCTTTAGGGGTTATCGTGAATGATTTTTGAGTGGTGCGGTAACCATGTAGTAATCAGAGGGTGGGCCACACTAATGAACTAAGTCCATCTTAAAGTTACGAAAAGAAATGAATGTTGATAGATTTGGTGACCTTTTTTTTTTGTAGGAGCTTTTAGTTTTTTTTTCTTTTTACTTACTGTTTATTTAGGCACGTTTAAAAGGTAAACGGCAGTCCAGTCCACCTTGTTTGAGAATCTTTGAGAATCCTGTGGTTCAAAGGAATTCAATGAAGATGCAAAAGATCGCAACGTAGTGGCTTAGGAACAGCAATACCGTTACAAATCAATCTCTTCACAGAGAAACTAGCGCCTCGATACGACGGCCCCTTTTAAGTGGTGAAATTCCTTTCCCTATTCATCGTGATTTTAAGAGAGGTGACCCAGGACAAAAGGAAAGACTTAAAAAAGAAGGTGGTACGTTGTCACCTACGCGATATAAAAGGAACCAACATGGAAGGACAAAACACCAGTCTGCTTTGAAAAAAGAAAACACTGGCCACCACCAACCTGGATATGAAGCTCAAGCTTGAGCCGCCAGTCCCACCTACGAATCAATTGCCACAAGATCTTTCAACGTCCAAATCAAAAGTAGGAATCAGCACCCCAATGGCAATAAACTACCATGGAAGACCCAAAACTCCGGATTTTCCAAACCTTGATTTTGAGACGTGGTCTTTCACCGAAGGGACAGACTTTGCAGGCCCATCTCTTCAAATCATCCCCAACATAAATCCCGCTGCGCCATTGACAACATTAGATGATACCCGATGACTCATTTGCAAAAATCATAATTACTAAGAATAAAGCTTACAACCCCAGATATCTTCGGCAGAAGCTTCCCTTCAAACGGAGTTGGGGAATAGTAATTGCACATATTACCAAACCAGGTGAGTCCAAATTGACCTTTGGCAACCAACAAAAATGGGTCCGATTCAGGCCCTGATTCAGAGACTGATCAAACAATAACAAAAAAAAAAAGAAAACAACATAAAATACTACCGCCAAGTCAGGAGTTTTTTTATTTGGTCCTTATTTTCTGAGTAAGATGCTATTTATTTTACTTAACTAGGAGTTATTTATTTAGTTGAAATTTGTAATAAGCAAGAAGCTTTATTTTTTTTCTGACATTATTTTTGGTCTGAAGTATAATTAAAAAAAATACAAAAAGAAAAAGAAAAAAGAAAAAAAAACGTATTCAAACTCTCGTCTCCAAAGAAGGAGGGGTTTGTTATGAAGCATTACAATTCTTTTATATGCTACGGACCTGCATAACATACTTACCGAGGTGGCGACATGCTCCTATAGCATGCGACCACCACCAACTATGGCCGTCAACTGATTACTGATTAACAATGAGCTTATCAATCTATTTCACCACACTGCCTAGAGAACAACAACTTAGCGTGGTGGAAATAAGAAAGCAAATAAATAACAAGAAAAAAGAACTCCACTGAAAGCTACAATTGCATGACGATAAAGAACCTCAGTGGTGAGTTTCTTCTTATAAAATGGAGCAAGACTCAGCACTCTCGCACCGTCTACCCTTCATGGCCTTTTGAATGAAAGGAATAGTTGTCCATGGCAGACGAGGTTAAAGAATACCGAAGCTGAGCTGATATTAAACTAACTAACCAACCTCTTGCCGTCCGCTCCCCTATATTATTACGAAATCAATAGGAGATTTACTATTGATTGAATATTGCGCATAGCAAACAGTATTGTATGCAAGCTAAGCATTGGTGACATCATAAGTAATGACTTACAAAGTAGGAATTTAAACTTCGAATCCTTACAGCTCACACATAGTTCGTTCATGGAGCATGATAAAAGATTGACCTACAACGACAAAAAGCATGTTGTGGGTACATCAAGACCAGTGTTAACATACTAGTTAAAGTTTACATACCTAGCCGAATTTAATTTATAGACTTCCCCCCACCAGAGGTAAGGGGTCCCAAATTAAATAGACACATTATCCTTGCAAGATTCGTCTATTGATAGCCGGATTCGTCCGTTAGCCTTAGTAGACCGACGAGCTAAGCCTCAGCCTTTGACAAAAGTACATCACAAATGAAGGACAAAATGATTGTTGCGGTTATCGATAGATGCGATATAGATGGCACGATCTCCTGAGTTTGATGAAGCAAAACCCGGGACCACCTCTAATCACAAGCGATGGCGGTTGGCATCAAGGGCATGTCAAACTCATCGCCTCTGATGACCAGAGGTCGTGCGCTCTGTACAAGCTGGCTATCAGCAGGCTAAGGGAAGTCTGGCCAGGAGCTGTCAGCTGTCAAATCCATCCCTACCTCCTAACGCCTGGAAATTCGCGAAACTGGAGGAGCAATGTATCCAGGACATTTTTGGCTGCAGCAGAGTCCTCTCTAAACGTCGACGGTTTATCCGACATGGAGACCGACGACTCCACAAATGGGGATCTTTTCAATGAGGAAGAACTGTTAACTTCATCCTCTGATTCGGAAGATCGTAACACCACGGTGGTGGAGGCTGATCTGTCTAAACAGTAGAAAAGATGCTGCGGTTATTACAGGCCAACCTCTAACATTCCATAAAGGCCTCGGGCTCACTTCTTCTTTGGTTACCCAGCAACGGGGAAGACATTGTCCTAATCCAAGAACCTTGGATTGTTAAATTCATTGTTTGGGGACTCAGGATTCCTGGATACTACACGCTGTATGCATCAGACAAAGTTGATCCAAGATCTTGCATGCTGGTAAAAAGGAGCATTAATGTATATTTCCCACCTAATTTCAGCGATCGAGATACTAGCGATGAAAGGCTGCGAACAGCCAAAGTTATTGCTTGGTTGGCATCGGCGTATGTGGGCCATGACCACCTTGGCCTTCTTGGTCCTGGAGAGACTCATCGCTGATGCAGAAATGCAAAAAATCAGCCTCATTATTAGATGTGACGCTAACGCCCAGTGTGGGGTAGTACTGACATAAACGATTGAGGTGAGTCCCCTTTTGATTATATTCTAAATACCAACCTCATTAAAAGTACCGTGGGAAACGAACCCACATTTGTTACCAATAACCGACAGGAAGTTTAAGACATAACTCTTGTCTCTTATAACATCTATCAAAGGATTACGAACTGGAAGGTATCTAAAGATCACTCGTGTTCAGATCACAGATACATCCAGTTCATCTTGAATGATGACCCTCCCTGCCACTCAATTTTTAGAAATCTTCGGAAAGCCGACTGGACAAAATACAGAGAAATACTAAAAAAAACTGATCAAACCGGAATTTTTAACGATCTTGACAGCAAAGTCAATGAGCTAACATCAGCCCTTAATAAGTCACTAACCATTTCCTGTCCTCCTATTCACTTAAGGGGAAAAAGGAAGCCATATCTGCTCATGCAAAAATGGAGAAAACTTTTCAATCGAGCTAAATGCATTAGAGAAGCGTCAGATTGGGACGCGTACAAGGTATCCCTAAAGAAGTATAAAAAAAGAATTGAGGAAGGCCAAACGATCCTCTTGGAGATCTTTCTGTGACGGCATGGAAGGAGCCTTCGAAGCATCAAGATTGAGAAAAATCCTCTCCAAAAATAGAGTTATGCCTAGCTGTCTGAAAAATGCTTATGGCTCCTAGACAAACTAAAGCGAAGAATCGCTCAACTTGCTACTAGATTTTCATTTTCGAGGTAGCTCCCAAATTGTTAATAGTACTGACCTAAAGAGGCCAAACAGTAGCTTAACTTACCCACACGGACTGATTACAAGAGACGAACTACAATCGGTACTTAGAAGCTTCAAACCATACAAGTCGAACGAACCTGACGGAATCATTTCAGCTGAACTGCAAATGAATTCTGATCTAGTTCTGTTTTTTTTTTGGAAATAATAAGCCTATATTCCACTCATATGCCTATATGCGACCGGGAAATAGGAATTTCTCGTATAAGAGCAAGTTGTTGCTCGTGTTGGGCTGTGGTGCGATCCTTTGTAGGATACGAGGCAATTCGTATTTCTTCGTCGCAACCACCGTTCATCATGTGGTGGTGATCTCATCGTCATTGCTCTGGATACCAAAGGGTTGGTTTATGGGTGATAGCTCTTATACGAGAAATTCCTATTTCCCGGTCGCAACCACCGTTACTCGGGTGGCTATGATGATGTTCATCGTCATTCTTCTACCTCTGTTGACTGCTTTTCGGTCCGGTAATGTATTTTGTTGTTGCATTTTTCGGAATGAGAAGGTTTGCTCTGTAACTTGTTCTGGGTCCGGTAATACATTATGTTGTTGCATTTTCGGACCGAGAAGACGATGATGTGAATCGTGTGCGCTGAACGGAGGGTTGGTTTGTAGGATTTTGCTTCTGCCTACTTGTACACAGTTTTTTATTATTATTTTTTGAAGGAACTGCATTGGTCTCATGCTCCTGCTCGTTGTTGATATCAATGACGATTCGTGGTCTTATGCTCTTGCTCATAATTATTTATAGTTTTGTTGTTTTAGCTCTCGTCGCTTGTCGTAGACAATATGATTTCGGCTTTATAGAATAAAATTGAAATCACTTATAAGCCAATATCAGTTGATGAGTTCAGCAAAACCAGTAGTAAAATAAAAGCAACTTTTTGTTACTTTATGAGATTTCGGTATTATACGATAAAACTGAAATCACCGATAAGCCAAAAACAGTTGAGCAAACCCAGTAGTGAAATCAAAACAACTTTTTGTTACTTTTTGATATTTCGGTTTTATACGATAAAACTGAAATCACCGATAAGCCAATAACAGTTGAGCAAACCCAGTAGTGAAATCAAAGCAACTTTTTGCCACCTTATGATAGGTATTTCGGTTTTATACGATAAAACTGAAATCATCGATATGCCAATAACAGTTAAGTAAACCCAGTACAGTAGAGAAATCAAAGTAACTTTTTGTTACTTTATGAGAATTCGGATTTATACGATAAAACTGAAATCACAGATAAGCCAATAACAGTTAAGTAAATCCAGTAGTGAAATTAAAACAACTTTTTGCTAGTTTTTAAGATTTTCGTTTTATTCGATATAATTTAAATATCTAATAAGCCAATAACAATTGAGCAAACCCAGTAGTGAAATCAAAGCAACTTTTTATTACTTTTTGATATTTCGGTTTTATACAATAAAACTGTAATCACCGATAAGCCAATAACAGTTAAGCAAACCCAGTAGTGAAATCAAAGCAACTTTTTGTTACTTTATGAGAATTTGGTTTTATACGATAAAACCGAAATCACCGATAAGCCAATAATAGTTATGTAAACCTAGTAGTGAAATCGAAGCAACTTTTTGTTACTTTATGAGAATTCGGTTTTATACGATAAAACTGAAATCACCGATAAGCCAATAACAGTTAAGTAAACCCAGTAGTGAAATTAAAACAACTTCTTGCTAGTTTCTTAGATTTAAGTTTTATTCGATAACCTTGAAATAACTAATTAGCCAATAACAGTTGAGCAAACCCAGGAGTGAAAAGAAAGCAACTTTTTGTTACTATTTGATATTTCGGTCTTATACGATAAAACTGAAATCACTTATAAGACAATAACATCAAAGCAAACCCAGGACCCATGTTCTGTAACTCGGTCGAGTATTTTCGCAGTCGATTAAAGGTGGAACGAAAAATTTCATCGTTTCTCTATATTGGAAACTCAACCTTATCTGTAACATGATGCGAAAACACCCCATGTGAAAATGATAGTTTCCAGTTTCCAATGGAAGGAATGTCTACATTTCTCTCAAACTGACAGTTCAAATTTTTTTCACATTTACCCAAAAATTCTTTTTTCTTTTAAATGTTGAATTAATTAGTTAAATAAGTGGAAGTGTTTGAGTAAAAACAGTTTACTAAGTAAATAAAAATCATTCAAAATGTATAGTATCCTCGTAATTAGTGAACAAAGTGATAATCGAAACACAATGCGGATTCACAGGCGCTATTTACGAGATGCTACGAATGCTTTTGAAATGCCCGAGGGAAGATTTCGTGAACTTTACCGTTTCACAAGAAGCACAGCAAATATTTTGTTGGAGGAATTAAGTCCCCATATGAAAACAGGTGTTCGAAATACGTTTATTCCTAAGCCGATCCGAATGTGTGCTGCTTTGCATTTTTTTGCAACTGGGTCCTTTCAAAGGGATATCGGGGCAAGATTTTGCAGTACCTATGAGCAGAACGATGGTGTCTCGCTCAGTAAGAGAAATATCTCTTATTTTCCAAAAGCATCTTATGCCAAAATGGATTAAATTTCCATCAGTAGATGAATACGATGCGATAAAACAAAGGTAAATTTAAATCAGACATTAAAAAAAGCTAAAATATGTCTATGTTTATATTGAAAGATTTTACAACAAAACTGGATTTGGGGTCATTGGAGCGATAGATTGTACTCATGTACGTATAAAAAAAAACCAAAAGCAGAAATAGAGAACTGCTACCTTAATCGCAAGGGGTTTCATTCCAAGAATGTACAATTGGTAATGTTTACATACTAAAAATCAGTTGCATCACATTTGGAACTATTTTTTATTTTGTCTTCTTAGATCTGTACCTTTGACCTTCGTATTCTTGGAGGCTTTGCAAGATTTGGAGGCGCAGCTCATGATGCTTATATATGGGAAGCGTCTCGGATAAATGTTTTGTTAGAAAAGCGATATGAGGAAAATCTAACAACCAACTCTTGGTTATTGGGTAAAAACTATTTATTTTATAAAATAAACTTGCATTTTCATTTTTGACTATTATAGGTGATTCTGGATATCCACTGCGCCCCTGGCTTATGACGCCTTATCGTTCATCATCCAACCCAGATCGACTGAAATATAATGCAGTGCACTCAAAAACGAGAAACTGTATTGAACGGTTAAATGGAAACTTGAAAGGTGTATTTCGCTGCTTACAAGGTGGCATTTGTTCCACTCCAGAGGCCGCTGGTCTCATTATTAATGCCTGCACTACATTACATAATTTTCGCTTGGCCCATGGATTATTGGACGAAAATGAAACGATATCAACAGAAGATGTAGAAGACGACCGTGAAGTCTCAAATAATTTATAAACGACCACTGACCGGTTTTTAAGAGAAGCTGAAAGAATCCGGAATTCGATCAAATCCAATTTATGTCGTACAAACGAAGAAAATACCTGATGCTATATTTATAGCCACAGCCACAGAGACGAATTTAAATTAATACAAAGGAAACAATTTTAATTCATATATTTATTTAAAATGTGAATCACAGCTAATGAATCATACACACTTAAATACAAAAAATAAACAAAAAAGACTTCACTAACTAACTTGCAAAAAAACAAAAATTCAACTTAAATACAAGACTTGAAAAACGATAAAGAACTTCATTTATTAAACTACAAACAAAACAAAAAAATCTTGAACAAAAAATAAAATACTTCATTTATATACTTATAAGCTAAAAAAAAAAAAACAAAAACTAAACCTAAATAAAAACTTGAAAACAAAACAAAAAAGACTTCATTCATTTCTTAATTACAAGCTAAAAAAACAAAAAAAAAATCACAAGATTTAGAGATCAAACACATGTGCAGCAAAAATTCGAGCAAACCACTGCACAAAAACCTAAGTAAAAAAAATCAGCTGCACGGATTTTTGCTGCACATGTGTTTCGAGAACAAAACGTCAAAACAATAATTAATTAGAATTGTTGTCATCAAGTCCAAAAGCGCCCATTATTAAATCTAGTTTTTTTGTAATTTTTGCGGTTTGGACTTCAATATCATCGATTCTTTTTTAAAGTGCCTTATGCATATCTTTTGCTTCCGATATAGCATTTTTATAGGAGGAGGAGGACAATGGAAGCGATCGTTCTTCACTTTGGTCGTTCATACCCTTAAATTCGATTTTTGTCATTTGGTTGGTGGGGTAACATTTACAAAATCGTCGCCCACCTCAACTCTGAACAAGTCTTCCTGTTAAAAAAGAAATCGTATGAGGAAAAAATCTAAAAAAAAAATGTTGTAAAGAAACTAACACCAATGGAGAGAACACCCGATTCTGGTGTGACTGCATCGCCATCCACTGCATCGACGCTCATAATAGACAAAATGTGTTCCCCGAAAGTATTAAGGTCTCGGGGAGCATCTTTGGAACTGCCAACTCCGGTTTTATTTAAGAAATGCCGCTTCACATTTATGTCGTTTTCGATTGGATTCCGAAAACATTACTCGGAACAGCCAATCGAAGACTTTGGAGTAGTAGGAGTGAAAAAGGAGTGCAAAAGGAGTACTCCGAACATCCAAACGAAAACGACATAAGCAAACCCAGTAGTGTAATCAAAGCAACTTTTTTGTCACTTTATGAGATTTCGGATTTACACGATAAAACTAAAATCACCGATATGCCAATAACAGTTAAGCAAACCCAGTAGTGAAATCAAAGCAACCTTTTGTTACTTTATGAGAATTCGGTTTTATACGATAAAACTGAAATCACCGATAATCAAATAACAGTTAAGTAAACCCAGTAGTGAAATTAAAACAACTTCTTGCTAGTTTCTTAGATTTCCGTTTTATTCGATAACTTTGAAATAACTAACTAGCAAACCCAGGAGTGAAATCAAAGCAACTTTTTGTTACTTTTTGATATTTCGGTTTTATACGACAAAACTGAAATCACTTATAAGACAATAACATTTAAGCAAACCCAGTAGTGAAATCGAAGCAACTTTTTGCTATTTTTTAATATTTCGGTTTTATACGATAAAACTGAAATCACCGATAAGCCAATAACAGTTGAGCAACCCAGTAGTGAAATCAAAGCAACTTTTTGTTACTTTATGAGATTTCGGTTTTATACGATAAAACTGAAATCACCGATAAGCCAATAACAGTTAAGCAAACCCAGTAGTGAAACCAAAGCAACTTTTTATCATTTTATGAGATTTCAGATTTATACGATAAAACTAAAATCACCGATATGCCAATAACATTTAAGCAAACCCAGTAGTGAAATCAACGCAACTTTTTGTTTCTTTATGAGAATTCGCTTTTAAACGATAAAACTGAAATCACCGATAAGCCAATAACAGTTAAGTAAACCCAGTAGTGAAATTAAAACAACTTCTTGCTAGTTTCTTAGATTTTCGTTTTATTCGATAACCTTGAAATAGCTAATTAGCCAATAACAGTTGAGCAAACCAAGTAGTGGAATCAAAGCAAATTTTTGTTACTTTTTGATATTTCGGTTAAATACGATAAGACTGAAATAGTTATAAGACAATAACAGTTAAGCAAACCCAGTAGTGAAATCAAAGCAACTTTTTGTTACTTTTTGATATTTCGGTTTTATACAATAAAACCGAAATCACCGATAAGCCAATAACAGTTAAGTAAACCCAGTAGTGAAATCAAAGCAACTTTTTGTCACTTTATGAGATTTCGGATTTATACGATAAAACTAAAATCACCGACATGCCAATAACAGTTAAGCAAACCTTGTAGTGAAATCAAAGCAACTTTTTGTTACTTTATGAGAATTTGGTTTTATACCATAAAACTGAAATCGCCGATAAGCCAATAGAAGTTAAGTAAACCCATTAGTGAAATCAAAGCAACTTTTTGTTACTTTATGAGAATTCGGTTTTATACGATAAAAATGAAATCACCAATAAGCGAATAACAGTTTCGCCAATCCAATAGGGACATCAATGCAACTTTTTGTTACTTTATGAGATTTCGGTTTTAAACGATAAAACTGAAATCACCGATAAGCCACTAACAGTTAAGTAAACCCAGTAGTGAAATTAAAACCACTTCTTGCTAGTTTCTAAGATTTCCGTTTATTCGATAACCTTGTAAAAACTAATTAGGAAATAATAGTTGAGCAAACCCAGTAGTGAAATCAGAACAACTTTTTGACACTTTATGAGAATTCGGTTATATACGATAAAACCGAAATCACCGATAAGCCACTAACAGTTGAGCAAACCCAGTAGTGAAATCAAAGCAACTTTTTGTTACTTTATGAGAATTCGGTTTTATACGATAAAACTGAAATCGCCGATAAGCCAATAGAAGTTAAGTAAACCCAGTAGTGAAATCAAAGCAACTTTTTGTTACTTTATGAGATTTCAGATTTATACCATAAAACTGAAATCACTTATAAGACAATAACAGTTGAGCAAACCCAGTAGTGAAATCAAAGCAACTTTTTTGTCACTTTATGAGATTTCGGTTTTATACGATAAAAATGAAATCACCGATAAGCCACTAACAGTTGAGCAAACCCAGTTGTGAAATCAAAGCAACTTTTTGTTACTTTATGAGATTTCGGATTTATACGATAAAACTGAAATCACTTATAAGACAATAACAGTTAAGCAAACCCAGTAGTGAAATCAAAGCATATTTTTGTCACTTTATGAGATTTCGGATTTATTCGATAAAACTAAAATCACCGATAAGCCAATAACAGTTAAGCAAACCCAGTAGTGAAATCAAAGCAACTTTTTGTTACTTTATGAGAATTCGGTTTTATACGAAAAAACTGAAATCACCGATAAGCCAATAACAGTTGACCAAATCCAGTAGTGAAATCAAAGCAACTTTTTGTTACTTTATGAGAATTCGGTCTTATACGATAAAACTGAAATCGCCGATAAGCCAATAACAGTTAAGCAAAACCAGTAGTGAAGTTAAAACCACTTCTTGCCTGTTTCTAAGATTTCCGTTTTATTCGATAAAATTTAAATAACTAATAAGCAAATAACAGTTGAGCAAACCCAGTAGTGAAATCAAAGCAACTTTTTGTTACTTTATGAGAATTCGGTTTTATACAATAAAACTAAAATCACCGATAAGCCAATAACATTTGAGCAAACCCAGTAGTGAAATTAAAACAACTTCTTGCTAGTTTCTAAGATTTCCGTTTTATTCGATAACCTTGAAATAACTAATTAGAAAATAACAGTTGAGCAAACCCAGTAGTGAAATCAAAGCAACTTTTTGTTACTTTATGAGAATTCGGTTTTATACGAAAAAACTGAAATCACCAATAAGCCAATAACAGTTGACCAAATCCAGTAGTGAAATCAAAGCAACTTTTTGTTACTTTATGAGAATTCGGTCTTATACGATAAAACTGAAATCGCCGATAAGCCAATAACAGCTAAGCAAAACCAGTAGTGAAGTTAAAACCACTTCTTGCCTGTTTCTAAGATTTCCGTTTTATTCGATAAAATTTAAATAACTAATAAGCAAATAACAGTTGAGCAAACCCAGTAGTGAAATCAAAGCAACTTTTTGTTACTTTATGAGAATTCGGTTTTATACAATAAAACTAAAATCACCGATAAGCCAATAACATTTGAGCAAACCCAGTAGTGAAATTAAAACAACTTCTTGCTAGTTGCTAAGATTTCCGTTTTATTCGATAACCTTGAAAAAACTAATTAGAAAATAACAGTTGAGCAAACCCAGTAGTGAAATAAAAGCAACTTTTTGTTACTTTTTAATATTTCGGTTTTATACGATAAAACTGAAATCACCGATAAGCCAATAACAGTTAAGCAAAACCAGTTTTGAAATTAAAACAACTTCTTGCCTGTTTCAAAGATTTCCGTTTTATTCGATAACCTCTAAATGACTAATAAGCCAATAACAGTTGAGCAAACCCAGTAGTGAGATCAAAGCAACTTTTTGTTACTTTATGAGAATTCGGTTTTATACGATAAAACTGAAATCACCGATAAGCCAATAACAGTTAAGTAAACCCAGTAGTGAAATTAAAACTACTTCTTGCTATTTTCTAAGATTTCAATTTATTTGATAACCTTGTAATAACTAATTAGAAAATAACAGTTGAGCAAACCCAGTAGTAAAATCAAAACAACTTTTTGACACTTTATGAGAATTCGGTTTTCTACGATAAAACTGAAATCACCGATAAGCCAATAACAGTTGAGCAAATCCAGTAGTGAAATCAAAGCAACTTTTTGTTTCTTTATGAGAATTCGGTTTTATACGATAAAACTGAAATCACCAACAAGTGAAACCACAGTTAAGCAAAGCTTGTTGTGAAATTAAAACAACTTATTGGTAGTTTCTAAGATTTCCGTTTTATTCGGTAACATTGAAATAACTAATTAGCCAATGACATCATTTAAAAACGTACCGATATTCTCAGTTTCTACCCTGTCAGACTAAGTACTTTCATAGATAATATAAAAATTTTCAATAACATAAAAGAAATGAAAATTAGGAAATTTTAAGTGTTATTTCAGTAACAGTTATTTGCGATTTTCAATAACAAGTTGTTATTGTTATTTCCGAATACCTGTTACTGAATACCTGCTACCAAAATATTGACCCATCCATAGCGAGTTTTATATTTCCTGGAAAAGAGGACAAGATCAGTTTTGTGAGGGTTTATACCGAGCACAAACCGATCTGCCTATCGCATAAGCTTGTTAAGAGCGTTTTGCATTAGTTCTTTCAAGGTATTAAGATGCCTTCCAGATACCGCTACAGGAACATCTTCCGCATAGGCTTTACATTAGTAGCTCATTTACTACCAAGTTCTAAAGGAGTGAAGATAGGACACCGCCTTTCGGCGTTCCTCTACTGATAGATCTTCTTAACGTTGTTAAAACAAAGCGTTATAAACATAGGCGCCCGCAGGGTTGCCCCCTGCAAAAACTGTTGAAAAACTTTGAAAGGCGGGGTTATATTTCATTGAAAATTTATTTAATTTTTTTAGGGTGCTCACTTTTTTTCTTCCATTGTACTGAAAGATAGCTCTTCTATAAATGTTGTGACAGGAATGGAAAGTCCAATGGATGGATAGTGCTGCGAAAACCGATAAAATCCTTCCGCATTTTTCAACACATCACATATATTGGTATATTACGTTTCATTTAATAAACACTTGGTGCCTATAATACAATACATAAACTGTTTGTTGAACAAGTGAAATTCAACAACTGTTTAAATTTTGTGTAACACGTAACAACAAGTCTCGTGGAAGTATAACAATTGTGTTGGCATATTGCAACAAGTGGGAAATTTCACAAATCCACCATTTCTGTAACTGGAGAGAATAAACTTGTTGAATTGTTGATAAATTTCAACCGAGGATCGGAAACCTGTTCGAAGTCAACAAGTTAGGGTTTATTAAGTAAAAGGGTCGGGTAGCTTGTTTAAAATTAATTTATTTAATGTAAATAAGAAAATTTTAATAGCTTTGCATTGGTTTGGATCTGGATCTCGACCTATAAAATCAAACACGAGATTATCACACCAGTTAAGTTTCCTGTCCTTACCCCATGCAGAACTGTTTTTTTTTTTTGGCGTTATCTACTTTGGCTTTCACAAATATTGTTTTACTTTTTAGAAATATATTCTTTCAGTCTATACTTACCATGACATATTTCTTACAATTTTGCCAAAAAACATCACTTGAGTAGGTCCAATCTCTTCCATCAGGAACTATGTTCAAACTCTTTGACAACAAAATTGTCTCCCGCCATTTATCACTTTTGTTGGTTTTAGTCAATAAATCAGAGAAAGCACCGAACAGAATATGTTTGTTTTCTCTTATCTTAGATAAAATGCTTACTTTTTTTTCTTGCAGAAGCTTACGACTCATCGTATAAGACTTATTCAACTGGTTCAACAAGTCGAGGGAAATTTTTGCTATTGACAATTGTTGCGGTTTTTGTTGGGTTACAGAAATGATCTTTACTTGTTGGACAAACATAATTGAACAAGAAATTGTTGACCAGTTTACTTGTTGTTCTGTTTTATAGGCCCTTGGACTCAAAACTAACAACGTCTAAAAGTGTAATTATTTCAACGTGGGCTAAATATATACATCATCCGTATATAAAATAATTTTTCCAACAAATGAAAAATATTTGATGCAGCAGCGAGATCCATTATGCTTTACGGTGTACAAATTTGGGGATCCAAAAAGTATGAGAGAAAAAGTAGAGAGGACTCTGCTGCAACCGAAGGTGTCCTGGGTACATCGTCCTCCAAGGATAGAAAGGCGATCGTCTATTTCGGGTCGTGGAGGCACGCAAGCTGGGTCGCATTCTTTTTTGTTGTAGACCCTAAGGGTCATGGTTTTAAATTCAAACCTAATCACACTTTTGGTCTGCGCCAGAGGAGCAAGAGATTCTTTATTGATTACAATAAAAGTATTGCAACAGGATATAAAAGAATCTTATAGGAGTTTTTTTTTATTTCAAGAGCTTAAAATCGTTCTAATGGTAAGTACGTAGGAGTACCAAATTTGGATTACCTGTTTAATTCCTTTTTTGCTATTTTGCTTACAGGTGTCTACTGCAGATGTAGATATAGGTACATATTAAAGAAAATTATCGATAAGACACATGTAGAAAACAAATTGGTAATTAACGTTCTAAATAATTGACATTGTGTTTCGTATTCATCCCAATACTAATTTTATTACACATGTAGGGACCTCCAATTCACGGGGGCCCCGTAATATTGCTAAGGCTGATGCCGCGTTAGCTACGCCCCTAAACTGGAGATTAATGGTGCTGTTGGTTCCACACTTGCAATGCCTATAAAAGAGTTTCATAAATTCAATTTTAAGTAAAATCCTACCTTGAATTGTCTGAGAAAACGATCTCATTAAAATAGCTGATACCCAAAAAAATGTAAACGATGTCGATGGTTTATCCATTATATCTTGCAGTTTTCAGCATAAATAATACACAGCACTTATTATTATTATGGCGGGTCTTTTGTTGGTATCTGAAAAATAAAGTTATACCTATTGAGATTGGTGAAATTTTTGTACAATAAGAATAGAGCTGTGTAAATTTATAAATTAAACTAATAACAGCAAAGTAATAATTTGATTGCAGAACTATCCAGACTAAAAAGCCAAATTTTTAACTTGTGTCAAGATTCTTAATATTTTTATTTCATGCGGTAATCAATTAAAGAGCTCCTCTACCGCGCCAGCCGGTGCGGTTGTCATAAAGAAATTTGAGAAGTGCTCAGAAGCAATACTTGAGGAAAAAGTTTAATTTCCTACTAGCCATAAAAAGTAAATTTCGAAAATTATAAGGAAAAATATCATTTTATTTATTTCCAACCGCATTATCAGTGTGATCATCGTGATTTTGATAATTCATATCACCAACAATTTCAATGTCTCTATATCATCTAGGATGTCCTGCACAGAAGGACCATGGCTTGTCCCACAAACAATGGAACAAGGTTAGGTTAGGTTAGGTAAGGAGGGGCGTGCACAACCCGAAGGCTGTAGCGTACACGGGGGCCTATTGGTCCATTGTGATCCCCTTAATATATAAAGCAGAGATGCTTCCAACTAGCGACTTGCATAGACTGATTCATTTACGAACCAACCTGTGCTGTCTATATATTTCCTCATGTTTGCCATTGAGACCTGCGCTAGATCGTCCAGTTCTCCAACAAATCTGTTTCCAAAATATCGGAGGCGGCTTGTTTGAAGGTTTTGACAATCGCAGAGCAGGTGTTTAATGGTTTCAATTTCTTCGACATCCTGACAGCTCCTACAGAAATCGGGTGCTAATACACCCAATCTAGTGGCCATTGTGCCAATGGTACAGTGTCCCGTTAGTACACCTATCAAGATTCTAATATTCTTTTTACTCAGCGATAGAACATACTGGGTTTTCTTTTCATTAATTCTAGGCCATAAGCTTCTAGAGATAACACAATCGTTCTTGGACATCCAGGAATTATTGATTTGCTCTTTCATAATTATGTCTATCTTCTTTTTAATCACTCCCATTGGAACGTCTGGTCCCATATCTATTTGGCTACTGTTATTCCTATTTGATACTGACCCCTTCCTTGCCAGTTCATCTGCTATGTCATTCCCTTCTATATTGCTATGTCCAGGAACCCAGCAGAGTTTGACTTGGTTGGTGTAGCAAATATTGCTCAGTATGCTTCAGCATTTTGCTACTGCCTTGGATCTAAAAGTCTCACTGGAAAGTGCTTTGATGGCAGCTTGGCTGTCCACGAAAAAAGTGATCTCCGACGAGTTCAGTTTTTTTTTTGTGAATTATTTTAGCCGCCTCTTCAATAGCGTAAATCTCAGCTTGAAAGACACTACACTCATCTGGGAGTTTGTATGATGCTCTAATATTAAGAGTTTCACAAAACACCCCAGCTCCTGTTCCTGCAGCCATTTTTGACCCATCAGTGTAGAAGGGGATACCCTGTTCACTGATTAGTAAGTTGGGTTCCCATCCATGCCTTTCGGGTATTGAAATAGAGAATTTTTTGTTAAAATCAATTAGGGGTGGAACGTAGTCTGTCGTCACATCAAGTCCGGCCACTGTGTCATACCTTTGCAAGATAGACTCATGACCATAGCTGCTGGGCTTCCAAGAGCCCATTTCTTTAAGTCGAAGTGCACTCTTGGCTGCAGTGCATCTTATGTACTCGTCCAGGACTGGAAGATTGAGAATAGTTTCCAGTCCTGCTTGTGGCGTGGATCTTTGTGCCCCCGTTATTCCTATACAGGCTAGTCTCTGTACCTTGTTCAGGTTTTTGAGATAGCTAACTTTTTCTACAGCTTTCCACCACACGATCGAACCGTAGGTAAGTATGGGTCGAATAATCGCCGTGTACATCCACTGGATGACTTGCGGTTTCATACCCCATCGTGTACCGAAGGTTTTATTGCATGTGTAGAAGGCACAAAGTGCTCTTTTCATTCTTTCCTCTGTGTTCCGTTTCCAGGTTAGCTTGGAATCAAGGATTACTCCAAGATATTTAGCTTCGTTGGATAGTTTCAGAGAAATTTCATTTAGCTTGGGAGGAGTAAAGTCCTCTAATTTCCTTTTCTTCGTAAACAGAACTAGTTCAGTTTTTAAAGGGTTGACCCCGAGACCGTTTTGTGCTGCCCAAGAAGATAGTTCTTTAAGTGCAGACTCCATAATATCTTTGATGGTGGTAAGATACTTACCCGATATCAAAATTACTATGTCATCTGCATAGGCCACAATTTGAATGCCCTGATTCTTAAATTTTGTAAGAATTTTGTTAACAACGAGGACCCAAAGGAGAGGTGAGATTACCCCTCCCTGTGGTGTGTCTCTTGTAACTGTTTTCTTGACAATAGTATCTCCAAGTTGATAATTTATGATTCTACCATTGAGCATGGTATAAATCCAGTCCACGATGGCAGAATCAACTCCAACTTCTTCCAGAGCTGACTTAATGGACTCCGTTTTTACGTTGTTAAACGCTCCTTCGATGTCCAAAAATGCTGCCAGGGTATGTTCCTTGTATTCGAGGAACAAGGAATTTTTGCTTTTCTGCATCAACAACGTCCTCCACATCCCGTTGTGACGGTGCAGAAATTATTATTTAATTTTGTGGCCGGAGCTATGTTTATCGAGGCTGAGGTAGGCTCGTTGGTGTCCAGTGTCGATCAAAAAGGAAGCAAAAAACTTGGGTTAAAGTTAACAAACTCCAAATCACAATCATTTTTATGACTGCCTCCAGCCAAAAACCTGGGGAAAAATCGGTGCATGGTTGGCGTCAAGCCTTGTCTATGGTACTCTTTTAAGAACGGTAGTCACAGAAATAATCTTTGGGAGTCCTTTCCCTGCCTCCAGCAAAAGGACTGAAGAAAAATTGGGTCAGGCTAGGCCTTGTCCACAATATACCCAGAAGGAGCGGATTGTAGAATAAAACAGGTACAATGCTACCTTTGCTCCTAGTGGCAAGCTAGAAGAAAAATTAGTGCTCTGTTAATTTAGATGATAATAACATTGAGTAAATGCACATAGAAGGTACACCGGAATTTTCGTCCGCTAGATGGATGCTTAAAAAAATGTACTGTCGCCAATGCTGTCACGAATAGCGAGTGAATTCTACAACTATTGAATTTGTTTCTCTGGGAGAATCTGTTAAGATTATGCGTGCGGACATTTTGGGGAATATTTTTGATTGGAATGAAAGGAAGGCAACAAAAAAAACAATCCATATTGGTTTTGATGTTGGACTGTTGTGTGTTGTCTACTATGCCAGACAAGCACGTTCGGCAGACGATATGTAGTGAAAAGTCACAATCTTAACTGGGTCTAAGGGTTGTTTTTTATTTTTATTCATTAAGCATTCTGGTGCTTGAATGCGATTGGGATATTTATAGTGCAATTTTGTTGCGTTTTTTTTTTCAATTTCACGGTATGGACATTTTTATTTCCATCTATCCCATCTATTGTAAAAGTTTTTTGAGTGTTTTATTTTATATGCGATTTCTATGATCTAAAATTTGTTATTGTAATAATAGTGTAGATATATACCTTTGTTTACTTGAAATTTCGTGCAATTCATATCTGCGTTTCAAACCATAAAGTTAAGCAATTCAAACCAATTTCGTTATACCTTTAGTCATTTAATTTGAATATAACAATGAGCTTAACGCATAATAAAAGCGGTTTCGAAAGAAACATTTTTGGCAAATGCAAATACAAAATGGGGCATATTCATATTCACTTTTAAACTCCAGTTTATCACAGACCTGGGTTTATCCTATCTAAATAACATTGGATAAACCCCAGTCTAAGATAAACTGGAGCTTAAAAGTGACTATGAATATTCCCCAATGTCTTAAATAAATTTAAAAAAAGCAACTTCACAAATGTTTTTTCATAAATAATAAATAAATCAGCCCTATCGAGCTAACCGTCGGAGCTTAATTCTCTCCCATTTCCTACGAATAGGAGACATTTTGCTTAGAGGTAGTTCTCCGATCAGCTGATCGGAAATTCTGTCTGATGAAATTCAACGCATGCCATTTGTTTGCTTTGCTTTGCGATGAAGTACTTCTCATGGTTTTATTTTTGACAAATACAAACAAAATTTTCTCCAAAGTCCTGCGACAAGTTCTTGTTGCGGAAATTGTTTTCTTTTAAAGAAATAGTTGATTAAAAAGTGAGTAATAAAGAAATAAACTTTATTTATGAAAACTTGATTTAACTTGTGGACTTTTTGCTTCCAGGCAAAAAAGACAAGTTCACAACAATATGAGAGAATGGTGAATCTGCTGTGGCTGTCTTTTGGGAAGATCTCGCCAATCAGCTGAATTCATTTGGACCAAGACAAGGGATGTTGGTGGATGGAAACAAATATATTCGTGATTTTTTGTTTTGCACATTGTTCCATTTCCATTGTGCTTGGAGTTTTTTTTCCAATTTATTCTTTTTTTGACACTTCAAATGGAAACAAAAAACATATGTTTGGAAATAGGGAGGGGACTTTATTGATAGTCTTGATTTAAAATTGAAAAACAATTATTTTTATAAACATAAATTGCACTCTCGATTTTCATGGTTTAAAACGCTTATGTTAGATTTATATCGATGGAATTTACCTAAAATACCAGAGATAAATTAAAACACGACAGGTCCTTTTGAATATAAGAAAGAGAAGAAGGAATCTTTATTATGTAAACGTCAAGTTAACAAATGTCATTCAGTTTATTGGGCACGTTCAATTAGCTTTCCAATACTCTCCCTTAATTGAAATGCTATTCTAATTCAAAATTCAATTTCTTACTAGATATCTATAAATAAAAGATAATGTACTGTAAACTTCATAATTTTCATCAAACTATATACATATTTTAAATTAAATTGTATTGACTCCATTTTAATTAATTCGTTTTATTGGCAGAAGGCCATTAATAAATTATTTTCAATTAAGACCAAAAATACTTGAGAAAACCTCTAACTTGCGACCAGAAGTTGGTTTGGTCAAAATATCAGCTGGCATCTTATTAGTTGGTAAATGAGTGAGTTTAATCAAACCCTTTTTGACGTTTTGGTGCACAAACTTTTCTTTGACATCAACGTGCTTTGTTCGTGCAGAGTATGCATTGTTGGTCACCAGCTTAACTGCACTAATGTTGTCGCAAAACAATTCAATTGACCAAGCTGAGTTTATAAAAGTTCCTTTTCAAGCATTTTTAGCCAAATGCATTCTTGTATTGCTGCTGTCATAGACATGAACTCTGCCTCTGTCGTTGAGATTGCGATGGTTCTCTGTTGTTTGGTGCACCACGAAATTGCACCACCTTGCATGGTGAACACATAACCAGTAGTTGATCGTCGCTCGTCTTCATCACTGGCCCAATCGGCATCGCAATAGCCTTTGAGTTGTGTTTGAGAATTGTTGTATGTTATCTTCTTGTCAAGAGTCCCTTTGAGGTAACGTAATATCCGTTTCGCAGCAGCCCAGTGTGCTCTGCCAGGATTATTATTATAGCGACTTAAAACGTTGACCGGAAAACAGATATCAGGTCTTGAGACTTGCACGCAAAATTGCAGAGCGCCAAGTAGTTTTCGATACGGTACATCCTTCATTTGGTTTTTCTCATCATCGTTCCTTGGACACATTTTGGCAGATATTTTCTGATTGATATCCATTGGTGCAACCGTTGGATTGCAGTCGCTCATGTTAAAACGAGATAAAATATCTTTTATGTATTGTGTTTGATCAAGAGAAATCGTACCTGTTTTCCTGTTTCTTGTTACGCGAACTCCCAAGACGGATGATATCTCTCCCATGTCTTTCATCCTGAATTGCTTGAAAAGAACATCGGTTAGCTTCTGTTCCAGCCCGTCATCATTGCTGAATATTAAGATGTCATCCACGTAAATGGCTACGATGAACAATCGAGAACCTTCGATTAGATAATATACACATTGATCTGTCGACGAACGCTTTAGCCCAAAATCCAAAAGAACTTGGTTCAGAGTACAGTTCCAAACACGACTCGATTGTTTGAGTCCGTAGATTGACTTCACCAGCTTACAACAGCGATCGGTTCCATCGGAAAAACCTTCCGGCTGCGACATGAAAATCTCCTCTTCCAGCTTGCCATGGAGAAACGCTGTCACAACATCCAATTGACGGATGTTTAAATCAAATTTAGCTGCAATCGCCATCAAGTACCGAATTGATGTAAAGCGAACTACCGGGGAGAACGTTTCATGGTAGTCCACACCTTCGACTTGAGTAAAGCCTTTGGCCACCAACCTCGCTTTGTATCGCACGACTTTGCCTTGGGTATCACGCTTTGATTTATATACCCACTTACATTTAATCGGTGATTTTCCTGGGGGAAGCTGCACTAGCTTCCAGGTTTTATTTTGTTGAAGTGATTCAAATTCATCTCTCATCGCACTTTTCCACGAATCGGCATTCTCACTCGCAATGGCTTGCTTGAATGTTGACGGATCACTCACAAAAAAGGCGAAAGCAAAACTGGCGTAATCTGGCGTTGGTTTCCCTTGATTTCGAGATGATTTCTGGCGAGCTACGACATCTTGGAGCAACTCCTCCTCATCACTTGCCTCACTTGGTTGCCACATGCTGCCATTGCTGTCTTCAGTAAGTGAAGTAAATGAATCATCGACTGGTTGTTGATGAGATGAATCAACCGCTTCCAAATCACTCTGGGTTATAGGTGAACTTGTAATTTGCGGATCATTTCTTGATTGAAGATCATCACGAGAGCTATCCTCCTCTGATTCGCAAATCTCATCTTTATCACCTTCGGAATAATCCAACAAAAAACGATTAGTTTTATCAGATTCGAAACCAATTACCTGATTATTGCCACTTGATTCCAAGAACGTCACGTCTCTGCTTATAACAACTGAGTTAGACTGGGTATTGTAAAGTCTGTATGCTTTTGCATCTGCAGCATATCCAATGAAGACACATTCTATGGATTTGCTGTCCAATTTTTCCCGCTTCACAGCTGGAACGTGAGCAAAAGCTCGACATCCAAAAACCTTAAGCATCGACAAATTTGGTTTTTGATTCGTCCAGATTTCTTCAGGTGACTTCTCTCCAGTTCCTGTACATGGCATTCGATTGATGAGATAAGCTGCCGTCATTGCAGCTTCTGCCCAAAACGTCTTTGGTAAGCCCGAGTCGATCAGCATACAGCGAACTTTGTCCATAATTGTGCGATTCATTCGCTCACATAACCCATTTTGTTGTGGACTATAGACAGCTGACTTCTGATGCAAAATTCCATTTTTCTCAAAGAATTCTCGGAATTTATTGTTGCAGAATTCGGTGCCATTATCACTTCTAAAGCACTTTAATTTGTGACCTGTTTGGTTTTCAGCCATAGCTTTGAATTTAACAAAACACTCAAACACTTCGCTTTTGTTTTTAATTGCGTATATGAAGACTTTTCGCGAAAAGTCATCGACGAATGACACAAAATGACGAAAACCACTCATGGACTCTACCGACGAGGCTTGACAAACGTCACTATGTACCAATTCCAATAAATTCTTGGCGCGGTTACCTTCATCACTAAAAGGAGAACGACTTTGTTTTCCTTTCACACATGTATTGCACACACTGTTTCTTGGAATCGAAACATTTTTTAATTCGCTCCTCAAGAAAGACATATAATCAAAACTAGTATGTCCAAAGCGACGATGCCATAAAATTACATTCTCTTTGGGTTTTTACGTGACAGTTGGCTCTTTCTGCGTCTCAGCAACAAAGGACTTTACATCGTGTGCAACATCTAATTTGAACAAATCGTTTACTAAGCTGGCCGTGGCAATTATATTCCAATTTGTGTCAAATATTTTACACCCATTATTTGTAAACAACACTGATTTATTGTTTTTTACCATTTGGCTTACCGATAACAGATTTGCGCAAATATTAGGTACATGGTGAACTTTGTTAAATGTTATCTCAGTCTGGTTGCCACCGTTTAACACCATTTGCTTTACGCTGCCGACACAATCAATTGAAATTTTATCGTTATTTGCCACAACAACTTCTTTTTGTACAGGTTCACTTATATTTTCAATGATCGATTTGTGTTTTGTCATATGCACGGTACAACCACTATCAATGTACCAATCTGATGGCAATTCACTAGATTGAACTAGCAATGATGAAAATAGCATCGTTTCACTTTTGTCATTGTTGTGTTGTTGCTTTTTTTTGTTCTTTGCTTTAGGGCAATTCTTAACGTAATGTTGTTTGGAACCACATCCAAAGCAATGCTTTACATTCCTGCTTTGATTTTTTTTAATTTTTACTGCCAAAGCCGCCTCGCTAGAATCACACTTTTCGTTTTGAAAGACTAGGCCTTGCATCAGCAAGTTTTTGACATAGTCGAACGTGATTTTATTAGAAGAGTTTTCTACTGCGAGTATCATAGGTTTATACTCTACAGGTAAACCTACCAGCATCAACGAACCGGCTACTTCATCGTCTATATTGAAGCCTGCCGCTTTCACTTTGGACCACAGTGAACTCATCTTATTGACGTAATCTTCCATTGACGCACATTCTTTTTGCTTGAGAGATACCAATTGTTGCAACAGTGCCACTTTGCGACCGGTGCCGGTGTCATCAAAAGCCGCCGCTATGCTGTCCCATGCTTGTTTGCATGTGCTTGCTCCTTCTATATGATTATAGTTGCACGGCTCGAGCAACAACGTCAACTCACCTATTGCTCTAAGATCTGCTTTCTTCTGGATATCATTTGCTGCGGCGGGTAATTCATTCTGGCAAGAGTCCCACAAACCCCTGATTATCATGTGAGCTCTTGCACCGACCTTCCATTCAGAGTAATTCTCCCTGCCTTTAAGACGATTGAATGGAATTTGAGAGGTCATTTCTTCAGTTGAACTTTTTGTAGAATCTTCAGTTTTATCTGAGATGTCTTCACACGAATCGCTTAGTTTAATTGCCTCAACTTTATCAACCATATGACAAGTATATTTCAAGGCAGTTTACAATTAGGTTAAGCGATAGAAAAAAAAAATTACAACCAAAGCAAATTTCAAGAAAATATTAACCGCGGCAAATAAATTAAATTAAATATTACTTATTTCTGATAAAATAGGCTGCGGATGGCCCATAATCTGTTAGATTTATATCGATGGAATTTACCTAAAATACCAGAGATAAATTAAAACACGACAGGTCCTTTTGAATATAAGAAAGAGAAGAAGGAATCTTTATTATGTAAACGTCAAGTTAACAAATGTCATTTAGTTTATTGGGCACGTTCAATTAGCTTTCCAATAGCTTATGGTGTTTATTTTATAAAAAAATTATGGAAAATTTAATGCATTTTCGATATATCGGTAAATTTGCAAACCCCTGCCTGAAATATCCATCGCAATGCGTCGTCGCATTTCTGTAAAATTTCTTCCGATGAAAGCTACTTCGAACCGAAATTGAGAGAAATTGCGGAGAAAATTCCGTTCGACGGTTACCTCGATAGGGCCGTGTAGATTCGCTTTAGAGTTAAAAAAGATCTCTCGACGGAAGCAATAGTTATCGGAAGTGTTAAAAAGAAACTATTTAATTTAAAAAACTGCGTGAATTTGTCACGTAATATTTAATTTTTCAAATGCTTATGAAGTGCTAGAACGTCAAGGTGTCGAAGAGAAGATGTTATATACAAAACTTTAAGTTCATTTTCCAAAACTGTAAAATCGAAAATTCCAAAAAAAAAAATTATTAAGGAAGATGGCGCAAAATTATAGTCATATAAAGTACACTTTAAAATTATTTGAGCAGATACTTAAGTCGATATTAGTTTTTTGGCAATTATAGACGAAAAAAAGCCGACTTTATCGTTAGCGTGTGATGTGCTTTTTGCTTTCCAGCCGAGGTTTTGCTCGCCGGTTTTGCCAGGGTCGTTCTGAAGAAAAACACGAAACTTCAGTAGGAAAGGTCTTATAACCTTAATACCAAATCTTTATTCAAACAACTCTTAAATAATATATATAACAAAATAATAAAACTGGTTTCGATTGTATTAATCTTAACAATTCGGCGGTTTACAGGCGGCGGTGGTTATACTAGTATTCCATGGGACGTCTAGGTCCATCGACATACTTCGGTACGGGTATATCCTGGTATTCTGGATCTAGTATTCTGGATTCCGTGTGTTTACGGTCGGCGGGCGACGATTACTTTCTGATTAACTGAAACTGTGAACTATAAGCAGGGTTTAATGCGTCTAATAGCTACGGATCGGCAGGTACTACGCCCCTGGTGGCTTTCGCAACGGCAGGCTTTCGCACTGGTAGATCAGTAGGCTTTGAGAGCCCCTAGTGGCTTTATATCAGCAGGTACTATGCACCTGGTGGCTTTCGGAATGGCAGGCTTTCGCACTGGTAGATCAGTAGGTTTGAGAGCCCCTAGTGGCTTTATATCAGCAGGTACTACGCCCCTGGTGGCTTTCGGAACGGCGGGCTTTCGCACTGGTAGATCAGTAGGCTTGGGGAGCCCCTAGTGGCCTTATATCAGCAGGTACTACGCCCCTGGTGGCTTTCGGAACGGCAGGCTTTCGCACTGGTAGATCAGTAGTATTTAAAGGCCCTAGTAGCTTATGAACCAAGCTAAAACTTGATAGATCGGCAGGTACCAAAGCCCCTGGTGGCAATTATAAATCAAGATGATACTTTATAGATCAGCAGGTACCAAAGCCCCTGGTGGCAATTATAGAAGTTCTAAACTTTGAACTAAGGACCCCTTACCACGGGTGGGGGGAAGCCTGAAGAACGAAATGATCTAACAAGCTAAGAGACCGAATCGACTTTACTCGTCAGCAACGAAAGCCAAACTGATTCTATAATCTAGTTTACTATTGCCTTATATGACTTGAGCAATGACCGAAGGGGTGCCTTTCCTGTATTCGGGTAGGTCCTCATATGATATTTGCTGGTGACAGTGAGTGTGAACTCCATAACGATGAATGCAAATACTATATTGCGTGACGTCACGTGTTTGCATTCGTTGTGAATTGAGTCGGTTAAAACACAATCGATGTTCTGCTGATGAAATGGTGGGTAGAGTGGGGTGGAGAAACGTAGCATGGAACACTTCGTTACATACCATCTCCCCTTTGGACACGAGAACCTTCTCGTCTTGAAATTTGTACAAAATGTATCTTTTCGGTTTTTTTTTTTGTTTTGTTTTTTTCTTCTTTCCTTTTTTTTTCTTTTATTTCAACCTCTTTTTTTTATATGATATTCAAGATTTTTTTGGGACATTTCCTTTTTTTTTATTATTATTATTTTTTTTCTTTTATATATATATTTTTCTTTCTTTTATTGTTCCTTTATTAATTTATATTTTTCTTTTTTATTCTCCTACTCTGTGATTTCAAAAAAAAGTAAGTTAGAACTTAAACACTTTACTTCAAATAAAGGAAAACTAAAATTCTTTATTTCAACAATAATAATTAAAAAAAAAATTCATAAAAGTGTGTATGTTTACAGTGCTGTTAGTCGGCTCTAAATCTTGGGAAGACTATCCTTTTCCTGCGTTCTCCGTAACTTAGGATAACTACCCCTGGCTTGATGATGCGGACATCTATTTTACCGAAACGGCGCGTTATATTAAAGTGCTTCGGAGTATATAATGGATGCTGTGTTATGTCTATGCCTGCAAACGGGTCCTCAGGTGGCTGTCCTCTATTGCTGATGATACCTTCCTCGTCGATACCCACGACGGTATGGCTGGGCAATGGAGCGTTCATTTGCACCGATATCGGGAATCATATTTTTTTTTTTTTTTTTTTATTTGCGCGCACTCAAGGGGTTATGATTACCCTTATACTGATAAACATAGTGCGAGCGTTTAGGAAAATAGGGTAGGGTTTAATAGGAGATACCGATGCACATTGGTTTTGAATTTCTGGACATTACAATGGGAGGGAAAAATAGAGCTAGGCAAAGCATTCCACATTCGAGTTGTGCGGCTAAAGAAGGAATCTCTGTACTTGACTGTACGTCTGAAATTGGGCTCAAGGGTAAGCTTATGTACATTCCTAGAAGCGCGAGTATTACGGTGGAATTGTTTTTGGGGAGGAATGCAACTGGCTATTTCGCTAGACCACTGTTTGTAAAAATAGCGATAGAACAAAGATAGACATGAAACACTGCGGCGGTGTTCCAGAGTTGTAATTGTATCTGTTATATTTCTATCACCTATCATTTTTAAAGCTCTATTTCGAATTCTGTCCAAGAGATTCAAGTGAGTTGTAGGAGCACCTGCCCAGATGTGGGAGTTATACTCAAGCTTAGGACGGATAAAGGCTTTGTAGATTATAGCCAGATCAGAAGGAGAGAAGAATTTCTTGCATCGCCGAAGAAAGCCTAAACACTTATCAGCGTTTTTGGCAACGTTAAATATGTGGTCATTCCACAAGAGGTGGTCTGTGATGTACATTCCCAGAACTGAAAGCTGTTTAGTTTCTTCAATACAAGTACCGCTCATGGATAGCGGTATGGAGGGTGGGTTTCGCTTCAACGACAGGAGACAGCATTGAGTTTTTGAAGCATTAAATTCTACGCGGTTTTTGATTCCCCATTGGACAATGCTATCCAGATCAGAATTTAATGAGCTTATCATACGCTGCCGCTCTAGTTCCACATCCGAAGGACAAGGATGTGAATCTAGAAACGAATATGAAAAGCTGAGGGTACTGTCGTCAGCAAAACAATTTAATGGATTAGAAGTTTCAGACAGAAGATCATTGATGAAAATGAGAAAGAGAGTCGGTGACAAAACGGAGCCCTGGGGGACACCAGCATTTATGTTATGAATATCAGACTTAAAACCATCCAATACGACTTGTATTGAGCGGTTAGAAAGGTAATTTCTAATCCAACGAAGAAGAGATTTATCGATACCAAATGCACGCGTTTTCGATAAGAGAGCTTGATGCCAAACTCTATCAAACGCTTTTGAAATATCAAGTGCAATAATCTTACTTTCGCCAAAACGATGTGAAGATTTGTTCCACTGTTCGGTGAGATAAACCATCAGATCACCAGTGGACCTATTGCTACGAAAGCCATACTGCCGGTCATTTATAAGCTTTCGTTCTTCAAGATATTTCTTAAGCTGATAATTAATCAGCGTTTCCATGACCTTGGAAAGAAGGGACGTAAGTGCAATTGGACGATAGTTAGAGGGTGAAGTAGATTCGCCTTTTTTAGGGACAGGCTGGACAAATGCTGTTTTCCATCCACTCGGAACGAGACCAGTAGAGAAGGACAGATGGAAAAGCTTACGCAGTGGTTTTGACAGCGTTGAAGAACACCTCTTCAGAACAATAGGAGGGATACGATCTGGGCCAGCGGATTTGTGCACATCAAGGTCCTTAAGAACTCTTGCAACTGCACGAGTGCGAAGGAAGATTCGTCCCATGAAATCGTTAGCGCTCTCAAGTACAGGAGGAGTCATAACACTTACTGGCAACGTCGAATTAACAGCAAACTGTGCTGCAAGCAAATTGGCTTTCTCTAACGAGCTAACAGCAGGGGTGTCATTGAAAACGAGCGTTGGAACCGAAGACGAGATAGTATTTCGTATTTTTTTTTGCCAATGACCAAAAATTTTTACTACCTTTGGGACATTGTAGTATTTTTTGCCTTAATTTTTGGTCGTGCAAGAATTTGGTTCGTCGAATATGGACGTTACAGGTCTTTCTAGCTTGTTTGAACTTGTTCCGGTTTTCCTCAGTGGGGTTGGCCTTATAACTTCGGAAACTTACTTCTCTAACCCTGATAACCTCTTTACAGCTCGAATCAATCCATGAGTTTTCTTTTGGTTTGATAGATTTTTCCCTATTCGGGATAAAATTTCTCATTCCAAAAAGAATTAAATTTGTTATCATATCTGCACTGGAGTCTACGTCACTACCGAGGAAGCATAGTGACCAGTTAAAGTTTTTGAAGAAATCGTTGAGGCCGTCCCAGTTGGCTTTCTCGAATTGCCAAACGGTTCTCTTCGGAGATTTTTCTTTAACTGGATTTATTTGGCACGAGAAATTTGCAGATATGACACAATGGTCTGACGTGCCTAGAGGCGATAATACACTGATAGTATATTTACCAGGGTCAGAGGTAAGAAACAAGTATAGAGTGTTGGCGGTTTGACCTGCAACGCCCTAGGTATTTAAGCTCCTTCTTGCAGAAGTCGCACTTGTCTTTGTTAATCTTCAAGTTTGCCGCTCGCAACCTTCTGAATAGTTTATATCGTCCAAGTAAGCGAAAGCATAATTGTCCATGTCTGGGCCTATAATGCCATCTAACATACGTTGAAAAGTAGCGGCGGCGGAATTAAACCCACAAGGCATTACCTTCCATTGATAGAGCCCATGACCAGGTACTGTGAAGGCGGTGGCGGGACGGGAGTCAGGGTGCAATAGGATTTGCCAATATCCTTGTTTAAGATCGATTGTCGAAATAAAATTCGCTCGCTTTAGTTTATCAAGTATTGCAAAAATCTGGGGGAGGGGATAAGCGTCCATTACGGAGATCTCGTTCAACTGACGGTAGTCCACGCATACCCTCCATGAACCGGTCTTTTTTACTAGGACGATTGGTGAACTGTACGGGCTATTTGAAGGCTCAATTTTCCCGTCGCCAAGTAGTTGGTTGACTTCGTCATCAATAATTCTCTGCATCGCCGGATTCCTTGGGTAATACTTTTGCTTAAAAGGCTGGTCTGTTTTTAACCTTATACGATATATGGCGGCATTTGTGGTACTCGCTAGTTGCTCGAACTTTGGTAGTTCTTATTGAGGTGCTAGAGGTTTTCCTCCTAGTATACACAGACGGTCCTTCTGTTCGTCTTGTGGCTGTTGGTTGGAAAAATTAATTTCTTTTCTTGCCAACGACATAGTGAAACCCGCACTTCGCAATAAATCTATACCTATAATGATATCTTCTGAAAGTTGCCTCAAGTAAGTTAGTTCTCCCGCAATCGGTTGACCACTGATACACAGAGTAAAGGTATAATGTTCTCTGCTCTCCACTGCGTCTCCGTTTGCTAAATGTACAAAATGGCGCTGATATCGGATAGGTACTTTATTCCGTCGTAACAACTGACGTATTTTTTTATTGACGAATGATCTGGTGGCTCCTGTATCCACCAAAGCTTTTACTAGTCTATCACAGATCTTTACCAATATAAAGTATCGTGGATCTGACCATGAAACAGAGTCAATTTCTAGTTGCACTTGACTTGGCTTGAAAGTACTCATCCCTAGATCCCTTTTATCCTCCGGTGATTTTATTGGGTACCTTAGTACGTTTGGTTCATTGACCTTACGGTAGGGCTTGACTACTTTTGCTTCTGCAACTTTTGCCTCAATTGTTTCAACGTTTTCGATGGTGTGTGGCACCTTTTGACTGTCTTCATCTTTAGTTAGACAGCTAAGTCTGTCGTTGAGTGTGGCTGCCCGGTGATGGCAAGAACAGTCGTTGGTCAGCCGACCGTCTTCCCCGCAGTATGAACAAAACAGTCGGAAAGGACGGCGGCAGTCCTTCTTGGTGTGTCCTCTTTGTTAACAGTTCCAGCAATGAGTTGCTCGGTCATACTGACTAGCAGACATGTTGGTCCGATTCAAATTGTTCCGATCAAAAGATATTCTTGGTGGTGATGAGATACGATTATTATAATTCGGCCCATTTGAAGCGATCATCCTACTGGCCCCAGCGAAAGGTCTTGATACTGATTGGCGTGAGCCTCTGTCTTCATTCTATATATACTCATATACTTCCGCTAATTTCATAAGCTCGTCCAGTGTTTCGGGCCGTAAGCTATCGTATATTCGGTTGACGCTGATTTCGCTATTATTTTGGCTTGTCGAAGCTGGGAGCGGTGGAACTGGAAAGGTTAGTTCCGTAAAATTTGGAGATTTTGTGTTTTTACTGCCCTCCATTATATCGGCGTTATCAGGTGTTGTGGTTGTGTAACTTTCTTCTGTATATTCTCTGGCATTTGTAGCCCTCTTTATTTCTTCACATAGGTTCTGTATAGATTTTCTTTGTCTGGGTGTTTAAAATATATACACTGAAACGGTCTCTAAGGACTGCTACAGAGCCTTCTGTTTCTATCCCTAACTGGCTCATCCGTTCTATCAACTCTTGTTTCTTAAGGAGATAGATGGCTCCCAAACTAGTGAAACAGTCGAACCCTTCTTCGTTATCAGACATGGTGCACTGGGTTTATTTTTAAAACGATTATTATTTTTATTATTTCAAGAGTGTTTAGATATTTGTTTTCACGGGGTAGGACCTTATCTGTCCCTGCTCGGGCGCAGATTTGTGATGTGCTTTTTGCTTTCCAGCCGAGGTTTTGCTCGCCGGTTTTGCCAGGGTCGTTCTGAAGAAAAACACGAAACTTCAGTAGGAAAGGTCTTATAACCTTAATACCAAATCTTTATTCAAACAACTCTTAAATAATATATATAACAAAATAATAAAACTGGTTTCGATTGTATTAAACTTAACAATTCGGCGGTTTACAGGCGGCGGTGGTTATACTAGTATTCCATGGGACGTCTAGGTCCATCGACATACTTCGGGACGGGTATATCCTGGTATTCTGGATCTAGTATTCTGGATTCCGTGTGTTTACGGTCGGCGGGGGACGATTACTTTCTGATCAACTGAAACTGTGAACTATAAGCAGGGTTTAATGCATCTAATAGCTACAGATCGGCAGGTACTACGCCCCTGGTGGCTTTCGGAACGGCAGGCTCTCGCACTGGTAGATCAGTAGGCTTTGAGAGCCCCTAGTGGCTTTATATCAGCAGGTACTATGCACCTGGTGGCTTTCGGAACGGCAGGCTTTCGCACTGGTAGATCAGTAGGTTTGAGAGCCCCTAGTGGCCTTATATCAGCAGGTACTACGCCCCTGGTGGCTTTCGGAACGGCGGGCTTTCGCACTGGTAGATCAGTATGCTTGGGGAACCCCTAGTGGCCTTATATCAGCAGGTACTACGCCCCTGGTGGCTTTCGGAACGGCAGGCTTTCGCACTGGTAGATCAGTAGGTTTTGAGAGCCCCTAGTGGCCAGCAGGTACTATGCCCCTGGTGGCTTTCGGAACGGCAGGCTTTCGCACTGGTAGATCAGTAGGTTTGAGAGCCCCTAGTGGCTTTATGTCAGCAGGTATTACGCCCCTGGTGGCTTTCGGAATGGCAGGCTTTCGCACTGGTAGATCAGTAGGTTTGGGGAGCCCCTAGTGGCCTTATATCAGCAGGTACTACACCCCTGGTGGCTTTCGGAACGGCAGGCTATCGCACTGGTAGATCAGTAGGATTTAAAGTCCCTAGTAGCTTATGAACCAAGATAAAACTTGATAGATCGGCAGGTACCAAAGCCCCTGGTGGCAATCATAAATCAAGATGATACTTGATAGATCAGCAGGTACCAAAGCCACTGGTGGCAATTAAAGAAGTTCTAAACTTCGAACTAAAGACCCCTTACCACGGGTGGGGGAAGCCTGAAGAACGAAATGATCTAACAAGCTAAGAGACCGAATCGACTTTACTCGTCAGCAACGAAAGCCAAACTGATTCTATAATCTAGTTTACTATTGCCTTATATGACTTGAGCAATGACCGAAGGGGTGCCTTTCCTGTATTCGGGTAGGTCCTCATATGATATTTGCTGGTGACAGTGAGTGTGAACTCCATAACGATGAATGCAAATACTATATTGCGTGACGTCACGTGTTTGCATTCGTTGTGAATTGAGTCGGTTAAAACACAATCGATGTTCTGCTGATGAAATGGTGGGTAGAGTGGGGTGGAGAAACGTAGCATGGAACGCTTCGTTACAAGCGGCTCATGATAAATTTATTACCGACCAAAGTACCTTTTATCTTTTTAATATGGGTTTTAGTATCTTTTTTCAAGATTTCAACATTTTTGAGGATTATGAGCTTTTCCGAAAATCCAAAATATATGAAAACCGGGCGAATCCTTTTGAAGAACTGGATGAAGACGAATTTTATTGCTGATATAGATTTGATATGATCGCTGTCCAGTTTCTGATCGAAAATCTACAAATCCAAGAGCCTTTGACAAAACGTGGGCTTCCCATACCTATATCCTTACAAGTTTTCATTACTTTACATTTTTTTGGAAGAAACGTCCATCAAGTTGATATCGTAAGGAAATATATTATGTAATACTTAATAAAATCCTTATTGTTTCGCAATTTTAGGAGCTTTGCATGGAATATCTCAGCCAACAGTAGGAAAAATAATCCAAACTATTTCCAAAAAAATTGCATCATTATTACCTCATTTTATCAAGTTTCCTTCTACAGTTGAAGAATATAACGAAGCAAAGAAAACATTTTATAGAATTGCCAGGTTTCCCAAGGTCATAGGTGCTATTTACTGCACCCTTGTACATTTAAAGCTGCCAGCCAAAATTTTAGGTCCAGTAATGGCAGGGCATTACATTAATCGAAAAGGTAACTAAAGTATAAACAGAGACATACATAGCCCAACTGAAAATAAATACAGAACTTATTTATGGACTTATGTATCGCCCACCCAAGTTCCCTTAATTATTTGTTTAAAAATAGGTCATAAGTCCAATAATTTGTAAAACTGTATGGTTTCCGTCCTGTTGGGCTTTGTTAGCTTAGCTTTATAAAAAACCTTCATAATATTTGTTTTTGTAATATTAAAGGTTATTATTCACTAAATGTCCGAATTGTCACCGATGCAAACTGCAAAATAACCGACATCGTTGCTAGATCTCGTGGATCACTTCATGACTCCAACATTTTGAATAAATGCCGTTTGAAAAGTGTATTGGAAGCAACCACAAATGTTCACCAAGGTATATTGCTTGGCGACGAAGGATATGGATGTTCCAGAGTCTTACTGACCCGGGTCAGAAACCCATCAAATCAAAAGGAAGAACGATACAATAATAGTCAAACGTCTACAAGAAGCCGAATCGAATGCCTTAATGGGCAGTTGAAGTCAAAGTTTAGGTTAGTTCTTGACAGACTACGTGTTGATTTGGATACTGCAAAAAATGTTGTTGTTGCCGTGACTGTGCTTCACAGCATAGCTAAAGAAAGAAATATTTCATTACTTGAAGAAAATGTGAAACCCACTACATCGCAGCTGTTTGATATAACCGGAAGTATGAATTAACTTTCAGGATCAACTGGAAAAGCATTCAGAAATACTTTCATCAATAAATATTTTTAATTTCGAATACAGATCAATTCCCAAATCCATAAAAAAATATTTTCAAACTGTTTGCATATATATTCTTTTATTTCACGAAACAATAAACATAAATACCCATAACTTCACATAACAAAATAAATTAACATCAACTTAACATAGCAAAAACAAAACAAAAACTTCACTTGAAAAAAATAACAAAACATAGAATTTATAAAAAAAAAACAAACTGAATAAATAAATTTGTATAAAAAAAGTGTTAGTATTTTTCAATTTTCAATACCACTCATTTTTTTATTTTCAGTGCGTGAATTCCGCGAGCATGTGCGGTTGCTTCTCTAGCTTGTAAAAGCAGTTCTTTTGCCAGAGCAACTTGCAACGCATGTAGTTCATCGGATTGGGAAACCTCCTTCTTGATTTGATTTCGGCGATCAGTCATAGCTTTTTAGGGAGCTTTTGTAAAGAACGCAGCAAGTTGCTTGATGAAAATGGAGCCCTAGGTGTTTGATTCCTGGTTCAGGAGCTGCTGCATTATTATTTGCAAGGACTGCATGAGAGCTTCTGATTTTGTCTTCACTTGGACTGACTGCGGTAACAACAGATGCTTCAAGGCTATATACAATTAGTTGTGACAAGTGTTCGTTCGGGCTTTTATGCTGTAGTTCAGGATGAACCATCGGTCGGGTACCTGAGGCAGTCAATGGCAAGGCACTGTTGCTGTCAATGAAGATAGTATCTTCTACCATTTGTTCAGCTATCATGCCCTGAACTAAAAGATCAATGGGATCAGTTTTTGGTACTACTTCTTTATTTCCCGTTGCTTTTATGGCTTTTTTAGTAGTAATTTTATCTTGTTTCGCTGAAACCTTCATGCGAGTCCATTGCTGCCTTATTTTGTCCACACTCCTGTGGTACCCACTCGAAACCATTCCTATGGCTATAGATTCCCATGCAAGCACCTTCTTTTTTATAATTTTGGTGTCATTGCCCCGATTCTCCACAACAGCCAAGTGCTCCTGTACCAATTGTCTGAGCATTTCTCGCTCATCCTCACTCCAATTTGCTTCCCTATCTCGCTTAACCTTTATGGATAAAAATTGCAGATATTAATTAATAAATTTATGTTTTTTTTTATAAAATACCTTCTCGCTCATTTTATAATAAATACAAGTTTATTTCGAAATTTTTTTGTATTTTGTTGTTTGCTTCTGTTTGTTTACTTTCGTCTACTGTCAAATTTTATTCGTTTATTTTGAAAAAGTACACCCCTCAAACTGTATTTGATTTCCCAAACTGTTTAGTTTTGGGTTTGTCCGAGGAAAATTAATTGTGGATAGGACTTAAAGGTTGTTAGTAGGTTATAAAATATTTATAATTGATGCAAAACTAGTAGCTGCTTTTAAAATTAAAATGGGTTTCAGTTATAACGTACTTAACCTACTTAATAGGAGCTGACTATAATTTTGCGCCGATATGTTTTCATCTGGATTGGAAAGTGCAAAATTATCATATTTTGATTTATTAAGTAAATCTAAGAAAATTAAATTCGTGAAAGTTTTATATCTTGTATTTATTTGGTATATAATATTGTCTTTTATTTCTAGAAAAAGACGTTTGTAATGTGTTTTTGAATCAATTTCGAACAATCTTCGTTTTTGTAGCGGTTCAGCGCAATCGTTTACGCTTTCCAAAATTGATTCAAATATATTGAGAAAGTCAAAGCTAAGCCAAGACTCAAAATTTTCGATTTCTCTTTTTGCAAATTCAACATCCGTTTGCTTATTTTGAATTAAATTAAAAAGAATGTCAGTCTTAGCAAAAATTTCGGAGAGAGTATTAATAAAAAAACAAAAATCTTTGGCCTCTAATTTAATTAACAAGCTCTCGGCAATAGGAAGCGAGTCAGTGTTCCATTCACTAGGGTTGTCTATTATACTAGTAAAAGTGGGAGAGTAACGAAATCCCGCCACACAGAATCCCGTGTAACGAAATCCCGCCGGAAATTTGCTCCATAGGGTACTTTTTGGAAAGGAAAAATAATTTCGAAATAAATTTCAGTTCTTAATAGAACTCTGCACAAGAAACACCTTAAAATAATAAACATAAAAACATCTGCCTTTACCACCAAAAACAACCTACCACCCATCCAAATACCAACACTCTCAACAACCTAGCCCTTATAAAACGATCAAACTAATCAACCTACAACCATTCGAAACCACCTACACCCACCCACTACCCAACCAACCTAACCACCCATCTCACCTAACTGACAAACCCACCTAACCACTCATCCCACTTTACCACTCTTCCTACCTTACCACTCTTTTTACCTTACCTCCCATCCCACCAAACCACTCTTCCTACCATACCACCTAACTGCCCAACCCAACTTACCACCAATCCAACCTAATCACCCATCCCACCTTACCATTCTCCCTACCATATCACCCATCCCACCAAACTACTCAACCCACCAAACCAACCTAACCACCCATCCTACCTAACCACCCATCCAAATCCAATCCACAAACTACCATCAACCAAACTACCATCAACCAAACTCCCACAAATCAACTACCCAAAATTAATCAATGTTGATATCTGTTAGCGACGAGGTCTTACCTTTACGGAATTCTAATTACAACTGAAAATTATTTTGTATTTTCCATCCACTTCTGCTTAAATACTTTTCCTCGGCAAATATTACCATTAATTCAAAAAAATACTTTTTAAAATGTACTCAAAATCCCGCCAAATAGTACCCTACGGAGCAAATTTCCGGCGGGATTTCGTTACACGTTTAATAATAGTGATTAATATGTAATAAAATTATTTTTTTTGTATCAAACACTTGAAAAAATGTTGACTAAAATGTTTAAACACTAATTAATAGGTAATTCGATCGCAAATTTAAGTTTTCAGTTCCAAATACAAAAAATCAAAAGACCGGATTTTTAACACTGCCAAGAGCATGTAAATATTTTCCAACCAGGGACTTTTTTGTTGTTGTTTTTAGATGTCAAATTAGAAAGAGAAAAGACAAAAACAAATCTTGGAAGACCTCTATTCAATTACGCAGCATTTATCCAAATGAATAAAAAGGACGTTCACGTAAACTTATCTTTTTACACAATTGGTAAACTTAATATATGAGTTGGAAAATTTGGGAACCGTAATTCACTCACTCACTGATAGATTATTAAAATTATGGAGCATTTTGCGATACCTTAAAATCGGTACATTTCGGACAACGGTAGGTATTGTGGTGCAAAGGAAAAAATTCCCCCCACTTTCTAAAAGTTATAATTTATTATTTGAATTATTATTATAATTAGAGTAGGGCTTGAAGTGAATACAAAAGTAACATTTCAAAACTTAAGATTTTTAATTCAGAGTGCACGGCATCCCCCCACTTTCTTAGAATCGTTATCACTTGAATCATCACCTGTTCGTCGACAAAACACAAGCTTTACTTTAGTGAATTATTTATTGAAAGTATTACGATAATATAGAACATTAAATCAAAAAGAGGAAAAGTTGTAAAATATACATTTGATTAAGTTAGTTTTATTGAAAAATAAGATTCGCTTTATTCGTTTATATTATTTGTTTAATTATTGTTTCTTCTTTACGCGTCCGATTTCAATCAGCGTTCGTTGTCGACTGACTCTCTCTTTCTTCTTACTTCTTACATTCCACCCACCGTGGATCCTCTAAGATTCACCATCTATCGTCAAAACGGTTAGTTTATTGGCAGGAGGTTTCAGAAGAGAATTTGATGTCTTTACTTCGGCGATTCTAATGTAGCCATCTTTAGCTGGGATAACTTTTGTAATTCGTCCTTTTTGCCATTGGATCCGAGGTTGACCAGGATCGCAAATAATAACAAGGTCGTTGATTTTAAGTGGGGGTGGCTTGTCATGCCACTTGGAACGGCCGGCGTAGAAGTTGTGGTAGATACTCTACCACCCATCTCTTCCATAAGCGGTCTTTTAGGTTTTGTGCAATTCTCCATTGCTTTTGCAGACATATTTTGAGATCTACGGTGTGCGGTGTTTGTGTCGAGTTGACACATCCCAAAAAGAAATGATTTTGTGTTAACGGCTCGTCCTGTTCACTGGTCAACGGAATATCGGTCAGCGGTCGGGAATTAATAAAAGTTTCTGCTTCCAAAAGGGCACATCGAAGCGTTTCCAGTCTTGGTGCCTCTTCCTTTAGTGTTTTTGCGAACAGCAGTTTCACAATCTTAATAAGTCGTTCCCAGCATCCACCAGAACTAGTGTTTGCAGGGCAATTAAAAATCCATTCAATATTATGTTTGGTCGATTCAACCACAATTCTTTCAGTATCTAAAAGGCAATCGTTTTTCTTCAACTCCTTCTGTGCACCAAAGAAATTCGTTCCAATGTCACATCGAATTGACACTGGTGTCCCGCGACGATTGACGAAGTTCTTCAGGCAGATTATAAAAGCCAAACTGATTCTATAATCTATTTTACTATTGCCTTATATGACTTGAGCAATGACCGAAGGGGTGCCTTTCCTGTATTCGGGTAGGTCCTCATATGATATTTGCTGGTGACAGTGAGTGTGAACTCCATAACGATGAATGCAAATACTATATTGCGTGACGTCACGTGTTTGCATTCGTTGTGAATTGAGTCGGTTAAAACACAATCGATGTTCTGCTGATGAAATGGTGGGTAGAGTGGGGTGGAGAAACGTAGCATGGAACGCTTCGTTACAAGCGGCTCATGATAAATTTATTACCGACCAAAGTACCTTTTATCTTTTTAATATGGGTTTTAGTATCTTTTTTCAAGATTTCAACATTTTTGAGGATTATGAGCTTTTCCGAAAATCCAAAATATATGAAAACCGGGCGAATCCTTTTGAAGAACTGGATGAAGACGAATTTTATTGCTGATATAGATTTGATATGATCGCTGTCCAGTTTCTGATCGAAAATCTACAAATCCAAGAGCCTTTGACAAAACGTGGGCTTCCCATACCTATATCCTTACAAGTTTTCATTACTTTACATTTTTTTGGAAGAAACGTCCATCAAGTTGATATCGTAAGGAAATATATTATGTAATACTTAATAAAATCCTTATTGTTTCGCAATTTTAGGAGCTTTGCATGGAATATCTCAGCCAACAGTAGGAAAAATAATCCAAACTATTTCCAAAAAAATTGCATCATTATTACCTCATTTTATCAAGTTTCCTTCTACAGTTGAAGAATATAACGAAGCAAAGAAAACATTTTATAGAATTGCCAGGTTTCCCAAGGTCATAGGTGCTATTTACTGCACCCTTGTACATTTAAAGCGGCCAGCCAAAATTTTAGGTCCAGTAATGGCAGGGCATTACATTAATCGAAAAGGTAACTAAAGTATAAACAGAGACATACATAGCCCAACTGAAAATAAATACAGAACTTATTTATGGACTTATGTATCGCCCACCCAAGTTCCCTTAATTATTTGTTTAAAAATAGGTCATAAGTCCAATAATTTGTAAAACTGTGTGGTTTCCGTCCTGTTGGGCTTTGTTAGCTTAGCTTTATAAAAAACCTTCATAATATTTGTTTTTGTAATATTAAAGGTTATTATTCACTAAATGTCCGAATTGTCACCGATGCAAACTGCAAAATAACCGACATCGTTGCTAGATCTCGTGGATCACTTCATGACTCCAACATTTTGAATAAATGCCGTTTGAAAAGTGTATTGGAAGCAACCACAAATGTTCACCAAGGTATATTGCTTGGCGACGAAGGATATGGATGTTCCAGAGTCTTACTGACCCGGGTCAGAAACCCATCAAATCAAAAGGAAGAACGATACAATAATAGTCAAACGTCTACAAGAAGCCGAATCGAATGCCTTAATGGGCAGTTGAAGTCAAAGTTTAGGTTAGTTCTTGACAGACTACGTGTTGATTTGGATACTGCAAAAAATGTTGTTGTTGCCGTGACTGTGCTTCACAGCATAGCTAAAGAAAGAAATATTTCATTACTTGAAGAAAATGTGAAACCCACTACATCGCAGCTGTTTGATATAACCGGAAGTATGAATTAACTTTCAGGATCAACTGGAAAAGCATTCAGAAATACTTTCATCAATAAATATTTTTAATTTCGAATACAGATCAATTCCCAAATCCATAAAAAAATATTTTCAAACTGTTTGCATATATATTCTTTTATTTCACGAAACAATAAACATAAATACCCATAACTTCACATAACAAAATAAATTAACATCAACTTAACATAGCAAAAACAAAACAAAAACTTCACTTGAAAAAAATAACAAAACATAGAATTTATAAAAAAAAAACAAACTGAATAAATAAAGTTGTATAAAAAAAGTGTTAGTATTTTTCAATTTTCAATACCACTCATTTTTTTATTTTCAGTGCGTGAATTCCGCGAGCATGTGCGGTTGCTTCTCTAGCTTGTAAAAGCAGTTCTTTTGCCAGAGCAACTTGCAACGCATGTAGTTCATCGGATTGGGAAACCTCCTTCTTGATTTGATTTCGGCGATCAGTCATAACATCACCTTTCGTTGTTGGCTTTTTTGGGAGCTTTTGTAAAGTTTTGTAAAGAACGCAGCAAGTTCCTTGATGAAAATGGAGCCCTAGGTGTTTGATTCCTGGTTCAGGAGCTGCTGCATTATTATTTGCAAGGACTGCATGAGAGCTTTTGATTTTGTCTTCACTTGGACTGACTGCGGTAACAACAGATGCTTCAAGGCTATATACAATTAGTTGTGACAAGTGTTCGTTCGGGCTTTTATGCTGTAGTTCAGGATGAACCATCGGTCGGGTACCTGAGGCAGTCAATGGCAAGGCACTGTTGCTGTCAATGAAGATAGTATCTTCTACCATTTGTTCAGCTATCATGCCCTGAACTAAAAGATCAATGGGATCAGTTTTTGGTACTACTTCTTTATTTCCCGTTGCTTTTATGGCTTTTTTAGTAGTAATTTTATCAATTTTATCTTGTTTCGCTGAAACCTTCATGCGAGTCCATTGCTGCCTTATTTTGTCCACACTCCTGTGGTACCCACTCGAAACCATTCCTATGGCTATAGATTCCCATGCAAGCACCTTCTTTTTTATAATTTTGGTGTCATTGCCCCGATTCTCCACAACAGCCAAGTGCTCCTGTACCAATTGTCTGAGCATTTCTCGCTCATCCTCACTCCAATTTGCTTCCCTATCTCGCTTAACCTTTATGGATAAAAATTGCAGATATTAATTAATAAATTTATGTTTTTTTTTATAAAATACCTTCTCGCTCTTTTTATAATAAATACAAGTTTATTTCGAAATTTTTTTGTATTTTGTTGTTTGCTTCTGTTTGTTTACTTTCGTCTACTGTCAAATTTTATTCGTTTATTTTGAAAAAGTACACCCCTCAAACTGTATTTGATTTCCCAAACTGTTGAGTTTTGGGTTTGTCCGAGGAAAATTAATTGTGGATAGGACTTAAAGGTTGTTAGTAGGTTATAAAATATTTATAATTGATGCAAAACTAGTAGCTGCTTTTAAAATTAAAATGGGTTTCAGTTATAACGTACTTAACCTACTTAATAGGAGCTGACTATAATTTTGCGCCGATATGTTTTCATCTGGATTGGAAAGTGCAAAATTATCATATTTTGATTTATTAAGTAAATCTAAGAAAATTAAATTCGTGAAAGTTTTATATCTTGTATTTATTTGGTATATAATATTGTCTTTTATTTCTAGAAAAAGACGTTTGTAATGTGTTTTTGAATCAATTTCGAACAATCTTCGTTTTTGTAGCGGTTCAGCGCAATCGTTTACGCTTTCCAAAATTGATTCAAATTTATTGAGAAAGTCAAAGCTAAGCCAAGACTCAAAATTTTCGATTGCTCTTTTTGCAAATTCAACATCCGTTTGCTTATTTTGAATTAAATTAAAAAGAATGTCAGTCTTAGCAAAAATTTCGGAGAGAGTATTAATAAAAAAACAAAAATCTTTGGCCTCTAATTTAATTAACAAGCTCTCGGCAATAGGAAGCGAGTCAGTGTCCCATTCACTAGGGTTGTCTATTATACTAGTAAAAGTGGGAGAGTAACGAAATCCCGCCACACAGAATCCCGTGTAACGAAATCCCGCCATAGGGTACTTTTTGGAAAGGAAAAATAATTTCGAAATAAATTTCAGTTCTTGATAGAACTCTGCACAAGAAACACCAACAAACTAATCAACCTACAACCATTCGAAACAACCTACACCCACCCACTACCCAACCAACCTAACCACCCATCTCACCTAACTGACAAACCCACCTAACCACTCATCCCACTTTACCACTCTTCCTACCTTACCACTCTTTTTACCTTACCTCCCATCCCACCAAACCACTCTTCCTACCATACCACCTAACTGCCCAACCCAACTTACCACCAATCCAACCTAATCACCCATCCCACCTTACCATTCTCCCTACCATATCACCCATCCCACCAAACTACTCAACCCACCAAACCAACCTAACCACCCATCCTACCTAACCACCCATCCAAATCCAATCCACAAACTACCATCAACCAAACTACCATCAACCAAACTCCCACAAATCAACTACCCAAAATTAATCAATGTTGATATCTGTTAGCGACGAGGTCTTACCTTTACGGAATTCTAATTACAACTGAAAATTATTTTGTATTTTCCATCCACTTCTGCTTAAATACTTTTCCTCGGCAAATATTACCATTAATTCAAAAAAATACTTTTTAAAATGTACTCAAAATCCCGCCAAATAGTACCCTACGGAGCAAATTTCCGGCGGGATTTCGTTACACGTTTAATAATAGTGATTAATATGTAATAAAATTATTTTTTTTGTATCAAACACTTGAAAAAATGTTGACTAAAATGTTTAAACACTAATTAATAGGTAATTCGATCGCAAATTTAAGTTTTCAGTTCCAAATACAAAAAATCAAAAGACCGGATTTTTAACACTGCCAAGAGCATGTAAATATTTTCCAACCAGGGACTTTTTTGTTGTTGTTTTTAGATGTCAAATTAGAAAGAGAAAAGACAAAAACAAATCTTGGAAGACCTCTATTCAATTACGCAGCATTTATCCAAATGAATAAAAAGGACGTTCACGTAAACTTATCTTTTTACACAATTGGTAAACTTAATATATGAGTTGGAAAATTTGGGAACCGTAATTCACTCACTCACTGATAGATTATTAAAATTATGGAGCATTTTGCGATACCTTAAAATCGGTACATTTCGGACAACGGTAGGTATTGTGGTGCAAAGGAAAAAATTCCCCCCACTTTCTAAAAGTTATAATTTATTATTTGAATTATTATTATAATTAGAGTAGGGCTTGAAGTGAATACAAAAGTAACATTTCAAAACTTAAGATTTTTAATTCAGAGTGCACGGCATCCCCCCACTTTCTTAGAATCGTTATCACTTGAATCATCACCTGTTCGTCGACAAAACACAAGCTTTACTTTAGTGAATTATTTATTGAAAGTATTACGATAATATAGAACATTAAATCAAAAAGAGGAAAAGTTGTAAAATATACATTTGATTAAGTTAGTTTTATTGAAAAATAAGATTCGCTTTATTCGTTTATATTATTTGTTTAATTATTGTTTCTTCTTTACGCGTCCGATTTCAATCAGCGTTCGTTGTCGACTGACTCTCTCTTTCTTCTTACTTCTTACATTCCACCCACCGTGGATCCTCTAAGATTCACCATCTATCGTCAAAACGGTTAGTTTATTGGCAGGAGGTTTCAGAAGAGAATTTGATGTCTTTACTTCGGCGATTCTAATGTAGCCATCTTTAGCTGGGATAACTTTTGTAATTCGTCCTTTTTGCCATTGGATCCGAGGTTGACCAGGATCGCAAATAATAACAAGGTCGTTGATTTTAAGTGGGGGTGGCTTGTCATGCCACTTGGAACGGCCGGCGTAGAAGTTGTGGTAGATACTCTACCACCCATCTCTTCCATAAGCGGTCTTTTAGGTTTTGTGCAATTCTCCATTGCTTTTGCAGACATATTTTGAGATCTACGGTGTGCGGTGTTTGTGTCGAGTTGACACATCCCAAAAAGAAATGATTTTGTGTTAACGGCTCGTCCTGTTCACTGGTCAACGGAATATCGGTCAGCGGTCGGGAATTAATAAAAGTTTCTGCTTCCAAAAGGGCACATCGAAGCGTTTCCAGTCTTGGTGCCTCTTCCTTTAGTGTTTTTGCGAACAGCAGTTTCACAATCTTAATAAGTCGTTCCCAGCATCCACCAGAACTAGTGTTTGCAGGGCAATTAAAAATCCATTCAATATTATGTTTGGTCGATTCAACCACAATTCTTTCAGTATCTAAAAGGCAATCGTTTTTCTTCAACTCCTTCTGTGCACCAAAGAAATTCGTTCCAATGTCACATCGAATTGACACTGGTGTCCCGCGACGATTGACGAAGTTCTTCAGGCAGATTATAAAAGCCAAACTGATTCTATAATCTATTTTACTATTGCCTTATATGACTTGAGCAATGACCGAAGGGGTGCCTTTCCTGTATTCGGGTAGGTCCTCATATGATATTTGCTGGTGACAGTGAGTGTGAACTCCATAACGATGAATGCAAATACTATATTGCGTGACGTCACGTGTTTGCATTCGTTGTGAATTGAGTCGGTTAAAACACAATCGATGTTCTGCTGATGAAATGGTGGGTAGAGTGGGGTGGAGAAACGTAGCATGGAACGCTTCGTTACAAGCGGCTCATGATAAATTTATTACCGACCAAAGTACCTTTTATCTTTTTAATATGGGTTTTAGTATCTTTTTTCAAGATTTCAACATTTTTGAGGATTATGAGCTTTTCCGAAAATCCAAAATATATGAAAACCGGGCGAATCCTTTTGAAGAACTGGATGAAGACGAATTTTATTGCTGATATAGATTTGATATGATCGCTGTCCAGTTTCTGATCGAAAATCTACAAATCCAAGAGCCTTTGACAAAACGTGGGCTTCCCATACCTATATCCTTACAAGTTTTCATTACTTTACATTTTTTTGGAAGAAACGTCCATCAAGTTGATATCGTAAGGAAATATATTATGTAATACTTAATAAAATCCTTATTGTTTCGCAATTTTAGGAGCTTTGCATGGAATATCTCAGCCAACAGTAGGAAAAATAATCCAAACTATTTCCAAAAAAATTGCATCATTATTACCTCATTTTATCAAGTTTCCTTCTACAGTTGAAGAATATAACGAAGCAAAGAAAACATTTTATAGAATTGCCAGGTTTCCCAAGGTCATAGGTGCTATTTACTGCACCCTTGTACATTTAAAGCGGCCAGCCAAAATTTTAGGTCCAGTAATGGCAGGGCATTACATTAATCGAAAAGGTAACTAAAGTATAAACAGAGACATACATAGCCCAACTGAAAATAAATACAGAACTTATTTATGGACTTATGTATCGCCCACCCAAGTTCCCTTAATTATTTGTTTAAAAATAGGTCATAAGTCCAATAATTTGTAAAACTGTATGGTTTCCGTCCTGTTGGGCTTTGTTAGCTTAGCTTTATAAAAAACCTTCATAATATTTGTTTTTGTAATATTAAAGGTTATTATTCACTAAATGTCCGAATTGTCACCGATGCAAACTGCAAAATAACCGACATCGTTGCTAGATCTCGTGGATCACTTCATGACTCCAACATTTTGAATAAATGCCGTTTGAAAAGTGTATTGGAAGCAACCACAAATGTTCACCAAGGTATATTGCTTGGCGACGAAGGATATGGATGTTCCAGAGTCTTACTGACCCGGGTCAGAAACCCATCAAATCAAAAGGAAGAACGATACAATAATAGTCAAACGTCTACAAGAAGCCGAATCGAATGCCTTAATGGGCAGTTGAAGTCAAAGTTTAGGTTAGTTCTTGACAGACTACGTGTTGATTTGGATACTGCAAAAAATGTTGTTGTTGCCGTGACTGTGCTTCACAGCATAGCTAAAGAAAGAAATATTTCATTACTTGAAGAAAATGTGAAACCCACTACATCGCAGCTGTTTGATATAACCGGAAGTATGAATTAACTTTCAGGATCAACTGGAAAAGCATTCAGAAATACTTTCATCAATAAATATTTTTAATTTCGAATACAGATCAATTCCCAAATCCATAAAAAAATATTTTCAAACTGTTTGCATATATATTCTTTTATTTCACGAAACAATAAACATAAATACCCATAACTTCACATAACAAAATAAATTAACATCAACTTAACATAGCAAAAACAAAACAAAAACTTCACTTGAAAAAAATAACAAAACATAGAATTTATAAAAAAAAAACAAACTGAATAAATAAAGTTGTATAAAAAAAGTGTTAGTATTTTTCAATTTTCAATACCACTCATTTTTTTATTTTCAGTGCGTGAATTCCGCGAGCATGTGCGGTTGCTTCTCTAGCTTGTAAAAGCAGTTCTTTTGCCAGAGCAACTTGCAACGCATGTAGTTCATCGGATTGGGAAACCTCCTTCTTGATTTGATTTCGGCGATCAGTCATAACATCACCTTTCGTTGTTGGCTTTTTTGGGAGCTTTTGTAAAGTTTTGTAAAGAACGCAGCAAGTTCCTTGATGAAAATGGAGCCCTAGGTGTTTGATTCCTGGTTCAGGAGCTGCTGCATTATTATTTGCAAGGACTGCATGAGAGCTTTTGATTTTGTCTTCACTTGGACTGACTGCGGTAACAACAGATGCTTCAAGGCTATATACAATTAGTTGTGACAAGTGTTCGTTCGGGCTTTTATGCTGTAGTTCAGGATGAACCATCGGTCGGGTACCTGAGGCAGTCAATGGCAAGGCACTGTTGCTGTCAATGAAGATAGTATCTTCTACCATTTGTTCAGCTATCATGCCCTGAACTAAAAGATCAATGGGATCAGTTTTTGGTACTACTTCTTTATTTCCCGTTGCTTTTATGGCTTTTTTAGTAGTAATTTTATCAATTTTATCTTGTTTCGCTGAAACCTTCATGCGAGTCCATTGCTGCCTTATTTTGTCCACACTCCTGTGGTACCCACTCGAAACCATTCCTATGGCTATAGATTCCCATGCAAGCACCTTCTTTTTTATAATTTTGGTGTCATTGCCCCGATTCTCCACAACAGCCAAGTGCTCCTGTACCAATTGTCTGAGCATTTCTCGCTCATCCTCACTCCAATTTGCTTCCCTATCTCGCTTAACCTTTATGGATAAAAATTGCAGATATTAATTAATAAATTTATGTTTTTTTTTATAAAATACCTTCTCGCTCTTTTTATAATAAATACAAGTTTATTTCGAAATTTTTTTGTATTTTGTTGTTTGCTTCTGTTTGTTTACTTTCGTCTACTGTCAAATTTTATTCGTTTATTTTGAAAAAGTACACCCCTCAAACTGTATTTGATTTCCCAAACTGTTGAGTTTTGGGTTTGTCCGAGGAAAATTAATTGTGGATAGGACTTAAAGGTTGTTAGTAGGTTATAAAATATTTATAATTGATGCAAAACTAGTAGCTGCTTTTAAAATTAAAATGGGTTTCAGTTATAACGTACTTAACCTACTTAATAGGAGCTGACTATAATTTTGCGCCGATATGTTTTCATCTGGATTGGAAAGTGCAAAATTATCATATTTTGATTTATTAAGTAAATCTAAGAAAATTAAATTCGTGAAAGTTTTATATCTTGTATTTATTTGGTATATAATATTGTCTTTTATTTCTAGAAAAAGACGTTTGTAATGTGTTTTTGAATCAATTTCGAACAATCTTCGTTTTTGTAGCGGTTCAGCGCAATCGTTTACGCTTTCCAAAATTGATTCAAATTTATTGAGAAAGTCAAAGCTAAGCCAAGACTCAAAATTTTCGATTGCTCTTTTTGCAAATTCAACATCCGTTTGCTTATTTTGAATTAAATTAAAAAGAATGTCAGTCTTAGCAAAAATTTCGGAGAGAGTATTAATAAAAAAACAAAAATCTTTGGCCTCTAATTTAATTAACAAGCTCTCGGCAATAGGAAGCGAGTCAGTGTCCCATTCACTAGGGTTGTCTATTATACTAGTAAAAGTGGGAGAGTAACGAAATCCCGCCACACAGAATCCCGTGTAACGAAATCCCGCCATAGGGTACTTTTTGGAAAGGAAAAATAATTTCGAAATAAATTTCAGTTCTTGATAGAACTCTGCACAAGAAACACCAACAAACTAATCAACCTACAACCATTCGAAACAACCTACACCCACCCACTACCCAACCAACCTAACCACCCATCTCACCTAACTGACAAACCCACCTAACCACTCATCCCACTTTACCACTCTTCCTACCTTACCACTCTTTTTACCTTACCTCCCATCCCACCAAACCACTCTTCCTACCATACCACCTAACTGCCCAACCCAACTTACCACCAATCCAACCTAATCACCCATCCCACCTTACCATTCTCCCTACCATATCACCCATCCCACCAAACTACTCAACCCACCAAACCAACCTAACCACCCATCCTACCTAACCACCCATCCAAATCCAATCCACAAACTACCATCAACCAAACTACCATCAACCAAACTCCCACAAATCAACTACCCAAAATTAATCAATGTTGATATCTGTTAGCGACGAGGTCTTACCTTTACGGAATTCTAATTACAACTGAAAATTATTTTGTATTTTCCATCCACTTCTGCTTAAATACTTTTCCTCGGCAAATATTACCATTAATTCAAAAAAATACTTTTTAAAATGTACTCAAAATCCCGCCAAATAGTACCCTACGGAGCAAATTTCCGGCGGGATTTCGTTACACGTTTAATAATAGTGATTAATATGTAATAAAATTATTTTTTTTGTATCAAACACTTGAAAAAATGTTCACTAAAATGTTTAAACACTAATTAATAGGTAATTCGATCGCAAATTTAAGTTTTCAGTTCCAAATACAAAAAATAATCAAAAGACCGGATTTTTAACACTGCCAAGAGCATGTAAATATTTTCCAACCAGGGACTTTTTTTATTGTTGTTTTTAGATGTCAAATTAGAAAGAGAAAAGACAAACACAAATCTTGGAAGACCTCTATTCAATTACGCAGCATTTATCCAAATGAATAAAAAGGACGTTCACGTAAACTTATCTTTTTACACAATTGGTAAACTTAATATATGAGTTGGAAAATTTGGGAACCGTAAATGATTGATTCACTCACTCACTGATAGATTATTAAAATTATGGAGCATTTTGCGATACCTTAAAATCGGGACATTTCGGACAACGGTAGGTATTGTGGTGCAAAGGAAAAAATTCTCCCCACTTTCTAAAAGTTATAATTTATAATTTATTATTTGAATTATTATTATAATTAGAGTAGGGCTTGAAGTGAATACAAAAGTAACATTTCAAAACTTGAGATTTTAAATTCAGAGTGCACGGCATCCCCCCACTTTCTTAGAATCGTTATCACTATCGCCATCTATCGTCAAAACGGCTAGTTTATTGGCAGGAGGTTTCAGAAGAGAATTTGCTGTCTTTACTTCGGCGATTCTAATGTAGCCATCCTTAGCTGGGATAACTTTTGTAATTCGTCCTTTTTGCCATTGGATCCGAGGTTGACCAGGATCGCAAATAATAACAAGGTCGTTGATTTTAAGTGGGGGTGGCTTGTCATGCCACTTGGAACGGCCGGCGTAGAAGTTGTGTTAAATACTCTACCACCCATCTCTTCCATAAGCGGTCTTTTAGGTTTTGTGCAATTCTCCATTGCTTTTGCAGACATATTTTGAGATCTACGGTGTGCGGTGTTTGTGTCGAGTTGACACATCCCAAAAAGAAATGATTTTGTGTTAACGACTCGTCCTGTTCACTGGTCAACGGAATATCGGTCAGCGGTCGGGAATTAATAAAAGTTTCTGCTTCCAAAAGGGCACATCGAAGCGTTTCCAGTCTTGGTGCCTCTTCCTTTAGTGTTTTTGCGAACAGCAGTTTCACAATCTTAATAAGTCGTTCCCAGCATCCACCAGAACTAGTGTTTGCAGGGCAATTAAAAAACCATTCAATATTATGTTTGGTCGATTCAACCACAATTCTTTCAGTATCTAAAAGGCAATCGTTTTTCTTCAACTCCTTCTGTGCACCAAAGAAATTCGTTCCAATGTCACATCGAATTGACACTGGTGTCCCGCGACGATTGACGAAGTTCTTCAGGCGGATTATAAAAGCGTCTGTTGATAGATTTTCGGCTATTTCAAAGTGGGCTGCTCGGATGGTAAGACATGTAAATATAACCACCCATCTCTTCTCTCGACGTCGGCCTATAGACACATTTAAGGGTCCAAATAAATCAACCCCTGTATAGGTAAACGGACGTACAAATGGTGTTACACGATCTGTTGGCAGGTGTCCCATTATAGGCGGTTTTGGAACGGCTCTGTCAATCTTACATCTTGGGCATTTCTTCTGTACATCTTTTAATATTGATTTTATGCGAATCATCCAAAACATTTGACGAATTTGGTTGATGATAACGGCAACATTTTGATGGTGATACTTCTTGTGGAGAGTACAGTGAGTCGTGATGCTGCATTATTTGGTGGCAGTATTATAGGTCTTCGTGCGCTATACGGCAAAAAAGTGCTTCATCTAATCGGCCTTGAACTCTCAGCAAACATTCTTCATCCAAATACGTTGTTAGAGCATAAATAGAACTAGATTTTGGGATCGGTTTTCCCTCTGCTAAAGCACCAATTTCATTATGATAGTCTTGGCTCTGGATAATGCGGCAAATAAAGCGTTCTGCAGCCATCATTTCGGTAGTTGTTATAGGACCTTGTGGATGGTAAATTTTTGCTTTCAGCATTTTGGAAAATTGTACAACCCATGCGCATACTCGCTTCAGCTTGAAATATGAAGACAATTTATTAAATGATATCAAGGGTCTACTTGCCTGGCAACATAGAAAAGTCTATGTGTGGATTTCTTCTTCAACAGCTCTTTTTTGTTTTTTCAAGTTGGAATGCTGGACAGTGTCGTTGCTCTTCAGAAATTCAGAACCCTTGGTCCATCGACTTTTAACGTGGAATATCGGTGGGAAAGTAGGACGAGTAGCGGTGTCTGCTGTGTTCTCTGACGTTGGTACCCAGCGCCATTGGCCCGGGTCGGTGTTGCTTATGATTTCTGAAATTCGATGGCCTACAAAGCGCTTGTACTTTCTTTCGTGCGAGTGGATCCAATAAAGTACAGTTCGAGAATCACTCCATAATGTTGTTTTTGTCGGCTTTACTTCGTGACTTTGTAGAATGGTTTTGCTAAGACGCAAACAAAGTATGGCTGCTTGCAGCTCCAATCTGGGAATAGACATCAACCGTCTGGGAGCTTTTCTAGTTTTTCCTGCTACAAAGCTCAGATCGATACGATTGTTCATAGTGATACGAAAATAACCAACGGCTGCAAAGGTGGTTTGGCTTGCATCTACGAATATATGCAGCTCGATGTTGGTTGAAAGGCGAAAATGCTGCGAATAACATTTTGGCATTTGAAAGGATCTTACATGTTGAAACTCGGTCCACCATGCTGTCCATTTGACCTGCAACTCAGCGGGAATGGGATCATCCCATTCAATGTTTGCTTTCCAGCAATCTTGGACCCAAATTTTTGAAAAAATCAAGAAATCCGATAAAAATCCAAAGGGGTCGAATATTGCCACGACAATTCCAAGAAGTTCCCTCTTAGTTGGTGGTCGCAAACCTTCTAAAACCTTTGGTGGAATACAATGGAAGAATTTTTTCCGATGTGGCTTGCCGTTCCATGCTTATTTTCTTGGATTCAGTGCTGTTCTCGCCATTCATTGTTGTTTGTAGTTGTGATGAATTTGAAACAAAGTTTCTTAACTGGAACCCTGCTTCGGCATTAATGATAGTGACTTGTTTACAAATCCGCTCGGCTTGTTCTTCAGTTTTTAAGCTGTATACAAAATCGTCGACATAATGCTTATTAATGACTGCGGCAGCGGCTTCGGGATACGTGGCTTCAAATTGTCGTGCGTTGATGTTCTTTATCCATTCTGCACAACACGCAGAACAAACTGCCCGAAAAATCATTGACCCCATATAGCGTATTGTTGAACTGGCTTTTTAGAATCACCATCCCTCCACAGAAAACGTTGTGCATGCTGATCATCAGGAATAATGTGAACTTGGGAAAACATTTGCCTTATATCAGCTGCGACCCCGATGACGTCCTGGCGAAAGTGGAATAATATGCCGATAAGTGGTTTTGCCTGTTCTGGGCCTTTTGTCAAAACAGAGTTCAGTGAAATGCCATTAGTAATGGCTGCGGCGTCAAATACTATTCGAACTTTGTTTGGCTTATGTGGGCTTTGCACGGCGAAATGAGGCAAATACCACACTGGAAATTCCGTATTACTTATCTCATCTTTGCAAAGTTTCCTGGCATAACCACTATCAACATATTTAATTATTTCTTTACGATACCTTTCTTGATTCATTTTATTTTCAATACTGATTGAACGTTTCAGCGCCATCGAAAAGCTCTTAGGGAGTGTAGGCAAAAACTCCTTCCAAAGCAATCCAATTTCATAATAGGCGTGTTTTTTTGCCATACCATATGGATTTGTTGAAAAAAAACGACATCGGGACTTAGGAATATGTTACTTACAGTACGTAAGTCCCGATAATTATCTGGACTTAGCTAAGTCCATATGGATTTAAGTTGTTGTTGTATTAACGTGTAAAATTATTAGCTCCGATGTTGTTTTTTTTCGAAAAATCCATATGGACTTCCAAAAAAAAAACGCCTATTGTTTGCCGACTTTACGTGTTGTATTTTCCATTATTATTCTGGCTTGTTTGTTTTCCGTTGATTCTGGAACTGCGTAGGATTCATTACAACCAAAGTTTTCTTTTGAAACATAGTCCGCCACGATTTGATGTAAGTCTGCTAGGCCTTCGATCTCCAGACTTACTCTTCTAGAATCTTCTGTTGGTACCTTTTGCCCGTACCATTGCAATTTCAAAGGCTCATGTTGACCTTTCAGTCCGAGTCTTATTGCAACTTCTTAGTTAATAAACTTATAAAAAAATATATATAAAAAACAAAACATAGGCAACAAAGATATAATTGTTGTTTTTCAGAAGATATTTAGCATATAAAGAAAATATTCAATTGTATAACTTCATTAAAAATAAAATAAAAATATAATTTGTAACGTTCATACAAATTTATTATAATTTCTTTCTTTATTATAATTTCTGGGTCTCGCCTAGTCCTGGAGACAAAATATCCAACATATTTTAAGCAGTCAACAATCACAGCAAGGAACTGTGACACGTAAAGCCTTCTGCAACTGTAACTGAAAGTTTTACCTATATTCTAAAGTTGCAGTTGCAAAAGCAAACTTAGGTAAGAATATTGCTCTTTTATTCGCCTTTTTATTGCACCTAAAGACATATATTTCTGCGTCCCCTTTACCTTTAAATCTCACATCTGGTGAAGAAAATATGGCAGCTCAGAAACTTCTCAAGCTTATTGAACGCCAAGACCTCATTTTAAAGGAAATTGAATCTGATTTTCAAGAATTTAAAAAAGAAAATGAGGCCCAAAAATCAACAGGTTACGTAAACGCATGTCTAGCAGGTATTGAAGAATGCTTCAAACGCGCAAGAAAAGATCACGAGTCAATCGGAATAAGCTCAACTGATCCTTCTAAAGATGCATACTTTGAGGAAGAATTTTTTGCAAAAATTAAACGTGTCTATTTTTCATTCACGGGATTTTTGAACGATATTTTGGACAAAGTTGGAAAAGAAAACAATGGAAGTTTAGAAAATTTGCGGACAAACACCGCAAGAACTTCAGTGTGTGACATTCGTTTACCACCAATTCAAATAAAAAAATTTTCAGGGTCATTAAATTTCAGGTAATTAAATGGTCAGAATTTCATAATTTGTTCGAAAGCATGGTTGATCAGAATGGTGATTTATCTGACACACAGAAACTTCAATTTTTGAAAACTCATGCAACAGATGATAGGCGTTTTCTTTTTTTCGCTAGGTCCAGATAATTATCGGGACTTACGTACTGTAAGTAAGAAGTTCCTAAGTCCCGATGTCGTTTTTTTCGACAAATCCATATGGACTTGCAAAAAAACACGCCTGATGCTGCGTTATTGATTCAGCATTTATCAGTCGAAGCTGATGGAAAAAATTATCCTGCGGCGTGGGAAATATTAAATGACCGTTATGAAAATAAACGTAAATTGGTAAACAAGCAACTAAGGGTCCTTATGGAGCAGGAAAAACTTACTCATGAATCAGCAGACGCTTTGAAATCTTTGCACGATACAAGTGTAAACTGTATTCATGCACTTTCCAATATGGGAATTGCTATTGAAACATAGGATGTAATTCTTATTTATGTAATTTATCAAAAACTTCCATTTCAAACACAAAAGGATTGGGAAGAAAAACTTGGTAACTCAAAACTTCTTCCCGATTGGAAATAATTTGCAAATTTTATTGAAGGAAGATTCAGTTCATTGGAAAATATCATGGAGTTAAATCAGAGCACAACTATCCCATTCAATACAAACTCGCATAAAACAATTGCAAATATTAAGTACAATTTAAAAACTCCATATGAGACGGAAAAATTACTTTGTCGTTTGTGCAAGGCTTCGCACGACAATGCCAAAAATTCTTAAAAATGGATGTGAAAGCCAGGATTGAAGTGGTTAAAACTCATTTTATTTTCTCAAACTGTTAAGGATACGACCACTATAAGTCAAACAGTAAGAGTGCTAATTTCTGCCAAAAATGTTGTCAAAAACATCACACGCTTTTACATTTTTAAGCTCAAAACAATTATCGTAGTCATCAAAATTTCCCTCATACATCTTATCAACGGGAAAATCAAACAGATTATAACACTTATTTCGCTCAAGATGGAAACCAGGTCATTCCTCCAAATGGACAGAATTACACGCCGACATTCAACCAAATTCAAAACCTATACCAATTTCCTTCAACAAATGAACAAAGTGATATCAACAGACAAAATAATTTTTTAACTTCTTCAAATTCAACTAACACGTATCATAACTCCAATCAAAGTAGTTTCCAAAATGTAAATGGGTGCGATAGTAGTGAATATAATACGCCATCATCATCTAATAATTATAACGCATTTCATAATCAAACACAAAACAAAGTTTTGCTAGCAACAGCAATGATAAAGGTTTTAGCTGCTGATGGAACTCAACATATTGTTAGAGCGTTGATGGATCCAGGGTCAGAAGCATCATTTTTAACCGAAAACAGTGCACAATTTCTGAACCTTAAGAAGCAAAAGCATTAGCGAGTGTTAAAGGATTAGGACAAACGTCAACGGGCACCTCTACTTCCATGGTCAACATAACTATATTTTGATTTACAAATCCTTCTTTCAGTTTTGATGTTAAAGCATTTGTTTTCCAAAAATTAACATCTATGTTACCAGCACATCAAATATATACTGCTTCTTGGAAACATTTGTCAAATCTACCACTGGCCGACCCAACCTATTTTAATCCTGCGAAAATTGACATGCTTTTAGGTGCCGATGTTTATGCGCCAATAATTCTTAAAGGACTGATTCCAGGAAAAAATGGGTCTCCAGTCGCACAAAACACAGAACTGGGATGGGTTTTAACCGGAACAACAAGCAACAACCTTTCAGTTATCTCGACAATTATTCAAAGCCATCATACCACACTGGACGCCCAGCTCAGGAAATTTTGGGAAATTGAAGAGGACTTTGAAACACGGAAACTTACACAAGAAGAACAAAAATGTCACTCTACTACAAAAAATCAACAAGGCGAAGAGAAGATGGTAAATATGAAGTTAAATTACCATTCAAAGAAAATATAAGACTTAATCTTGGCAATTCCAAAAGCGCAGCAATGGCAAGGTTTTTTCAAATCGAAAAACGACTTACTTCGAATGACGACTTGTAGTGACGAATATTCTAGCCTAGGTCACATGAAAGAAGTTGAAAACTGTGCTAAATTGGAAAATGGAAACCATTATTTCCTTCCTCATCAATCGGTGTTTAAGGAATCAAGCTCGACAACCAAAATTCGAGTCGTTTTTGATGCTTCTTGTAAGACTTCCAACGGAACTTCATTGAATGATGATTGGCCCACGTCTTCAAATGGATATAATTGATCTGATAACACAGTGGAGAAAGTTTAAGGTAGCATTTGCAGCGGATATTTGTAAAATGTGTCGACAGATATGGATGGCAGAAGGAGACACCCCATATCAACTCATTTTGTGGAGAGAAAGATATGATGAACCTATTAAGACTTATGCGCTCAAAACAGTCACATTTGGAACTGCACCAGCCCCTTATTTAGCCATACGAACCTTACAGCAATTAGCAATGGATATTGAAAATTCTCTACCTCATGTCACCAAAGCCATCATTGAAGGGTTCTACGGAGATGACTTCATTTATGGAGCTGATAACGAAGAAGATGCCATAAAACTACAAACCCACGTTATATCGACTTTGAACTCATCTGGATTACCATTGCGTAAGTGGGCCAGTCATTCAACAAAACTTTTAGAAAGATTACCAAAAAATGAACTTGAAGTACAGCTTCCATTGAAATGAGAAACAAAGAATGCAATTAAAATGTTAGGGATCCAATGGCATCCCGCAAAAGATACGTTAACATTTAAAATAAAAATATCGGAAACTGAAAACCACACAAAAAGATCAATACTTGCCGACATCGTACGCTTGCTTGATCCTTTAGGATGAATATCACCATGTGTAATCAAGGCAAAATTAATTTTGCAACAACTTTGGGCAGAAGATATACCGTGGGATATCACTTTGCCACCAGAAATAGAAAAACCATGGGTTGAACTTAGAGTTGGGTTGCCTACATAGGAAAGAGTAGAAATCCCACGTTGGTTATCAAGCAACCAATCATCTCAGGTCCAGTTGTAAGGTTTTAGTGATACCTCTGAGAAAGCATATGCGGCAGTCATATACTGTCGAGTGATTTCAGATGGCCAAAAAAAAATTCAACTGTTGGAATCGAAAACCACAGTAGCCCCGTTAAAAAACATATCATTACCACGATTGGAACTATGCGCGGCATTATTACTAGCAAAACTTCTATATAAATGTCAACAGCAATGCAGTTCAAACAGCTAGAAATATTTGCATTGTGTGACTCTACGATCACTTTAGCATGGATAAAAGGTTCTCCATCCAGTCGCACTACATTTGTAGCCAATGGAATAACGGATATTCAAAGCCTCACAAACAAGGATATTTGGCGATATGTAGGTACCAAAGACAATCCAGCGGATATTGGTTCTCGAGGACTATCTCCCGAAGAGCTGAAAGACAGCCAGTTATGGTGATATGGCCCAGAATTTCTCAAAGCTTTTTCATCTAGTGAACTTTTAACAACAAACTGTTTGGAAACAAATGAAGAATTAAAAAGAAGTGCACGGCAATGTTTTTTCAATAGAATCAATTGTGATTTTTTCCAAATTTTTTCTACACTTAAACATAATTAGTTTTATTACTTTTATCTTTCCGCTAAACGAATATGGTTGTGCATACGCTTCGCTAAGTGGGCCTGCGATCGACTTAGAGAAGATGCCGATTTTGCCAAAAAAATCATCTTTTCAGATGAAGCTCATTTTGATCTTGGCGGGTAGTAAACAAGCAAAATTGTCGCATTTGGGGCACAGAAAACCCGCACGCACACATTGAAAAGCCGATACACCCAAATCGAGTCACTGTTTGGTGCGGATTTTGGTCCACAGGCATAATTGGGCCATTTTTCGAAAATGAGCAAGGAGTGGCCGTTACAGTCAATGGCGATCGTTATCGGGCCATGTTGAACGAATTTTTGTTCACAAAAATTGAAGAGGAGAATATTGGCAACATTTGGTTTCAACAGGACGGCGCTACGTGCCACACAGCCGAAGCTACACTTGATGTTTTGCGCCATTTCCAAAAAAAAAAAAGAAGTTATTTGGCGGACCCTTTACAAAGGGAAATATTTCCAAACGAAATTCAAACACTTAAAGAAAAAAAAATCTTTATCAAAAGAAAGCAAAATTCGAAACCTCAGCCCTTTCCTCGATGAAGACGAAACTCTTCGGGTAGGAGGTAGATTGAACAATTCACCACTTCCATTCCATCAGCGACATCCATTAATAGTTACTTAATGAATCGTACCAATTTTCGAAATTGTTGGCAAAAGATACTCATGAGCGAACTCTTCACGGTGGTCAGCAGATGATGATGGCCGAAATACGACACAAATATTGGATAACAAATTTAAAAAGGCTTGTTAAGTTAACAATATACAAACGCGTCAGGAGCTATCGATATAACGCCAAAATGCAGGAGCAACTTATGGGAAATCTTCCATTGCAGCGAGTGAGAATATCTAGACCATTTTCGAACACTGGCGTCGATTATGCTGGACCAGTAGAAATAAAAGCATGGAAAGGAAGATGTAATAAAATGAGCAAAGGATATTATTGCTATTTTTATTTGGCTTGCTACAAAGACAATCAACGTTGAGCTAGTGAGTGACTTAAGTGCAGCAGCATTGCAGCATTCAAACGATTTGTGGCCAGAAGAGGAATTTGCCTTAACATTTTTAGCGATTGTGGTACCAACTTTAGGGGAGCAAACAATGAACTCGGGAAGGACAGTAAATTCATAACATCTGAATGGTCAAATCAAGTTGCAACAAACCTTGCATCTTATCAAACAACGTGGCACTTCAACCCTCCATCATCAACCCATTTTGGAAGTTTGTTTCAATCTATAAAACACCATTTAAAAAGAGTGATTGGAGTTTCGAAATTAACTTTCGATTAATATGCGACACTACTCATACAAATTATTATGTCCAATGACGTCAGACTCCGACGATCTTGCTGTTTTAACACCGGGCCATTTTTTAATAGGAGCACCATTAAATTCGCTTCCCGAAAGGAATTTGACAGACAAAAATAGAAATACCTTAGATAGATGGAGATACCTGCAACGACTCACACAAGAGTTTTGGAAGCAATGGAGCACAAACTACCTTCATTTGCTTCAGCAGAGTCCAAAATGGTTAAGACAGCAAACTAACATTGAAACAGAAGATTTTGTACTTATAAAAGAAGACAATCTTCCCCCTTCCTAATGGTTACTGGGACGAATCATAGATCTTCACCCCGGGTCGGATGGTTTAACACGCGTCGTGACCATCAAAACAAAAAAATCGATACTTAAACGACCAATCGTAAAAATATCACCTTTGCCAATATCAAGTATATAACTGTGAGCTGAATTATATCTTTCTCCTACATATGTACCTATAGGAATACACACAGTTACCCTGAATAATTGAACTTATCTGCATTTTAAAAATTATTTTTGTATTTTGAAAAAGACTCACGCTTTGATTTTTTTTTTTTTTAATTTAGCGCGCACTAAAGGGGTTGTGACTACCCTTAATATGATATACACAGCACGAGCGATTAGGTAGATTGGAGGGGATTGAAAAGGAGATACCGATGCACATTGGTTTTAAATGTCTGAAGATCACAATGGGAGGGGAAAATCGGGCTGGGTAGAGCATTCCACATTCGTATAGTGCGACTAAGGAAAGAATATCTGTACTTAACAGTACGTCCGAAGTTGGGCTCAAGGGTAAACTGATGGGCATTCCTAGAAGCGCGAGTATTACGGTTGAATTGTTTAAGGGGAGGAACGCAACTGGCTATTTCACTAGAACACTGTTTATAGAAATAGCGGTAAAATAATGATAGACATGAAACATTGCGACGGTGCTCAAGAGATGTAACTGTTTCCGTTATAGTTCTTTCACCTATCATTTTCAGAGCTCTCTTTTGTATTCTATCCAATAGGCTCAAGTGAGTTTTTGGTGCACCTGCCCAAATATGGGAGTTGTACTCAACTTTTGGACGAATAAAGGCTTTGTAGATTACAGCCAGATCAGAAGGGGAGACGAATTTCTTGCATCGACGGAGGAAACCTAAACACTTAGCAGCGTTTTTGGCTATGTCAAATATGTGGTCGTTCCACAAAAGGTGTCCGTGACACACATACCGAGTACTGAAAGCTGTTCAGTTTCCTCTATGCAAATACCGCTCATGGATAGCGGCATGGGGGGCGGGTTCCGCTTTAACGACAGGAGACAGCATTGAGTTTCTACACGGTTTTTGATTCCCCATTGGACAATGCTGTCGAGATCAGAATTTAATGAGCTTATCATACGCTGCCGTTGAAGTTCCACATCTGAAGAACATGGATGTGAATCTAGAAACGAATATGAAAAGATGAGAGTACTGTCGTCAGCAAAACAGTTTAATGGATTAGAAGTTTCAGATAACAGATCATTTATGAATATTAGGAAGAGGGTCGGAGACAAAACGGAGCCCTGGGGCACACCAGCATTTATATTGTAAATATCAGACTTAAAACCGTTCAATACAACTTGTATTGATCGGTCCGAAAGGTAATTTCTAATCCAACGAAGAAGAGATTCATCAATACCAAATGCACGCATTTTCGATAAGAGAGCTTGTTGCCAAACTCTATCAAATGCTTTTGAAATATCAAGTGCAATAATCTTACTTTCGCCAAAACGATGTAAAGATTTGTTCCACTGTTCGGTGAGATATACCATCAGATCACCAGTGGACCTATTGCTACGAAAGCCATACTGACGGTCATTTAGAAGCTTTCGGTCTTCGAGATATTTCTTAAGCTGATGATTAATCAGCGTTTCTATGACCTTGGGAAGAAGGGACGTTAGTGCAATTGGTCGATAGTTAGAGGGGGAAGAAGATACGCCTTTTTTAGGGACAGGCTGGACAAATGCTGTTTTCTATCCACTCGGAAAAAGACCAGTAGAGTAGGGCAGATGGAAAAGCTTACGCAGTGGTTTTGCCAGCGTTGAAGAACACCTCTTCAGAACAATGGGAGGGATACTATCCGGGCCAGCGGATTTGTGAATGTCGAGATCTTTCAGAACTCTAGCAACTGCACGAGTGCGAAAGAAGATTTGCCCCATAAAATCGTTTACGCTCTCAAGAACAGGTGGTGTCATATCTTCTTCTGGCAACGTCGAATTAACAGCAAACTGTGCTGCAAGCAAATTGGCTTTATCGAGTGAGCTGACAAAAGGAGTATCATTGAAGACAAGCGTTGGAACCGAGGACGAGGTGGTATTTCGTACGTTTTTTACAAATGACCAAACATTTTTGCTACCTCTGGGACATTGTAGTATTTTTTGCCGTAATTTTTGATCATGTAAAAATTTGGTTCGTCGAATGTGAGCGTTGCAGGTCTTTCTAGCTTGTTGAAACTTTTTCCGGTTTTCCTCAGTAGGGTTGGCTTTATAACAACGGAAGCTTACTTCTCTGATCCTAATAACCTCTTTGCAGCTCGAATCAAACCATGAGTTTTCTTTGGGTTTGATAGATTTTACCCCCATGTTCGGGATAAAATTTCTCATTCCACAAAGAATTAAGTTTGCAACCATATCTGCGCTGGAATCTACGTCACTATCGAGGAAGCATAGTGACCAGTTAAAGTTCCTGAAGAAAACATTTAGACCGTCCCAGTTGGCTTTCTCGTACTGCCAAACGGTTCTCTTTGGAGTTTTTTCTTTAACTGGGTTTAGCTGACACGAGAAATTAGCAGATATGATGCAATGGTGTGATGTGCCTAGAGGCGATAATACACTAATAGTGTATTTATCAGGGTCAGAAGTAAGGAACAAGTCTAGAGTGTTGGCGGATTGATCTGCAACGTCAGGAATCCAAGTGGGCTCGTGAACAAGCTGAGTCAGGTTGTTTAACTCAGCAAAAATCTCGGCATACCTTCCTTCGGGTGTTTTCTGACCCGAATAGCGTAGCCACGAAGAACTATGTACATTGAAATCGCCCGTAACAACGATTTCAATGTGCGGAAAATGGGAAATAATACTCTGGATGGAGTCGGATAGTGCATCTAATTCATTAGAAGTTGAATTACTATCCAAACTAGGACTACGATAATTAAAACAAGTATGGATGATGCGCTTATGGACGGTGAATTTAAACCACATGAAATTAAAGTTGGTATTCCAACATGAACCATATTGTGGCTGAAGCTGATAAGCAACATCATTTCTAACATACACGGCGAGACCATGATGTGGGAAAAATAGAGGCACTAAGCTATAACCATGTAGGCTGAATTCCGAGTGATCAGTATTTTCCCCTACCTGGGTTTCGCTTAGTGCCAAAACAGCTGGCCTGTTTTTCGCAGTATGGACATATGCAGCACAAAAATTCTGCCTAAGTCCCCGAATGTTGCTGTAGTCAACCTTGAAATCACCTACCACTACAAGAAAACAGACACAAAAAACCAAATCAGACAATTAACTAAGCTGGTATCAACGTTGGGCCCCAAAATGACTTCACAGTAGAAATACTACTAGTGTTATGCCTTAATAGCAAATGTACTGATCCGCCCCTGGATACCCAAAATCAATAACAGCTATTTATCTGATATGCTTATTCTTAATCGATTACAATATGAGATTCTTACGATTACAGTATGAGATAATACATACAACGTATATAATGACGAAGCAAAAGCACTGTGAGTGATGTGGGAAGGAGAGATAAGGAAATTTACCGCTGTGCTATGGATGTTCGTGGTTTGTGCATGATCATCTTCAATACGGGTGAGCTTTTTGTTGTTGCTATTTGCACGCACTGACACTGGCATTTGCACTTTATTATTGTAATTTATTAGTGGGCTTTTGTTTTTTTTTTTTAATTTTCTTTTCTCGGCGCGAACTTTAGTTTTGATTTTTTGTTAATTGATATTTAATATTTTATTTTTGCAAGGGAATTGGGGGATATAATAAAAATTGGGCACTTTAATTTGAAATTTTATTGGCAGACAGGGTGGAAAATTATTTTGTTAATTTTAATTTAATGGGGGTATAAAGCAGCGGAGTATTTAATCACTCTCCCACACGTGTGGTTGCGACGGGATGCAGATCGGAACTCTGATTTTGATATTTTATATTTCATGTCTGCATTCACCTTAAATACGGACATGGCAAAAATTATCCGAGATCCACTACAATCCAAAATAAAAAAAAACTTACAGAAGCTTTCTTTCATGTGATGAAACTTTAAGCAAGGAGATGCAATCTTAAACAACCATTATCTACGTATATACATCGCAACAATCAACATTTTCTTTTTTTTTTTGGTGGGGGAGCATGTTGACTCTCAACATAAATACTTAGTTAGTAAACTTATAAAAAAATATATATAAAAGCAAAACATAGGCAGCAAAGATATAATTGTTGTTTTTTTAGAAAATATTTAGCATATAAAGAAAATATTCAATTGTAACTATAACTTCATTAAAAATAAAATAAAAATATAATTTGTAACGTTCATACAAATTTGCATTAGCTTCATCTAAGCATCTTTATTATAATTTCTGGGTCTCGCCTAGTGCTGGAACATTCTTCTTCCATTAGGGATATAGCTGAACCTTCATCGAACATTACCAAAGTGTCCATTTTGCCTGTTGGACCATAAAGTGTTGCCGGTAAAATTTTAAACAACTGGCTATTGTCATCTGGTGTGTCACAATTCAAGAGTGGCTGGACATTTGTTCTTGATTGAGGCTTCTCTTCATGAAGACTGGGATGATGATATCGTTTACATCCAGATATACCACATATTTTTTTGCTTCGACAAACAATTGAGCCGTGGCCTTTGTTTAAACATGAAAAGCAAAGTTGATTAGCTATGACTTTGCTCCAACGATCATCCACGCTAAGTTCTTTCTTAAGATGTTCGCAGTTGGCGAGTTTATGACAGCATTTGAATTCCTCTGTCGCGGTTTCTGTACCATGCACGACTCTGCGTTGTGCGATCTGGGAAGTGATTCTGGAAGTACCTTGGGGTGGTGGGGCATTTTTCCCTTTATTCGTGCCAACGTATTAACCCAAATTGAAAAGTCTTCTATCGATGGGTACGGCTGTATATCGTGGGTATACAAGCAGAAAGCACTAAGTCAAAAAACATAGTTTTGAGTAAATTGATATTTAATATTTGTTTACTCTTGAAAATTCAATACAGATGGTAGTTTTTCATCCTATCACATAAAAAGCTCTATTGACATTATGACTTAAATTTACAATTTAAAATTTAAGGTTTTGCTAAACCAATTCGAAAATATTGGAGCAGAACTAAAAAATATGCTGCCTTAGTGCTTTTAGCTGAATTGATATTGCAATAATGTGTGAATTAGTCAATTATAACTGAAAAAATAAATCTGAAGAAACGTTTTTTTTAATGAGTTTAACACTTAAAGAGCAAGAAGGAATAAGAATAATAATAACAGTAAGAAAATAAAATAATAAGTAAAGGCCTAGATGGGGTAAGAATAATAAGTAATTAAATTGAAGAAAACGGTATGGTAAGTTAGAATAATAAATTTAAGAAAAAGTCGAGTGTTTTAATAAGTTCACAATAAAAACAAGGTAAGAATAGTTTAACAATAAATAAAGAAAGAGGTTGGAACTATTTACCATCGCTTTCATCTGATGTGTAAGGTTGTGCAGATTATTCACTATTACCTACTACGGAAAACTAAAAAAATACTTTTTTTCTTGACCAAAACTGCCAAATTGAAACAATTAGGTGGAATTCGCTCTTATGTGTAGACTACAGAACAGTAACTCATCACCTATTTAAATCAAAAAACTTAGTTTTGATGACAGGTAAAAAGCACTAAGTCCACTTTAATGCTTTCTTGCTGTATTATTATAGAATGAAGTGTTTTTTCTATGACAGCCAAAATGCACTAAGTCAACTTAGTGCGTTTTAACAGTATTATAAATTATTTAACTGACTTAGTGCAAAACTAAACCTCAAATAATTCATGTTTAACGTTCCATAATGACTTAGGAGGTGTTTGGATTACATAGATATCATCATTCTTGATCACTTTGCATTCAAATGTAAAAATCCTAAAAAATTGCCTTCTGCTTGTATACCCACGATATTCAAACTGTGTTTTATCCAATCATACTGCTTACTTGTTGGCATTTTTCCGACGAGTTCATCAAGAAGATTCGGATCTGAGAGTTGTCGTTAACATTTCGATGCTTTTAGGAACGAAATCACATTTCTGACTTTTGTTGAAAATACCATTATTTGCTCAATTTTATTCTCTGGTATGATCGGCATGGCTTATATTTTGTTAAGTTCATCGATGATTTTCGGAACTTCACTTGGGTATATGAGCATCGATACGACCGCTTCTCTGGCCGCACCTACTAAGGACTTTTGAAGGCGCTTTAAGCTATGCGCAAACCTAAGCGGCGGCGGTGGTGATCACGATAACGTTTATCGCGCGATAAAGATGCGATCAAAAACCTGCTCACATCAATGCGATATTGTGGCGGGAAAGTTTTCAAAAAGAGAAAATACAAACTTTGATATTGTATTTGAAGTTTAGCGATAAAATATTAAAATCTAATAAAATAAAATGGAAGAGGCTCTGCTTTTAGCTTTGCTAATAGATGAAGAAGAAGGAGCACAGAGGTAAAATAATATCAAAAAGAGAGAAATTTTGCATATGTTATTTCCATTACCTATTTAAGAAACAGAATTTGGGCCCATTAAATAAGCTTGAGCCGTGAAATAAAAGGGGAGTTCCATACCATGTTTGCTGAACTCCGGCAGACAGACATCGTTTTTTAACGTACTTTCGGATGCCAAACGAATGCTTTGACGAACTGTTGTCTTTGATTCAGACCGAAATAGGAAAGGAATTCACACACTTCCGAAGACCTATAGTTGATTAAACTGAGATCACAAAAGAAAAATATTTATTTCGGATGCGTGCAGATAGTCTCTACAAAGATCAAATACAATATCAAAGCGAGGAATCTCAATGGCAATGAGGTGTTGGAAGATCATCTATGATAGTTGAATTTGTTTTATTCACATCCCAATATATATAATTTTTGAAAACTTCCTCGCGTCATGAGTCCGAACGTCCGAAGTCCAATTCTTGTGTTGCAAATTGCAGTTTGCAGGCAGCTACTTCTTGGTTTTCATAAATTCATCATTTACCCAGTGATGAATTTGATTTCATATGGACGTATGGAGTTCATACGTGTACACTGCCTCCTTGTTATAAGCCAACGTAGGCATTTGATGTAGAAATATCACTTGTAAATGTAAATGCTAGGTAGATGAATGAAAGAAACCCTGTTCTATCTCAAATGACGTCCTCTTGCTTTCCGACTTATGAACGTAAACAATAAGGTGTGTGTCCGTGGGCACCCCAACTTATACGAAGGAGGTCGTTGAGTAAAACACTTAGGTTCTATCGCCAATGTAGGTCAAAAAATTTCATGTTGCCTTTGATGGATATGATGGTTGAATAGCCACAAATTCTATAGACACTGTCATTCTTACCGATCAACTCACAATTTGTGAAATATGCAACGACAACGATTCTGATAAAAGTCCGTTTGCAATGGTATTTTTGTCAAGATGTCAAGTAGGTACATTATTCTAAAACTCACATAAGAATAGGATTTAAAGATACCAAACCTTCTTTGTTATCCTTTGCATTTGCCTATCAGCTCATCAGCTGGAGTAATGTTAAATTTACTAACCATCAAGGTTCAGCTATCTCATCCCAAATTGTATCCTTTTTTTAATATTTTTATAGTCTTTATTTGACAAATCGTAAATTATTGTTTTTTCCCGAATTTTTTCAATTAATTTTTCTGTGTTATTCATTTTGAAATAATAATAATTTTTTTTTTAATTGACAGCTCACATTGCGATCTGGCGAGCAAATGGTGCTTGCTGCGTTCAACAAAAGTCGCGTAACTGAACGCAGCAGTGGAACGTGAACGCAATCCACATATCGCTTAGATGGAGAAGAAGGTTAGTACTTACCGGCGTCGCTAAGAAATTGTTAGCCCCAGATGTGTACTTTAATCTATTATTTGTGCTTGGCTGTCAGCAGTATATTTCCTTAGTTCTTCAACAGATGCCCTCAAAGCATAAATGCTGGCGAAAAATCCTGATATTATGGTGACATCCACTGGCAGGGTATCTTGATTTGTGTTCGGCATTGTGTTCTGTTTTATTTAACACTATTAATTCTGAATTTTCAGAACTTTTTCTGACAGCTGGCCAATCAAGAGCTTCAAAAATTCAGAATTCTGAATATTCAGATGTGCGTTGAACTCGGCCATGAACAGAACGTGGCGGCAGTCAGATATTTGTCTGTGTTGGCAGGAACAGAAAATGGCGGTCTTATATGTGTCTCTCCCCTCTGTGTTGGCTACAACAAAGGCGATGGTAGTGGTATATTTGTCTGTGTTGTAGACATGTGTAACTCAGCAAAATTTGCTGCGCTGATTCACTAACTCAAGCGCACTTTACTGTATCAGCGTTACTCACTAGCGCAATTTTTTTTATTGCTTCGTTTGATACACAATAACCTACTAACTCAATTGCGCACTGCGCAGTGCGCAGGTCGTCTGTTCATTTTTTGTGAGTTACAAAGAGTTTTGTGTTGTGTCAGATCTCAGATAGATAGAAACTTTAGCTTTTTATATATAATATAATCTACCTACTGTTTGGGTTTGAGTGTTTGACCGATTAAAGAACCGTGTTTGTGCACACTGCACGTTGCGAGTCGCTTGACTAAAGTCACTCTCTTTGCAACTGAATGGTGGAAAGTTGTTGTTTCTGAAAAACGCTTGTGAAAAGAGTGGCTATGCACAATTGACACGCAGTGTATTTGTCGTCGGATCGTAAACAAGAATTTTGGTTTGAGAATTGAGACATTTGGGAAAAAGAGGAAAAATTGAGTTACAGTTAGAGAAATGTGCGTTAGTATGTTAGTGTGTTCCAACAATTAGGCATGAATTCTTGTATGGAATGGTGTCTGAAAATATATGGTGTGTTTCTACCTACTGTTTGTATGCACAGTGCGAATTACTTGTTTAAGGTCAATCTTTTTGCAACCGTAATGTTACAAAGATGTTCTTTATGAAAAGCAGTTGTGAGTGACTGCAAACAAGTGACACGTAGTGTTTTAGTTTTTGCATTGCAAGCGAGAATAATTCCGGTTTGAGAAGTTTTAGAAAGGCTTATATTATGTATGTATGTATCATTTGAATACTGATGAACAGAAACTGTACCTACTTATAATATGTATTGCGTTTTTGAACACAATTTATTGTGTTAATGTGTCATCGAAGATAAAATTAATGAGAATTGAATTCAAACATAAGGGTGTCCTGTCAATCCGACTGTTAAGCCGCCTAAATACAAAGTGCATATTCTTCCCTACTTTAGAACACAAAAATATGGAAAAACATTTTCTGGAGCACCCTAGTGAAGAACTGTTTCCATAATTAATCAAAAAACAAACCATTCTAATATACACATAATAATGAACACGTATAACACATTCAAACTGGTTTCCTCATTCCTTGCAACTTGCATCAAAAGCACACAAAGCACAGCGAACTGGAGAACCATACCAACTCATATTTAAAATGATCTACGCTGAGCCCTTTCTGCATTTGCTTCATCTGTTTGTGTGGCGCGGCTAGCGCTGCGCTCCTACAGACAAAAGGCGCTATTCACCTATTGAGTTGGAGAGTTGACGTTTTTGATTTATTGAGTTATCGAGTTACTGAGTTGCCGAGTTACACATTGCTGTATCTGCGCAGATAACTCAGCTGGTGCTTCACCTCACTGCGCCAACTCAGCGCTGCGCTACACATGTCTACTGTGTTGGCAGAAACAGAAAATGGCGATCTTGTATGTCTCTCTTCCCTCTGTGTTGGCTACAACAAAGGCGATGGTAGTGGTAGTAAGATATATATCTATTTCGACACACATAAACATCAACTAGATACAACTTTTTGATCGTGTTCGGACACGAATTTTAATAATTAAAACTGTTCTTCGACAAAACTCAAGCTTTACTTTAGTGAATTATTTATTGAAAGTATTACGATAGTATAGAACATTAATTCAAAAAGAGGAAAAGAAATATAAGATTCGCTTTATTCGTTTATATTATTTGTTTAATTATTGTTTCTTCTTTACGCGTCCGATTTCAATCAGCGTTCGTTGTCGACTGACTTTATCTCGATCTTCTTACATCATTATTAGTTGGAATCGGAAGAAGGGAATAAGTCCATCTGACCCTTACACGGAGGCCACACGAGCCAGTACTGGCAAGCAAGTTGCAATACATACACATTTTTTCACTCACACATATAAACCCAAGCAACTTGCTCGTCAACTGGCTTGCCTTTTTCGAAGCCAGTTGAGCAGCCAGTAGAGAAGCAAGTAGGGCGTTAATTTTTTTAACTATAGTCAACAATCATCGTTCCTTTCATTAAAATTTCTGAATTAATTAGATTTTGTGCAAAAAATAAGTTCAAATAAATTTAGTTTGGAATTTGATTGCATTTTAAAAATGTTAAAATTCACTTTCATACGAAACTTGACATTGCTTGACAAAATATTTGACGTTTGCGAATATTTCGTTACAAATCACCAAAAAGCTCTAAAATTGCCCTTCTCAAAAAATAAAATTTCAATTTTTTCGGATTTTTAAAGGGTTTTTTAATCAATTAACATCGTAGACATCCTTCAATGGAATTTAAAAGTTTATGGTTTGACAGATAGGGGACAAATTATATTTGATCGTATCGTGAATATTTCGTTCCAAATGCCAAACCAATTGCGCTGAAAATGCATTTTTCCGGAGCAGAAAAAAATGGAAAAAATTTCGGATTTTTAGTGGTTTTTTAATCCATTGACATCGTAGACATCCTTCAATGGAACTTGAAAGTTTTGTGGTTGACAGACCGATAGCCAACAATTCGTTTTTTCGACGTCTATAGTTTTTTTTTGTTACATGAATTTTAGTTTAAGTATATGTTATTCCCTCTTTTGTTTCGTTGTCCATAATTTTTGTTAACCATTTTTTCATTTTTCTTTAATATTCGTTCCAAATGTATTTTCATTTTTTTCAATCCATTTTGTTTGAAAGATCAACCAAAGTTGTTTACTATAGTAGAGAAAAAGAATGCAAGCAACTTGCTTGGCAAGTGGAGTGCCACCTACGTCACAGCGAGTACACAGATACGAATTTGGCAGGCAATGTATGAACCCAACTTGCTTGCCAGTACTTGCTCGTGTGGCCTCCGGATTAGAGAATACATAATATGGAGTGCTCGTTTCCATCCCGAATGCATTGTTGTGCCTGGAGCCATGATAGGGTGCAAAATTTCACTTTCGGTAAGATAAACTCTTAGAGGATATCGTACCGCTGCTATTTATTGCAAGTCATAATTTGCTTATTTTCTCTCTAAATTGTTCTTATTTGAAGTAATTCTTGAAATTAATAAGTGTTTGTTTATTATTTTAAAGATTTCAATATCTTCTTTTTTAGTTTTTTTCTCCAATGTGCAGAAAATTCAGTGCCTTTAACTTTCCGAAACTTGAACAGCGACGCCTATGAAAGCTCCGCATTTGAATAAAAACAAGCTTATGTCGATAATAGTGAATTGTCATGTAGTCTACATTTATAGTCTAAATGGCATAACACTGATGGTCAGGCCTTTTCCAAGAAACACAAATAGATTTCAATCTTGAAACTCAATGCTCAGAATGGAATCGCATCCATAATACATTGCTAATGAAGCTTTCGGAAAAGGATTGGGTCGATTTCACCAGCAGCGCACTTCAGTCGCAGTATCCTGATGAATATTGTAACCTCCTTTATACTGAGGTTCCGAATTACTTTCATGATAGTAATCCACGAGACATGATTATCCTAATCTTCAAAGCAAGATGCGGACTTCTGAACTTAAATGCTAAAGCCTTTCGTAATGATACAGTAGGCCTAAACTGATTGCTACAGAAAATACTTACCACTTCATTGGTGTGTGCCCCATCTTTAGAGATACATTTTTCGCACCTGACAGGCGACTTAAAACAAGTTGTTGTCAAATTTAATTTTGAATACCAGCAAAATCATGTTTTTTTTTTAAATTTAATTGAAAATAAAATTATTTTATCTATCTATCTACTGTATAACTACGTATAATAATAAGGGGATACATGCAACGTCGTAAAACACCGAATAGTTCTAAAAGAGTAAATCATTAAAGGCAATTTGTTCATATAATTGCACTAATTTCTGTTTTTTGCTTATTTTGCATGTTTTATTTAACTTTTTTAAATTTTTTTCAAGAAATAATTTTTTTTTCATAAACAAATTTTTGACGTTTGACGAACAGCTGATTCAATTACGCAGCATTTATCCAAATGAATTAAAAAAGACGTTCACGTAAACTTTTGCGTAAACTTATCTTTTTACACAATTGGTAAACCTATCTCGTTGCATAAATATACTTAATATGATAAGGTTTATAATCGGTCCGCCATCTAACGTTTTTTTTCAACTAATGCTTATTTCGTGAATGGTTACACTTAGCTCATGTCTGATTTGACAGATAATTAGTTTTATCCTTCCGCTGAACGAATATGGTTGTGTATACGCTTCGCTAAGTGGGCCTGCGATCGACTAGAAAAAAATCATCTCTACAGATGAAGCTCATTTTGATCTTGGCGGGTAGTAAACAAGCAAAATTGTCGCATTTGGGGCACAGAAAACCCGCACGCATCAATTGAAAAGCCGATACACCCAAAACGAGTCACTGTTTGGTGCGGATTTCGGTCCAGAGGCATAATTGGGCCATTTTTCGAAAATGAGCAAGGAGTGGCCGTTACAGTCAATGGCGATCGTTATCGGGCCATGTTGAACGAATTTTTGTTCACAAAAATTGAAGAGGAGGATATTGGCAACATTTGGTTTCAACAGGACGGCGCTACGTGCCACACAGCCGAAGCTACACTCGATGTTTTGCGCCATTTTCAAAAAAAAAAAAGTTATTTGGCGGACCCTTTATGTAGGAATTGTAACGCTTCGTTACAATACATAATTATTATTATTTTTGTAATTAAAAAGTACTATTTTTATGTCATTTTGAAGAACAAAAATAATAATAATTATGCCAATTACGCAATAATCTGTTCCAACTATCTCCCTTATGTCGTTTTTCGATTGGAAATTTCAATTATAGGTCTTATTACCACTTCTACACTCACCAATTAATGAAAATTTATGTTCACATGGAACCAAGATTCGTTTTATCTTTTGAAATGTGTGGCGCGTTCGTAGGTCCCTTTTGCACCTGGCTGACACGAGATATAGTTAATGTTCAGTGATCAATCAATTCCATATGTGTCAACGCTTTTGGTTGAGTTCAGACGGATTGATTCTTCTTTCCAAAATAAGCCAGTAATTTCGAAACTAATCGTGGTTTATGTAGACTATTAAGTTATAAACTGTCAAATTTCATTGAAGGATGGTAAGATGACGATGAATTAATTCTAAAATGTTTGCATTTTATTTTCTGCTCCGGAAAATGCATTTTCAGGGCAATCGGTTGACATTTGGAATGAAATAGTCTCGATACGATCAAATATAATTTGTCCCCTATCTGTCATATTCTTATTTATTAAACGTACAAACATTTTGTATAAACCAACATAACAACTAATTGTTGATTAAGATTATAAGGAATTATTTACAAAATGTGGTAAAATAATCAATAGCAATTCGAATTGTATAGGTCCATATATTCTGACCAAGAATTATGCACATATAGATGAAAATCCCCGGAAGCCATTTTTATTTGCCTACAAGCTTGAACTGTCAGATATCAGATAAAAATGAGAATGTGTGTATAAAAACCTTACACATAGATAGTAGGGATCTTCACACACCCGGTTAAATTGTTGTTGCAATTCACATCTATTCATCCAAAAGGGACGAAATTGCAAAAACTAATGGGTGATTTTTTAAGAGGTTTAGAACTTTTTTAAAAAAAAAAACACAAAAAATTCGAAAAAATGAATGAAATATTTATTTGAATCGATAGTTTGAACCTTGCAATTTAATGTTTAAAGATAATTTCATGCAAATGTTGACCGCGGCTGCGTCTCAGGTAGCCCATCCGCTGAGTCCAATTTTGGCATACTCTTTCACACATATCGGCCGGTATCTCACGAATGAATGCATGGATGTTGGCTTCCAGTGCGTCAATCGAAGCGGGCTTGTCCCTATAGACATTAGCCTTGACATACCCCCACAAAAAATAATCTAATGGTGTCAAATCGCACGATCTAGGCGGCCAATTGACCGGCCCGAAACGTGAAATTAACTGTTCACCAAACTCGCCTCGCAATTGCGCCATTGTTTCGCGTGCTGTGTGGCATGTGGCACCGTCTTGTTGAAACCACATATTATGCAAGTCAAGAACTTCCATTTCGGGCAAAAAAAAGTTTGTTATCATCGCTCGGTAGCGTTCACCATTGACAGTAACGCTGCGATTCGCATCATCTTTGAAGAAATAGGCCCAATAATGCCGCCGGCCCATAAACCGCACCAAACAGTGGCTTTTTCGGGATGCATTGGTAGCTGTTGCAATGCTTCTGGCTGATCTTCACTCCAAATGCGGCAATTTTGCTTATTTACGTACCCATTCAACCAAAAATGAGCCTCATCGCTGAACACAAGCAGCGCGCGATGAACATTTCGAACCGAGCACGAATTTTGATAGTAAAATTCAATAATTTGCAAGCGTTGTTCATTTGTAAGACGATCCATGGTTAAATTGCAAACCAAACTGAAGCTGTTTGACAGTGACACAAGGTACTAAACACACGTCAGCTGTCAAAACCAGTGTTGCCAAAACCAAACCAGCTAAAAAATCACCCGTTATAAGGCCAGGCGCGCACATGCAACTAAACAATTTGGTTTCGATTTTGAGCACTCGAGCTTATATGAGAGTCCGCCGGTTTATGTGCGCGGACTCTCATATATTCCCATAGTGCTCAAAATCGCAACCAAACTGTTTAGTTGCATGTGCGCGCCTGGCCTAAGGGTATTCATGCAACGAGATAAATTTCCGCTTGCAGAAGAATATAACTTTCCGCCAGACGTTTGCATGAACACCCCTTAGAAATACTAGTGAAATAACACATCAATCACATCAAAAAATGTCATTTCTAAATTTATCAGGTTTATCTTTACGCTTTCCTCATCAAATTGATGAGATAAGTTAACAGATCTGCAGAAAAATATTCCCCCACAAATTTTGACAGTTCGTTTCTGCGGAGATAAAATTATCGGGTTTCTGAGGTTTATCCTTAGAGGATATATAATATGGAGTGATCGTTTCTATTCTTAATGCATTGTAAAGCCTGGCCCTTGGTAGGGGGTGCTATTTCGGTTTAGATAAAGTCTTAGAATATCGTACAGCTGCTATAAAAGTCATAATTTGCTTATTTTCTCTCTCAATTGTTCTAATTTGAAGTAATTCTTGAAATTAATAATTATTTGTTTATTATTTTAAAGATTTCAATATCTTCTCTTTTAATTTTTTTTCTCCAATGTGCAGAAAGCTCAGACCGAAACTTCAAACAGCGACCCCTATGAAAGGTACGCATTCGAATAAAAACAAGCACTCCATATTATATATGTTAGAACTAAGAAATATCAACCAGCGCTCTGGCAATGCCATAGCAGTGACAGAACAATTTACATTTAGCTTATACTTGTCAACACTCTTGCTTTTTAAATTCAAACGACTGAATATGTCAACTGAAAATTCTTTCTAAAAACTTCTTACGCAAATCATTCATTCTTCTTTTTATTAAAATAAACTTTTGCTAAAATATAGTTTTGCGTTTTCAATTCATCAATACATCCTCTAATTGTTTATCGAGGTTTTCCGCCATTGCATGAATACCCTTAATGTAAACAAATGGGTTTTGGAAGGTGGAACGTTCTCATTTTCATTTTGAGTATTTTTGGTTCTGACAAGCTTCAAGTAACTGCTTGAACACAGTAGAATGCTGCAAATGGAACTGGAGCTACAGCTGCAATAGCTATCAAAGACGCTGTTTAGATTGGGAAGTTTGAGTCCGGTATCACGGCAGTTTTAGACAACAAAAGTCTGGGGTGAGGAATATCGTGAGGCACGAAGAAAACATGAAAACCGGACTGATGAGTCATGAGTGTCATTTGTTGTTGCTTCAATGTGCGAAATGTTGAAATTGTTGTTATTTCAATGTATTTTGTTATTGAGGTGCCTCAAAGTTTCCAATGTAGTGTCGTACGTGCTCTTTTTTCCGTGCCCACAACTTAGAGGATATAGTTATAATATGGAGTACTCGTTTCTATCACTGATCTCTATAAAACACTGGATAGCGTATTCATACAAACAAAATGACTCCAATTGAATATTGTTATACGGTGCGCTTGGCCCCAGGTTTGTATAACAGGATAACTTTTTTTTGTCAATGTGGCTGAACATAATACACGCCAGTCATGGCGTGTACAATGTCTTACAATGTTAAAATACATATAACAGCCTAATTTATTAGAATTCGCTAAACACCTCTAAACGGCTGAATAGTTATATAGTGCATAAGCATTTATGAAGCCACTATTCAACGTTGCATAAATCCTAATTCATAAAATATTTCCTTACACATTATAGTTATAATGCGCTTGTGTCAAATAAAGTACTAAGAAGGGAAAATCTATTACGTTTTACTGCCACAATTGATTAACAAAACAAAGCTCTGAAAGTGAAAAGTCAATAAACGAATTCTCCTGCACCGATTGGATTAGTTTAAATTTCATTTAATATTGCATAATGTACCTATTTTTGTTACTGTTTCTTTTGTGCCGTGTTAGAAAATATAGTTTAATATTTTAGAACAAAAAATTCATGGTTTTTATTGAAATAATTGTTTCATTCACTGACAGTGCGATCAAATTGAGAAGAATATAGGAACATCTATTAGGGTGGCAATTATTTTTGCAATGTTTTTTTTTATTTATTCTGTGTGTCCCACTGAAAATATTCAATAAACCTCAATTTTGGCATACATTTAAGCACATGTAAATTATAAATAAAGAATTTCCATCAAATTTTATACTTTCACCGACATTTTAAGTAAAAGTCGGAAAACTGCGTGCATTTTCAATGAAAAGTTTAAACTTCTCGGTGGGATACGTCGCCCTTAGCCGATTTAAAAAAAATTAAACAACATTTTGGTTTGTACAAAGTAGCTTCATAATAAAGCTTGATCACTTTCAGGAGGGGACAAAAAAGATATATAAGCATTCCCAAAATAAGTGCCACCCTTATAACATTTTATTTTATTCTCGTCTGTGTATGAGTCAAAGTGACATTTCGATACTTAAACATCCTTATGTATGCACTAATCAACCTCCAAACGCGTTTAGCTTCTAATGCCTCTTTTCAACGTTGCATAAGTTTTATGAATAACATTTTTGCGTTTAGTTGAATTATAAGGAGTGAATAGTTCTATGCACTCGCTATGATGCATTTATAAATTCGGCTGATAATCTCGTTACAGAACGGTGTTTACATTGAACTGTCTCCTTCGACTTTTTTTGCGTCTCTATAATTTATCTCACTCACACTTCATGGTGAGAAAATGATGGTGAAGAAAGTGAGGATTTTTTGCTTAAGATTGTTCATTCGTTGACGTTTTCTTTTGTGATATCTGTTCTCTCTGTCTGTACCTTATCTTTGGCACTAAAATCCTACGGAATCCAATTTTTTTAATTGAAAGCATTTTCCTAATAAGATTTATATTTTGTAAAAGTTTCTAATATTAAAGGCTCTCCCAAACCAACGCGAATATTTCAAAGCGACGACGAAACTTTCGCCTGTCTTAATTTATTTACATGGAGATTAATGGGATCACCCACACTGGCGCGATGCGAATCTTCGAACATTATTCAGTCGTCGCATATTCGCGCGAATGTTTCGCGTTGGTTTGGGACAGCCTTAATCCTTCAACGCCAAAGATTTTTGTTTTGTTTTAACGACTGCTGCACGTCAGAATGAGTCGGATGTGTTCACATTAGGTATTGTGTCTGAACAATGAATCTGTAGCCGCAAACGCGATTCTGGGAGTAAAATAGTAGGTGACATTTCTTGCGAATTTGCACAAATTGTAACTAACACTGAATTGTAATTTTTTGTTGTCTGGATAAACGCACAATTTTTTTTTTTGTTTTGCATCTATTCACTAAAATAAATTTGTATTTAATCTTATCCAAGGGACATGGTAAATTAAATGCAGTTTGAAATATTTGTTCTGAATTTGTAGGAGTATTAATTTTTGTGTTCAAATTCCTGTCAAATAGAACTCACACCATCACATACAAAAATAAGCCATCGGAAATGGTTGAAAGAAATTTGACACAAGTTTTAATAATCACGCTGATGGGAACGCGCGCCCTTCCGCGCTCCCTGCCGCGCGTACTGTGTTCAACCAGTGAACCGAAAAATGTACGTCAAATTACTTTTTTTTTGTAAAGACAGACGTCAAAAGGTGCGCTTGGCACCAGGACACCTTCAAAATGTCATCTTCAATTGGAGTAAAAAAAAACTGTTATACATAAAGGGAATCCATTATCCAGTGTATTATAGAGATCAGTGGTTTCTATCCCTAATGCATTTGTAGTTCCAGGGGCCATGATAGGGGGCGCTATTTCACTTTCGGTTTAGATAAAGTCTTAAAAGATCCTTAGAGGAAATATAATATGAAGTGCTTGTTTCTATCCCTGATGCATTGTAACGGAAAGGGGGTCTGGGAGCGATTAAAGTCTGAATTTGCTTCCACGGGACCAACGAAGAAGTTAACATTGCTGAAACGTGTGGCGACATATAGAATCCAGGAAGGCGACGATCTGCGAAAGAATTTAATGGAATTCTTCAATGCAGTGTCACAACTAAAGTGTATGGATATACACGAGGAGTTGTTGTCGATTCTTTTATTGAATGGATTGCCCCCGAGTTTCGAACTGTTCAAGTGTGCAATGGAGTCTCACGACAACCTTCCGAAGCCCAGTATTCTGAGAGAGAAAATTCTCGAGAAGTACGATGCAAGAAATCAACGTAAGGAGGACGACAAATCCGAAGCGATGTATGTCCGTCGAGGTGCTAGTCAGAGCAAATCGAAGTTCGAACGAGGAGCGCAGCAACGAAAGCATGGCAATGGCAATGCGATTGACCGTGACACATCTTTTAAATTCAGATGTTACAAATGTCATGAACTTGGTCACAGGGCGTCTATGTGTACGAAGAACATCAAACCGAAGTACTCTCCACGATGTGAATCATCAGCGAAAGCAGAAGGTACATTCCACACGACGGAAGACCATGCTTTGGGAATGCAGAATAGTGAATTTGAAAGACGATGGTTTTTGGACAGCGGTTGCACGTCCCACATGTGTAATAATGAGAGTCTGTTTACATCCACATACTCTGCGATGCAAGGAGAGCTGCTGTTGACAAATGATTCCAGTACGAATGTCGATGCGAGAGGAGCTGTAAGGATGAAGTCAAGGTAGTTGCGAGCCGAGTTGGACAATTGTATTATGTCCAAGAAAGTACAACACAAGCATTTATGCTGGATGCGACTTATGGCATCGCAGGCTCGGTCACCTGAACGAACGAGACCTTCTGGATATGCATCGAAGGAATGTGGTGACTGGACTTTTTCTGAACGAAAACGAAAAGTTTGGTACGTGAGGACCTTCCAGAGCCGATTCGTGAGCAAAGTCGAGATACTTCGTGACTTTCATTGACGATTGCAGCTGTTGGTGCGAAGTAAGGTTTTTGAAGCAGAAAAATGACGTTTTTCGCGCTTTTAAGGATTACAAAGCCCAAGATGAGACACAAACTGGTCGAAAAATAAAATGCTTAATGTCAGACAATGGAGGGGAGTTCTGCAACCATGAATTTGATGAATTCCTACGCCTGAACGGAATAAGAAGACGACTTACAATTCCACATACGCCACAGCAAAATGGTGTGGCGGAACGGAAGAATCGAAAGCTTGCTGATATGGCAAGGTGCCTCCTAATCCAATCTGGTGTTGAAAATGAATTTTGGGCAGAAGCAATTGCAGCTTCGAACTACCTACGGAACCGATGCCTTACAGTCAGTTTAGATGGACGCACACCGTTTGAGTTCTGGAACAAAAGATTGCCAGAACTGAGACATCTAAAGGTTTTCGGCGTAAGGATTTTTGTTCTTGATAAAGCGCCTGGTAAGGACAAATTCGAAGCGCGTTCAATGGAGGGCATCCTGGTTAGGTACTCCGATGTATCCAAGGGTTATCGTGTGTGGATCCCTGAAAAACAGAAGGTAGTCATTACGAGAGACATCAAGGTTATAGAACATGATCTAGCTACTATGAAAAGTCAAGAAAAACATCTAACTATTTCAAGTGACGAAATTGAACTTGATTCAGCTTCAATGGATCTGGAGAGACATGATGAGTTTGAGCCTTCGATAGCGAAGAAAAATGTTCGTGAAGTTTATCAAACGCGGTCTGTTTCAAAGTCGGCCAAGCAGAGACAAGTCGAACAACCAATATAAGACGATGCTGATGCCGAAGATGAAACCTATTATAATATGTAATTTAACTCACTGCATAAATTAATTAACTTCGCTTTGTATATAATTGTTAAGTATTCATTCATATAATTGTTTATTGAAAACTAAAATTATTTTCTCATTCTTAATAAACTCTTCATCATTAAACATTAAAAAGTCTTTAGGTTATGGGCCCAGGAACGTGTGTATAGGGTGTAGTGGTCACCCTGTATTCCTAAAACTGCTTTATCATTGTCTTTTATGTTTTGGTTACAAGATGAACAGAAATCATTGCATGCAGACTATTATAAATAACTCTCTGCAGTCTGCACAATAATTATTTTTTTTTTATTTTTGCCTAGCTATATATACGACGACACAGCAAGGGAGTCGTTGATGATGATTCGTCCTATAGACAGCACTACACTTCTCTTATTAAATAAGTATATAATGTGATTAATAGTTAGTTAGGTATAATAAACTGAATTTTATTATGTGAAATGATAAAGCTTTTGTTTCACTCGCCGACACACATAAATTGGTGACCCCGACAAAGTTCACGTGTTTTAATATAATACCCCCGAAATATTAAAAATTAGTGATTGTGTTACGAATCCTAACTACATGTGTATGTACCCATGTACTACATTAAAAAAACCTAATCTAACTTATTAAAAGAAAGTGCTATGCCCATGATTTATAAAATAGGTGCGTGCATAATTAAAAACTAGTAAGGTACTCGAAAGCATAAACAACGAAAGCAAAAAACAATAAAAACCATCATCGACACGCTAAAATTAAAATTGCCCTGACATTGTACCGCAATTTAAAAAAACAGTAAAATCATACCATCATACCACAAGTTATAGAACAAAACCTAATGATCATTACGAACGACACCATCGTCTGAAATCGGAACGAATGTATACCGCAACGTTTTTCTCCTGTAAAATATTCTGCACCTGCATCGGAATCAAATACAACATCAATAATAGGGCCCATACACCACACATGCCTGCATGGCCAAATAAAAGAATGCACAATCTCGCTTCAACATACACTACTCATGCAAACTGTACAATATTTAGTCGTGTGTTCATCGCTGAGTTGACAACTTCTTAATATTTCAAGCTTGACTGAGCAAATGTAGCACACACACCACACATGCTTGCATGCACAAACAAGAAAATATCAAAATTTTTTGAAATCACTCATGCCGCATGCACAACCACACATTCAACACCATACACTCGCAGTTTGCATGCGCAATCACTCTATTGCGCATGCAGGCATGTGTGGTGTATGGGCCCTATAAGCGTTTCACTGAAAGTAACGGAGCAGTAAGACCATCATCTTAATCAAATCATCAAATCAATAGACGTCATAAGCTGTTTAATTTTTTTTTCTCAATTAATTTATCAATTTATGTATATAATATTTCTGAATTCTTACTATATTTTGTATATTTCATTATAATTTAATTTTGTGTATTTAATTGTTTTCATTATATTATTTTCCTTTCTAAAATAATTTAATTCTTTTATTTTATTTTTTTATTTGTGCAGCTACAAACTGGAAGAATCATCATCCATAGATAATCAAATTAATAATTTTTTTTGTGTGCATGTGCGGGTTGCAGATTAGTTTTGTTTTAATTCATTAATTTTTTTTCTTTATCCGTATAAATTTCTAATTTGTTTCCAAAATGCTAAGCGATAATGATACTGATAAGAGGATGAAAGGGGTAGATCCAGAATCTTTAAAATCAGACAGTTACAGCCTTTTTAGCCAAAGTCACCAGCAGTTTGGTTTATACAGGCAGAAGCGCAGTTTTCAATCGCGAAAGTTGAAAAAGATGTGACAAAATACAATTATGTTCTTGGCGCATTGCCACAAGATGTTCTCGAAACAGTTATCGATTTCATTCAATCTCCTCCTGAAGATAATATCTACGACAAGTTTAAAGAAACCCTGATCCAACGGCACTCGCTTAGCGAAGAGCGCCGAATAGAGAAACTGTCATCTAGCGAACAACTAGGTGACAGAAAACCATCTGAGTTTTTGAGAGCCTTAAAGCAGCTGGCAGGTGTATCTTCAGGTATAATTAGCGACGATTTAATTCGAAGACTGTGGCTCCGACGACTTCCTCAAGTTATTAATATTGCCCTTATTTCACAAGAAGGCAAATCGGAAGCTGAGGTAACAAGTTTGGCAGATAAAATCTGGGAAGCTTCTGGTGTAGTAGGTGGAATTTCTGAAATACGTTCAAACAACAGTCAGACTTATAAATTTTCTGATGATCAAACTCAACTTCGGTCTGAAATAAGCAAATTAAATTGCATGGTAGAGTAACTTACAAGTAGGTTCGGTAGGCAAAAGTTACGATCACAGGGAAATTCGAACAGAAACAATTCAAGGAGAAAGTACAGGTCACGTAACAGATCAGGGATCTGCTGGTTTCATTCAAAATTTGGATCTACTGCACGGAATTGTTCAAGTCCTTGTAATTTCAATAAGAGTTCAACTTCAAGAAATGTAAACAAAAACGGAAAAAACTAGATAAACCAGCTGTTTCTACGGCTAACAGCCCGGTTTGTTCCTTTCAAAGCCGTCTCTTCATTCGTGACCACGATCACAAACTAACTTTTTTGATTGACACTGGTGCTGATTTGTCAGTTCTTCCGAGCAAACTTTTTCAAACAAAAGTAACAAACCCCTCTGTATATCTTTGTGCAGCCAATGGTACTTCCATAAGCACGTATGGCACAAAGCTAATGAAGATCAATCTTGGACTTCGAAGACAATTCGTTCATGAATTTACAATAGCTGCAGTAGATCGCCCACTGATTGGAGCCGATTTTTTAAACAAATTTGGACTTTTAGACGATATAAAGAATCGCCGCTTAATCGATTCATTAACCAAGTTGCACATAAGTGCTATGGAAGCTTTGGTGGATACTCCATCTCCGAAACATCCTTCCATTAACAATACTTACGGAGACATTTTGAAAGAGTTTCCTTCTCTCTCTGCTCCTCCGGATTTTAATAAACCAGTCCAACACACTGTTCAACACCATATCATAACAAAAGGTCGTTTGCCTTTTGCAAAGCCTCGTCGACTGAACGTCAAGCAACATAAAGCAGCTCTTCTAGAGTTTTCAAAATATGGTTAGCCTAGGGATTTGTAGACCATCTTCATCACCTGTCTCTTCACCACTACACATGGTAGCCAAGAAAGACAGTGATAGTTTAAGAGCATGTGGAGATTACAGAGGTTTAAATAACGTCACTGAACCTGATCGACATCCCATAAGTCACATTAACAACTTTTCGTTGAATCTCAATGGTTGTAAGGTATTTTCATGCATCGACTTAGTAAGAGCTTATCATCAGATACCCGTTGCTCCTGAGGATGTACATAAAACCGCTATAACTACAAAATTTGGTCTATTCGAGTTTATTAGGATGCCTTTCGGACTCCGAAATGCTAGTCAGACATTTCAAAGGTTTATAAACTCAATAGTTCAAGATCTCGACTTTGTATTTGCATACATAGAAGATCTCCTCATAGGTAGCAAAAAAGAGTAAGAGCATAAACAACACCTCTGGATTCTTTTCCGAAGACTTTCTGATTATGGCCTAAGTCTAAATCCTGCAAAATGTGTTTTTGGAGCATTGACTTTAAATTTTCTTAGTCATACTATTTCTGAGCATGGAATCGCTCCTTCTCAAGAACGAGTTGGCAATTATCAACATGCCCCCTCCAACTTCAATTCGACAAATCCAACAATTCGTTGGGATGGTTAATTATTCATCCCAAATCTTGCCGAATTGTTGTCACCTATTCACACTCATGTAGCTTATCTACAGAAAATAAAGAAAAACAAAAACCATTTTAACTGGCCTCTATAGTGTGATTCTGCCTAGAAGAAAACAAAACAGGTTTTATCAGAAGTTACACTACTGACACATCCAACAGAAAACGGTGCTCTTAGCATCACCACAGACGCGTCGAATACTGCTGTAGGTGCTGTTTTGCAGCAACAGAACAGTAAAACGAATGGCAGCCTCTTGCATTCTTCTCAAAAAAAAACTAAAGCCTTCGGAACAAAAGTTCTCAGCATTTGATCGTGAACTGTTTGGTGTCTACTTAGCAATCAAACATTTTCGATGTTTTGTTGAAAGTAGAGAATTTGTTATCTTCACAGGTCACAAACCTTTAACAAACGCCTTAATGTCTACATCTGAAAGAAGCCCACGCCAAACTCGACATTTGGATTATATATCTCAATTTAACAGTGATATACGTCACATTCGTGGTAAAGATAACGTGGTAGCTGACCTTCTTTCACGTTCAGGTAATCCCCCTGTAGAGATAAATTCAATTAACTTCGATCTGAAGCAAATTTCAAAGCTCCAGGAAAATGATGATGAGCTTCAATTAATAACTTCCGGCAACATTAAACCCAATTCAAAAATAAAATTAGAAATTGTCAAACTGCCCATAACAAATGAAAATATTTGGTTCGAAACAAGCACTTTAATCAATCGTCCATATGTGCCTCAAAGCCTACGCAGAGTAATTTTCGACTCTTTACACAATCTTTTACATGAAGGCATTCGCGCCACACGTAAAAGAGTTGTATCAAAATATTTTTGGCCTTCCATGAACAAAGATTGCAACCTCTGGGCAAAGACATGTGTACCATGTCAGCGCTCTAAGGTACATAGACATACAAAAACCAAATTCGACACATTCAAAATTCCAACTGCGCGTTTCGAACACATCCATATGGATCTTGTGGGTCCTTTACCCCCATCCAATGGATGTTCATATGTGCTCACTATAGTCGATCGCCTTACTCGCGGCCAGAGGCGTATGCTATCCCCGACATATGCGCAGCCACCGTCGCCAAGGCCTTTGTCCAAGAGTACATCTGTAGATTTGGTGTTCCAGCTCGAATTACAACCGATCAAGGAACTCAATTTGAGTCAAAGTTATTTTTAGCGATAACGAGCATGTTAGGTTCTCATCGTATTCTTACTTCGGCTTACCACCCGCAAGCCAATAGCATGGAAGAGAGAATGCACCGGCAGTTAAAAGCATCGATTGTAGCTCGAGGAAACACTCAAAATTGAAGTGATGAACTTCCTCTTGTATTACTCGGCATACGAACAGCTGTAAAAGAAGATCTTGGTTGTTCATCGGCAGAGTTAGTATACGGCCAGACTCTGAAAATTCCTGGAGAGTATTTTAATACTAAAACCTATGAACAAACCTATCCATCTAGTTTTGTGAACCAAATTCGTCATTCCATGCAATCTGCGATACCCACTCCTACTAGGAATTCTGTCCAATCAAAGGTTAATGTACCCAAATCATTAAGTACTTCAAATTTTTTTTTTTCTTAATTTAGCGCGCACTAAAGGGGTTGTGACTACCCTTAATATGATATACACAGCACGAGCGATTAGGTAGATTGGAGGGGATTGAAAGGAGATACCGATGGACATTGGTCTTAAATGTCTGAAGATCACATTGGGAGGGGAAAATCGGGCTGGGTAGAGCATTCCACATTCGTGTAGTGCGACTAAGGAAAGAATATCTGTACTTAACAGTACGTCCGAAGTTGGGCTCAAGGGTAAACTGATGGGCATTCCTAGAAGCGCGAGTATTACGGTTGAATTGTTTAAGGGGAGGAATGCAACTGGCTATTTCACTAGAACACTGTTTATAGAAATAGCGGTAAAATAATGATAGACATGAAACATTGCGACGGTGCTCAAGAGATGTAACTGTTTCCGTTATAGTTCTTTCACCTATCATTTTCAGAGCTCTCTTTTGTATTCTATCCAATAGGCTCAAGTGAGTTTTTGGTGCACCTGCCCAAATATGGGAGTTGTACTCAACTTTTGGACGAATAAAGGCTTTGTAGATTACCGCCAGATCAGAAGGGGAGACGAATTTCTTGCATCGACAGAGGAAACCTAAACACTTAGCAGCGTTTTTGGCTATGTCAAATATGTGGTCGTTCCACAAAAGGTGGTCTGTGACACACATACCGAGTACTGAAAGCTGTTCAGTTTCCTCTATGCAAGTACCGCTCATGGATAGCGGCATGGGGGGCGGGTTCCGCTTTAACGACAGGAGACAGCATTGAGTTTCTACACGGTTTTTGATTCCCCATTGGACAATGCTGTCGAGATCAGAATTTAATGAGCTTATCATACTATGCCGTTGAAGTTCCACATCTGAAGAACATGGATGTGAATCTAGAAACGAATATGAAAAGATGAGAGTACTGTCGTCAGCAAAACAGTTTAATGGATTAGAAGTTTCAGATAACAGATCATTTATGAATATTAGGAAGAGGGTCGGAGACAAAACGGAGCCCTGGGGCACACCAGCATTTATATTGTAAATATCAGACTTGAAACCGTCCAATACAATGTATTGATCGGTCCGAAAGGTAATTTCTAATCCAACGAAGAAGAGATTCATCAATACCAAATGCACGCATTTTCGATAAGAGAGCTTGTTGCCAAACTCTATCAAATGCTTTTGAAATATCAAGTGCAATAATCTTACTTTCGCCAAAACGATGTAAAGATTTGTTCCACTGTTCGGTGAGATATACCATCAGATCACCAGTGGACCTATTGCTACGAAAGCCATACTGACGGTCATTTAGAAGCTTTCGGTCTTCGAGATATTTCTTAAGCTGATGATTAATCAGCGTTTCCATGACCTTGGGAAGAAGGGACGTTAGTGCAATTGGTCGATAGTTAGAGGGGGAAGAAGATACGCCTTTTTTAGGGACAGGCTGGACAAATGCTGTTTTCTATCCACTCGGAAAAAGACCAGTAGAGTAGGGCAGATGGAAAAGCTTACGCAGTGGTTTTGCCAGCGTTGAAGAACACCTCTTCAGAACAATGGGAGGGATACTATCCGGGCCAGCGGATTTGTGAATGTCGAGATCTTTCAGAACTCTAGCAACTGCACGAGTGCGAAAGAAGATTTGCCCCATAAAATCGTTTACGCTCTCAAGAACAGGTGGTGTCATATCTTCTTCTGGCAACGTCGAATTAACAGCAAACTGTGCTGCAAGCAAATTGGCTTTATCGAGTGAGCTGACAAAAGGAGTATCATTGAAGACAAGCGTTGGAACCGAGGACGAGGTGGTATTTCGTACGTTTTTTACAAATGACCAAACATTTTTGCTACCTCTGGGACATTGTAGTATTTTTTGCCGTAATTTTTGATCATGTAAAAATTTGGTTCGTCGAATGTGAGCGTTGCAGGTCTTTCTAGCTTGTTGAAACTTTTTCCGGTTTTCCTCAGTAGGGTTGGCTTTATAACAACGGAAGCTTACTTCTCTGATCCTAATAACCTCTTTGCAGCTCGAATCAAACCATGAGTTTTCTTTGGGTTTGATAGATTTTACCCCCATGTTCGGGATAAAATTTCTCATTCCACAAAGAATTAAGTTTGCAACCATATCTGCGCTGGAATCTACGTCACTATCGAGGAAGCATAGTGACCAGTTAAAGTTCCTGAAGAAAACATTTAGACCGTCCCAGTTGGCTTTCTCGTACTGCCAAACGGTTCTCTTTGAAGTTTTTTTTTTAACTGGGTTTTGTTGACACGAGAAATTAGCAGATATGATGCAATGGTCTGATGTGCCTAGAGGCGATAATACACTAATAGTGTATTTATCAGGGTCAGAAGTAAGGAACAAGTCTAGAGTGTTGGCGGATTGACCTGCAACGTCAGGAATCCGAGTGGGCTCGTGAACAAGCTGAGTCAGGTTGTTTAACTCAGCAAAAATCTCGGCATACCTTCCTTCGGGTGTTGTCTGACCCGAATAGCGTAGCCACGAAGAACTATGTACATTGAAATCGCCCGTAACAACGATTTCACTGTGCGGAAAATGGGAAATAATTCTCTGGATGGAGTCGGATAGTGCATCTAATTCGTTAGAAGTTGAATTACTATCCAAACTAGGACTACGATAAATAAAACAAGTATGGATGATGCGCTTATGGACGGTGAATTAAAACCACATGAAATTAAAGTTGGTATTCCAACATGAACCATATTGTGGCTGAAGCTGATAAGCAACATCATTTCGAACATACACGGCGAGACCATGATGTGGGAAAAATAGAGGAACTAAGCTATAACCATGTAGGCTGAATTCCGAGTGATCAGTATTTTCCCCTACCTGGGTTTCGCTTAGTGCCAAAACAGCTGGCCTGTTTTTCGCAGTATGGACATATGCAGCACAAAAATTCTGCCTAAGTCCCCGAATGTTGCTGTAGTCAACCCTAAATTCACCTACCATTACAAAAAAACAGACACAAAAAACCAAATCAGACAATTAACTAAGCTGGTATCAACTTTGGGCCCCAAAATGACTTCACAGTACAAATACTACTAGTGTTATGCCTTAATAGCAAATGTACTGATCCGCCCCTGGATACCCAAAATCAATAACAACTATTTATCTGATATGCTTATTCTTAATCGATTACAACATTGTATGAGATAATACATACAACGTATATAATGACGAAGCAAAAGCACTGTGAGTGATGTGGGAAGGAGAGATAAGGAAATTTACCGCTGTGCTATGGATGTTCTTGGTTTGTGCATCATCATCTTCAATACGACATATGCGCAGCCACCGTCGCCAAGGCCTTTGTCCAAGAGTACATCTGTAGATTTGGTGTTCCAGCTCGAATTACAACCGATCAAGGAACTCAATTTGAGTCAAAGTTATTTTTAGCGATAACGAGCATGTTAGGTTCTCATCGTATTCTTACTTCGGCTTACCACCCGCAAGCCAATAGCATGGAAGAGAGAATGCACCGGCAGTTAAAGGCATCGATTGTAGCTCGAGGAAACACTCAAAATTGGAGTGATGAACTTCCTCTTGTATTACTCGGCATACGAACAGCTGTAAAAGAAGATCTTGGTTGTTCATCGGCAGAGTTAGTATACGGCCAGACTCTGAAAATTCCTGGAGAGTATTTTAATACTAAAACCTATGAACAAACCTATCCATCTAGTTTTGTGAACCAAATTCGTCATTCCATGCAATCTGCGATACCCACTCCTACTAGGAATTCTGTCCAATCAAAGGTTAATGTACCCAAATCATTAAGTACTTCAAATTTTTTTTTTTTCTTAATTTAGCGCGCACTAAAGGGGTTGTGACTACCCTTAATATGATATACACAGCACGAGCGATTAGGTAGATTGGAGGGGATTGAAAGGAGATACCGATGGACATTGGTCTTAAATGTCTGAAGATCACATTGGGAGGGGAAAATCGGGCTGGGTAGAGCATTCCACATTCGTGTAGTGCGACTAAGGAAAGAATATCTGTACTTAACAGTACGTCCGAAGTTGGGCTCAAGGGTAAACTGATGGGCATTCCTAGAAGCGCGAGTATTACGGTTGAATTGTTTAAGGGGAGGAATGCAACTGGCTATTTCACTAGAACACTGTTTATAGAAATAGCGGTAAAATAATGATAGACATGAAACATTGCGACGGTGCTCAAGAGATGTAACTGTTTCCGTTATAGTTCTTTCACCTATCATTTTCAGAGCTCTCTTTTGTATTCTATCCAATAGGCTCAAGTGAGTTTTTGGTGCACCTGCCCAAATATGGGAGTTGTACTCAACTTTTGGACGAATAAAGGCTTTGTAGATTACAGCCAGATCAGAAGGGGAGACGAATTTCTTGCATCGACAGAGGAAACCTAAACACTTAGCAGCGTTTTTGGCTATGTCAAATATGTGGTCGTTCCACAAAAGGTGGTCTGTGACACACATACCGAGTACTGAAAGCTGTTCAGTTTCCTCTATGCAAATACCGCTCATGGATAGCGGCATGGGGGGCGGGTTCCGCTTTAACGACAGGAGACAGCATTGAGTTTCTACACGGTTTTTGATTCCCCATTGGACAATGCTGTCGAGATCAGAATTTAATGAGCTTATCATACGCTGCCGTTGAAGTTCCACATCTGAAGAACATGGATGTGAATCTAGAAACGAATATGAAAAGATGAGAGTACTGTCGTCAGCAAAACAGTTTAATGGATTAGAAGTTTCAGATAACAGATCATTTATGAATATTAGGAAGAGGGTCGGAGACAAAACGGAGCCCTGGGGCACACCAGCATTTATATTGTAAATATCAGACTTAAAACCGTTCAATACAACTTGTATTGATCGGTCCGAAAGGTAATTTCTAATCCAACGAAGAAGAGATTCATCAATACCAAATGCACGCATTTTCGATAAGAGAGCTTGTTGCCAAACTCTATCAAATGCTTTTGAAATATCAAGTGCAATAATCTTACTTTCGCCAAAACGATGTAAAGATTTGTTCCACTGTTCGGTGAGATATACCATCAGATCACCAGTGGACCTATTGCTACGAAAGCCATACTGACGGTCATTTAGAAGCTTTCGGTCTTCGAGATATTTCTTAAGCTGATGATTAATCAGCGTTTCCATGACCTTGGGAAGAAGGGACGTTAGTGCAATTGGTCGATAGTTAGAGGGGGAAGAAGACACGCCTTTTTTAGGGACAGGCTGGACAAATGCTGTTTTCTATCCACTCGGAAAGAGACCAGTAGAGTAGGGCAGATGGAAAAGCTTACGCAGTGGTTTTGCCAGCGTTGAAGAACACCTCTTCAGAACAATGGGAGGGATACTATCCGGGCCAGCGGATTTGTGAATGTCGAGATCTTTCAGAACTCTAGCAACTGCACGAGTGCGAAAGAAGATTTGCCCCATAAAATCGTTTACGCTCTCAAGAACAGGTGGTGTCATATCTTCTTCTGGCAACGTCGAATTAACAGCAAACTGTGCTGCAAGCAAATTGGCTTTATCGAGTGAGCTGACAAAAGGAGTATCATTGAAGACAAGCGTTGGAACCGAGGACGAGGTGGTATTTCGTACGTTTTTTACAAATGACCAAACATTTTTGCTACCTCTGGGACATTGTAGTATTTTTTGCCGTAATTTTTGATCATGTAAAAATTTGGTTCGTCGAATGTGAGCGTTGCAGGTCTTTCTAGCTTGTTGAAACTTTTTCCGGTTTTCCTCAGTAGGGTTGGCTTTATAACAACGGAAGCTTACTTCTCTGATCCTAATAACCTCTTTGCAGCTCGAATCAAACCATGAGTTTTCTTTGGGTTTGATAGATTTTACCCCCCTGTTCGGGATAAAATTTCTCATTCCACAAAGAATTAAGTTTGCAACCATATCTGCGCTGGAATCTACGTCACTATCGAGGAAGCATAGTGACCAGTTAAAGTTCCTGAAGAAAACATTTAGACCGTCCCAGTTGGCTTTCTCGTACTGCCAAACGGTTCTCTTTGAAGTTTTTTCTTTAACTGGGTTTTGTTGACACGAGAAATTAGCAGATATGATGCAATGGTCTGATGTGCCTAGAGGCGATAATACACTAATAGTGTATTTATCAGGGTCAGAAGTAAGAAACAAGTCTAGAGTGTTGGCGGATTGACCTGCAACGTCAGGAATCCGAGTGGGCTCGTGAACAAGCTGAGTCAGGTTGTTTAACTCAGCAAAAATCTCGGCATACCTTCCTTCGGGTGTTGTCTGACCCGAATAGCGTAGCCACGAAGAACTATGTACATTGAAATCGCCCGTAACAACGATTTCACTGTGCGGAAAATGGGAAATAATTCTCTGGATGGAGTCGGATAGTGCATCTAATTCGTTAGAAGTTGAATTACTATCCAAACTAGGACTACGATAAATAAAACAAGTATGGATGATGCGCTTATGGACGGTGAATTAAAACCACATGAAATTAAAGTTGGTATTCCAACATGAACCATATTGTGGCTGAAGCTGATAAGCAACATCATTTCGAACATACACGGCGAGACCATGATGTGGGAAAAATAGAGGAACTAAGCTATAACCATGTAGGCTGAATTCCGAGTGATCAGTATTTTCCCCTACCTGGGTTTCGCTTAGTGCCAAAACAGCTGGCCTGTTTTTCGCAGTATGGACATATGCAGCACAAAAATTCTGCCTAAGTCCCCGAATGTTGCTGTAGTCAACCCTAAATTCACCTACCATTACAAAAAAACAGACACAAAAAACCAAATCAGACAATTAACTAAGCTGGTATCAACTTTGGGCCCCAAAATGACTTCACAGTACAAATACTACTAGTGTTATGCCTTAATAGCAAATGTACTGATCCGCCCCTGGATACCCAAAATCAATAACAACTATTTATCTGATATGCTTATTCTTAATCGATTACAACATTGTATGAGATAATACATACAACGTATATAATGACGAAGCAAAAGCACTGTGAGTGATGTGGGAAGGAGAGATAAGGAAATTTACCGCTGTGCTATGGATGTTCTTGGTTTGTGCATCATCATCTTCAATACGAGTGAGCTTTTTGTTGTTGCTATTTGCACGCACTGACACTGGCACTTGCACTTTATTATTGTAATTTATTGTGGGCTATTGTTTTTTTTTTAATTTTCTTGTCTCAGCGCGAACTTTAGTTTTGATTTTTTGTTAATTGATATTTTATATTTTATTTTTGCAATGGAATTGGGGGATATAATAAAAATTGGGCACTTTAATTTGAAATTTTATTGGCAGACGGGGTGGAAAATTATTTTGTTAATTTTAATTTAATGGGGGTATAAAGCAGCGGAGTATTTAATCACTCTCCCACAGGTGGGATTGCGATGGGATGCAGATCGGAACTGTGTTTTTATGAGTGTTATGTGTTTTTAAGAGTTGATAGAGCCTGGCATATAAAGTAATTCGGAAACTACGCAAACAATTTATAATCGACATCAATAACAAAAACATATCTGTTTCAATTGACCGATTGAAACCTGCACATGTCATCGCAAATGAAACAAACTCGGGTCAAAGTAAAAAAGTTACGTTTTCTTAACTATATCATTTTTTTTCTTTTAAATTAATTACAAGTATAAAAAATATCGGACGCTGACAGCTGGAAGGGGAGTATGTACTGGTCACCCTGTATTCCTAAAACTGCTTTATCATTGTCTTTTATGTTTTGGTTACAAGATGAACAGAAATCATTGCATGCAGACTATTATAAATAGCTCTCTGCAGTCTGCAGAATAATTATTCTTGTTTTCCTTTTTGCCTAGCTATATATACGACGACACAGCAAGGGAGTCGTTGATGATGATTCGTCCTATAGACAGCACTGCACTTCTCTTATTGAATAAGTATATAATATGATTAATAGTTAGTAAGGTATAATAAACTGAATTTTATTATGTGAAATGATAAAGCTTTTGTTTCACTCGCCGACACACATCAAGGGAAGCTCTGGTGAATTGTTTTTTATTAATCAAAAATGTATGAAGCATCTCCAAATACCAAAACTGGTATTCCGCTTTTCGATGGAACCAATTTCAATAATTGGCGTTTCCGAATCGAAGTTGCACTCGATGAAAAAAACCTGGGAGTATTCATTCAAGAGGACCTCGAAACTCTAGTTGAGGCTGCGAAAACTGTTCCAGAAATGTTGAAAATTCAACAAGAAGAAAAGAGATGCAAAAATATTATTGTTCAAAGCGTGCACGACAGCCAGTTGGAAAACATCAAAGGAAAATCTACAGCAAAGCAGATGGTTGATGGATTGGTAAGCATTTTTGAACGAAAATCTATTGCAGGTAGAATTTTATTGGAACGTCAGCTACACTCAATGGCCTATCGTGAAGGCGATGCCATGAAGGAACATATTTTGAACTTCGACAAATTAATTCGTGACTTAAAGGGATCTGGAAAGGAGATGGAAGACGTCGATATCGCCATTTCATTGATGCTCACGTTAATAAAATCCTACGATACTTTAGTGGTTGCTATCGAGACGATAGAACAGACAAATCTCACAATGGATTTCGTCAAGAGTCGATTATTAGATGAGCATAACAAACGGAAATCGGGTACTTCAAGTGGAAGAGCTACATCAGTTGCAATGAACGCAAATATTATCTGTTATGGTTGCGGCCAGGTGGGTCATATTAAGTCTCAATGCAGCAAGAGGACGAAAAAGAAGGGCAACAAGAATTTCTTCAAGAAGGAAGGATCAAATAAGGGAAATGCCAATGCAACGTCATCGAACGAAGCTGTTGTTTCGTTAAGTGCGATTAGCAAATTTGTATCCAAAGTAGATAGTGTGATCAAAGCACAAACAACTTAAAATACAGAAATAAAGCCAAACACCAATCGAAAAAGCGCATCCATAAAATTTATTCTGGATTCAGGTGCTACAGAGCACATGGCAAACAGCGAATCATTTTTTCATGAATTGGTTGACATAGAAGAAATAGAGATTTCAGTTGCTAAGAAGCATGCTAATCTTGTGGCAAAGCAACGCGGAGACATTCTGGTGAAAACACTTCATAATGGCGATTGTGAAACAAAAGCAATCAGAGATGTATTACATGTTAGAGGTTTAACATGTAATTTGTTATCAATTCGCAGTTTGACCAAACGTGGATGCCACGTAATTTTTAATGGAGATTTCGCATATGTGTCTCTGAATGGTGAAACGATTTTTGTAGCGCGTAGTTCTGGAAGGCTTTATGAGGTAGAGTTTCAAATTGATAAAAGCGCATTTGCTGGATTCACTGGTGAACAAAATCTAAAGATTTCATCCCAAGGTTTTTGGCACTTTAGATTGGAACATTTGAATATTAGCGACATGAAAAAGATAGTCAGTCGAAAAATGGTTAGTGGGCTGGAAAACTTAAACGTCAACATGGATGACAAATTTTGCGAATCATGCGTATTTGGAAAGCAGACGAGATTGCCATTTCCAAAGAAGAAGGAAGTACGATCGAATCGCATTCTACAGTTGATTCATAGCGACGTTTGCGGACCAATGCCTGTTCCTTCACATGAAGGATCCAGATACTTCGTCACATTCACCGATGATTTTCAAGGGCGACAACTGTTTACTGCATTGAACGAATAAGTGAAGTTTTCGAAAGGTTTAAAGAGTTCCTTGCAAGTGCAGAAGCCTTACATGGTTGCAAAGCTTAAGGCAGATAATGGCGGCGAATATATTTCGAACGATTTCAAAAAGTTCTGCAAAGTAAGGGGCATTCAGTTGATTAATACGGTACCCTATAATCCTGAAATGAATTCAGTGGCTGAGCAACTTAACAGAACTCTGGTTGAAAAAGCAAGAACTATGTTGAATGCAAGCGCTCTCGACAAGAAGTTTTGGTCGGAAGCAATTTTAACAGCGAATTACGTAAAAAACCGCTGTCCGACTACTGCTTTTGGAAAACAGTTCTTCAGCAAACTCCAGCAGAAATTTGGTTCAGGACTAAACCGAATTTATCTAATCTTCGGATATTCGGTGCAAATTGTTACAATCATATTCCGACAGAAAAGCGATCTAAACTTGATGAAAAATCTGTCAAATGTATCATGATGGGATTTGCAAAAAATGGCTATAATGGGTGATTTTTTAAGAGGTTTAGAACTTTTTTAAAAAAAAAAACACAAACAATTCGAAAAAATGAATGAAATATTTATTTGAATCGATAGTTTGAACCTTGCAATTTAATGTTTAAGGATAATTTCATGCAAATGTTGACCGCGGCTGCGTCTCAGGTAGCCCATCCGCTGAGTCCAATTTTGGCATACTCTTTCACACATATCGGCCGGTATCTCACGAACGAATGCATGGATGTTGGCTTCCAGTGCGTCAATCGAAGCGGGCTTGTCCCTATAGACATTAGCTTTGACATACCCCCACAAAAAATAATCTAATGGTGTCAAATCGCACGATCTAGGCGGCCAATTGACCGGCCCGAAACGTGAAATTAACTGTTCACCAAACTCGCCTCGCAATTGCGCCATTGTTTCGCGTGCTGTGTGGCATGTGGCACCGTCTTGTTGAAACCACATATCATGCAAGTCAAGAACTTCCATTTCGGGCAAAAAAAAGTTTGTTATCATCGCTCGGTAGCGTTCACCATTGACAGTAACGCTGCGATTCGCATCATCTTTGAAGAAATAGGCCCAATAATGCCGCCGGCCCATAAACCGCACCAAACAGTGGCTTTTTCGGGATGCATTGGTAGCTGTTGCAATGCTTCTGGCTGATCTTCACTCCAAATGCGGCAATTTTGCTTATTTACGTACCCATTCAACCAAAAATGAGCCTCATCGCTGAACACAAGCAGCGCGCGATGAACATTTCGAACCGAGCACGAATTTTGATAGTAAAATTCAATAATTTGCAAGCGTTGTTCATTTGTAAGACGATCCATGGTTAAATTGCAAACCAAACTGAAGCTGTTTGACAGTGACACAAGGTACTAAACACACGTCAGCTGTCAAAACCAGTGTTGCCAAAACCAAACCAGCTAAAAAATCACCCGTTAGATTGTGGAACGTTGAAAATAATACATTGGTTGTCGGCAGAAACGTGATATTCAACGAAGGCTCAGTATTAAATCGAGTTTCAAGCGGTAGAGAATGTATCGTCAACAAACAAAATGGAACCTGATATGATAACATCATCGTTTGATCAGGGTGCAGATATAGATAGCATCGTTGACAGCTACGTTAATAATCACAGTACTAATATGGATGGCATGGGTGATAGTTGTAACAACGATTACAGTGTCAGTACGGAAGACATCGACCAAATTGGTTTACGATGTAGCACAAGAGATCGCCGACCACCTGAGCGATACAGAGAGTTAGAAATGGACGCACACTTCGCATTATCAGCTCAGCAATTTGTTGATAACGATCCGCTTACAATCACCGAAGCAAATCAACGAAGTGATTGGCGTGAATGGTAGAAGGCAATTAAAGAAGAATACTCATCAAAAATCAAAAATCAAACTTAGACTGAGTGTAATTTGCCAAAGAGAAGAAAATCAGTGTCATGTAAATTGGTTTTCAAACTGAAGCGGAAAGCAGATGGTGAAATCGACAAATATAAGGGGCGTCTAGTTGCGCGAGGATTTTCGCAGACATTTGGTTTCCATTACAATGAAACTTATGCTCCAGTCGCAAAACTGACAACAATGCGAACACTGTTATCTATTGCATCACACAACAACATGCATGTACACCAAATGCATGTAAAGGGTGCATTTTTAAACGGCGAGCTCACAGAAAACATTTACATGGATTTGCCTGAGGGATTCAAAAACGGAGAAAAAGTGTGCAAGCTGAACAAGGCTTTGTATGGACTTAAACAGGCGTCACGAACATGGAATGAGAAGTTCAATAAGTTCATGTTGAAGATTGGTTTCAAACCTTGTGCATCGGATCAATGTTTGTATACAAAGTGCGATACTAATGTCAAATGTTTTGTTTTATTATATGTTGATGATTTACTTATTGTTTGCATCGATGAGCGAAAAATAAGCATCATCAAGGATTTGCTCAATAGTGAGTTTGAGATGACCGACATTGGGAAGGTGAATACGTTTTTGAGAATGCACATCGAGCAGAACGTTGAAGAAGGTACGATAACTCTGAGCCAAACACAGTATTTAACAAATCTTCTAAGAAAGTTTGGCATGAACGATTGCAAAGGCGTAGCAACTCCAATGGAATTTGGATTGAACCTCGAAAAGGGAAATCCAAATAAATTGCCTAATCTACCTTATCGGGAATTAATTGGATGTTTGACATACGCAACACTTACAACACGACCAGATCTCCGTGCAGCAACGAACTACTTCAGCCGATTTCAAAGTTGTTTCACCACTGAACACTTTGTTCATGCGAAAAGGATTTTACGCTACATCAAATCTACTCTGGATCTGAAGATGGTTTTCACGCGAGATAAAGGGGAAGATTTGTTGATTGGATTTACTGATGCACACTGGGCTGGCGACAAAAACGACAGAAAGTCTATTTCCGGATATGTTTTTAAAGTCTTCAACAATACCGTTAGTTGGGCATCTAGAAAGCAAGCCAATGTGAGTTTATCATCTACAAGGCATCTCCGAGGCGAAGTGGATGAGAAGTTTGCTTCGTGAGATGGGTTTTGTTTTGAAAACACCAACCGTCATTTATGAGGATAACCAGTCCTGTATTAAGGTGGCGGAAGAGCCACGGAACACAAAAGGATGAAACATATAGATGTTAAATACAAATTTATTCGTGCAGCAATCGCAAATAATGAAATCAAATTGCAATACAGAGCAAGTGGCGATCAATTGGCAGATGTGATGACAAAGAGAATTACTCGAGTTTCATTCCAGAAACATCGCATTAATTTAAATTTAAAAATTTAGTTTAGCTTATTTTTGTATATTATTTAAACTAAATATGGTTAATTTATTAATATTGATTTAAATTAAGAGGCGGTATTATAATATGTAATTTAACTCACTGTAAAAATTAATTAACTTCGCTTTGTATATAATTGTTTAGTATTCATTCATATAATTGTTTATTGAAAACTAAAATTATTTTCTCATTCTTAATAAACTCTTCATCATTAAACATTAAAAAGTCTTTAAAACCGACGATGAAGATTACAACGATGCCGTAGACGAAAATGAAATTGAGATGGCGAACATTGGAGAGTTGTCACTCGAGGATGCGATGTCTGGGACCTAGTCGAGCGTCCAGAGAACAGAAGTGTTGTGACGAGCAAAGTTGTTCTACGAAATAAAATGAACGCAGATGGTTCTTTGGAACGAAAGAAGTCAGTGTCATTGCTCGAGGTTTCACACAGCGCAAGGGAATCGATTTTGAGGACACCTTCGCTCCTGTAGCCCGCCTTGAATCAATCGAGCTCCTGATGGCTCTAGCAGTCCGTGAAAATTTTAAAGTTTATCAAATGGATGTCGTGGCAGCGTATCTAAACGGTGAGTTAGAACAAGAGATCTTCATGGAAACTACAAAGTATCTTCAGCAGTCGTTGCAAATGCTATCAAGAGGGAATCAAAAGGAGGATGGTGTGATGAAAAAGGCCACACAAATGCTGCAAAAACTCAAGAATGGCGATTATGTGTGTCGATTGAGGAAAACGTTGTATGGTCTGCAACAGGCTGGACGACAATGGCATAAGAAGTTAGACAAAACACTTCGTGGACTTGGCTTGAAACCAGCTGCTAACGATACATGTTTTTACTTGAACACAAGTGAGGAAGAATTCACCATCGTTGCAGTGTACGTCGACGATATTCTGTACGCCTCAAGAAGTCAAAAGACACTAAAGTACATACGTGATGGACTTGCTGCAGCATTTGAAGTGAAGGATCTCGGACTGGCGCGATTTTGTTTGGGCGTCGAAATTTTTCAAAGTGAAGGCGAGATTAAACTGAAGCTGCTAGCATACATCAGAGAAATATTAAAAAAGTTCAACATGGACGAGTCGAAACCAATAAGTACACCGAGCGACACAAAGTCGAAATTACCTCCTGGAAAAGGTAACACTGAACAGCGTCAAAGCGAAAAACCCTATCTTCAACTCATCGGGTCGCTTATGTATTTGGCAATTGCAACCAGGCCAGACATAACGTTCACAGTTAATCGTTTAGCACAATATGACGAAACCTATCAAGATGTGCACTGGTCAGCTGCGAAGCGTGTTCTACGCTATTTATGAGGAACGGAAACCTACGGGCTTATTTACACCAAGGACACTTTGGGTCTTCGAGGATACTCGGATGCTGATCATGCAAACGACGAAACCCATAGAATATCATTCACCGGATACGTTTTTGTACTGAGTGGAGCTGCAATTACCTGGCGTTCTCAGAAACAAATGTCAGTAGCTATTTCAAGTACTGAGGCAGAATATGTAGTGCTGTCCGAGTCATCGAGAGAAGCAACATATCTTCAAAATCTTATGGCCGAGATGAATTTGCCTCAACTCTAGTGGTGGAAGGAATCGTTAGTAATCGTTACTTTGTAACGATTACTTGAAGTAATCAAAGTAATCGAGTACATTTCTGAGTAACGATTACCAGTTTTTGTACCCATTACCAGTAACGATTACTAACGATTACCAGGAACGATTACTTTGAGTACTTTGATTACTTTGATTACTTTGATTACTTTGATTACTTTGATTACTTTGATTACTTTGATTACTTTGATTACTTTGATTACTTTGATTACTTTGATTACTTTGATTACTTGGATTACTTTGATTACTTTGATTACTTTGATTACTTTGATTACTTTGAGTACTTTGATTACTTGATTACTTCGATTACTTTTCGTTTCTATTGGATTCGATTACTTTTGATTACTTTGGGATTTGATCACTCTTGGGTTTTGAATCAGGATTGGATTGCAGGAGGGAACAAAATATTCTCAGCACAGGGTGGTCCCAAAAAATGTCACTTTCTTATTCTCTGAGCGATTTCGATGAAATTGACACAGGTAATAGCTGAGGCAGAATTATGAACGAAAAAAATATTTTCAGCACAGGGTGGTCCCAAAAAATGTCACTTTCTTATTCTTTGAGCGATTTCGATGAAATTGACACAGGTAATAGCTGAGGCAGAATTATGAACGAACAAAATATTTTCAGCACAGGGTGGTCCCAAAAAATGTCACTTTCTTATTCTTTGACCGATTTCGATGAAATTGACACAGGTAATAGCTGAGGCAGAATTATGAACGAAAAATATATTTTCAGCACAGGGTGGTCCCAAAAAATGTCACTTTCTTATTCTTTGATCGATTTCGATGAAATTGACACAGGTTATAGCTGACGCAGAATTATGAACTAACAAAATATTTTCAGCACAGGGTGGTCCCAAAAATGTCACTTTCTTATTCTTTGAGCGATTTCGATGAAATTGACACAGGTTATAGCTGATACAGAATTATGAACGAAAAAAATATTTTCAGCATAGGGTGGTCCCAAAAAATGTCACTTTCTTATTCTTTGAACGATTTCGATGAAATTGACACAGGTAATAGCTGAGGCAGAATTATGAACTAACAAAATATTTTCAGCACAGGGTGGTCCCAAAAAATGTCACTTTCTTATTCTTTGACCGATTTCGATGAAATTGACACAGGTTATAGCTGAGGCAGAATTATGAATGAAAAAATATTTTTAGCACAGGGTGGTCCGAAAAAATGTCACTTTCTTTTTCTTTGAGCGATTTCGATGAAATTGACACAGGTAATAGCTGAGGCAGAATTATGAACGAAAAAAATATTTTCAGCACAGGGTGGTCCCAAAAAATGTCACTTTCTTATTCTTTGAGCTATTTCGATGAAATTGGCACAGGTTATAGCTTAGGCAGAATTATGAACTAACAAAACATTTTCAGCACAGGGTGGTCTCAAAAAATGTCACTTTCTTATTCTTTGAGCGATTTTGATGAAATGGACACAGTTTATATTTAGTTGAGGCAGAATTATGAACGAAAAAAATGTTTTCAGCACAGAGTGGTCAAAAAAAATGTCACTTTCTTATTCTTTGAGCGATTTCGATGAAATTGACACAGGTAATATCTGAGGCAGAATTATGAATGAAAAAAATATTTTTCAACACAGGGTGGTCCAAAAAAAAGTCACTTTCTTGTTCTTTGAGCGATTTTAATGAAATTGACACAGGTAATATCTGAGGCAGAATAATGAATGAAAAAAATATTTTTCAACACAGGGTGGTCCCAAAAAATTTCACTTCCTTATTCTTTGAGCGATTTCGATGAAATTGACACAGGTTAAAGCTGAGGCAGAATTGAATCGAAAAAAATATTTTCAACACAGGGTGATTGCAAAAAATGTCACTTTCGTTGTTCTTTGAGCTATTTCAATGAAATTGACACAGGTTATAGTTCCCGAAAATTCTGTTTAAAAAAACTTATTTTATAAAAGTGAATCGGGATAAAATCAAACAATTCTTTTTGTGATTAAAAGGCTATTTCTCGGGGATGGCTGAAAAGATATTTTTTCTTCAAGAATTTGCTATTTATAGGGTGAATTGGGGTAAAAGCAAAAAAATGATATTCGATTTAAAAAATTATTTTTGTGATTGAAATGTAATTTCACCGTATAAATGGAAATATTTTTGAAAAAATATCCATCAGTTCACTTCTAAAAAATGCCCTTTCAAACAGACCTCAAATTTTTACATCGCCTACCACTTAACGTCTTTCCCCACTGCACCCTATAAATATAAATTTTTTAAATAAAATTGTTCTAAGGCAATCCCCGATAAATACCTTTTCAATCACAAAAAAAAAATTTTAAATCGAATATCATTTTTTTGATTTTATCCCAATTCACCCTATAAATAGCAACTTCTTAAAGAAAAAATATCTTTTAAGCCATCCCCGAGAAATGACCTTTTAATTGATTGATTTTATCCCGCTTCATCTTTATAATATCAGTTTTTTTAAACAAAATTTTCGCGAACTATAACCTGTGTCAATTTCATTGAAATAGCTCAAAGAACAACAAACGTGACATTTTTTGGAATCACCCTGTGTTCAAAATATTTTGTTCCTTCGGAATTCTGATTCAGCCATTACCTGTGTCAATTGCATCGAAATCGCTCAAAGAATAAGAATGTAACATTTTTTGGGACCACCCTGTGCTGAAAATATTTTTTTCGTTCATAATTCTGCCTCAGCTATAACCTGTGTCAATTTCATCGAAATCGTTCAAAGAATAAGAAAGTGACATTTTTTGGGACCACCCTGTGCTGAGAATATTTTGTTCCCTCCTGCAATCCAATCCTGACCCAAAACCCAAGGGTGATCAAATCCCAAAGTAATCAAAAGTAATCGAATCCAATAGAAACGAAATCAAAGTAATCAAAGTACTCAAAGTAATCAAAGTAATCAAAGTAATCAAAGTAATCAAAAGTAATCAAAGTAATCGTTTGGCAGACCGAGTCCGGGTACCGGGTCCGAGATTCGAGTATAAAATGCTCGGTATGGATAATTTATTAAAGATATAGTTGTTGTCGTTGGAAGCCTATAACTTTGGTTTTAGTTGTCCGATCTTCAAGGTTGAGGTATTTAAATAAACGAGAAATAATAGGCTTCTTATGGAGTTTTTTTTTTCTTAAATGGATTTTTTAAAGGAAGGGGGGGGGGGGGGGTTGTGTTAAAATCATTTTTAAGTTATGCGCAAATATGAATCGATCGAATAGCACACATCTACTCGATATGTGGATTGGCTTCACGTTCCACTGATGCGTTCAGTTACGCTTCTTTTATTGAATGCAACAAGCAACGGTTCGTGGCCATATCGTACGAAATTTGGATTGAAGTTGAACCCGGCAGACTGTTTTGTGAAAACTCTGTCTCTCCTTCTGAAATAGGAAACGGAAATCTGATTTGCAAAGTTCTTTTCATATTTATTTTGTTTGTGCAAAGCTAAAAGTGCGACAAAAGTATTTGTAATTTTTATATGAAAAAAGTAATCAAAGTAATCACTCAAAAGTAACGATTACTTCGGAAAAAGTAACGAATGTAACGATTACTTAAAAGTAACGACATTTTACATCACTACTCAACTCACCAAAATAAGTATTGGAACAGACAACCAAGGTGCAAAACACATAGCCGAGAATGCAGTCTGTCATTCACGAACAAAACATATTGCGACCAGATACCATTTTGTCCGACAGCTCCTACATAATCAAAAAATAACAGTCATCTACATCCCAACTGAGATGATGCCAGCGGATGTGTTCACCAAGCCACTTCCTGGACCAGCCCACTGCAGATGTATAGAAGACGTCGGTATATCAACTTGCTAAAAAGCGCTGATTGAGGAAGGCGTATTAGAACTAAGAAATATCAACCAGCGCTCTGGCAATGCCATGCCAGTCACAGAACAAATTACATTTAGTTTATACTTGGCAACACTCTTGCTTTTTAAATTCAAACGGCTGAATATGTCAACTGAAAATTCTTTCTAAAAACTTCTTACGCAAATCATTCATTCTTCTTTTTATTAAAATAAACTTTTGCTAAAATATAGTTTTGCGTTTTCAATTCATCAATTTATCCTCTAAGGGTTTATCGAGGTTTTCCGCCATTGCATGAATACCCTTAATGTAAACAAATGGGTTTTGGAAGGTGAAACGTTCTCATCTTCATTTTGAGTATTTTTGGTTCTGACAAGCTTCAAGTAACTGCTTGAACACAGTAGAATGCTGCGAATGGAACTGGAGCTGCAGCTGCAATAGCTATCAAAGACGCTGTTTAGATTGGGAAGATTGAGTCCGGTATCACGGTAGTTTTAGGTAAGAGAAGTGAGGGGTGAGGAATAGCGTGAGGCACGAAGAAAACATGAAAACCGGACTGATGAGTCATGAGTGTCATTTGTTGTTGCTTCAATGTGCGAAATGTTGAAATTTTTATTATTTGAATGTATTTTGTTTTTGAGGTGCCTCAAAGTTTAAAATTCAATCTCCCCAATCTAAACAGGCTCAAAAAGTGTCGTACGTGCTCTTTTTTCCGTGCCCACAACTTAAAGGATATATAATATGGAGTGCTCGTTTCTATCCCTAATGCATTGTAGTGCCAGGGGCCATGATAGGGGGCGCTATTTCACTTTCGGTCTAGATAAAGTCTTTGAAGATCCTTAGAGGATATATAATATGGAGTGCTTGTTTCTATTCCTAATGCATTGTAACGGAAAGGGGGTCTGGGAGCGATTAAAGTCTGAATTTGCTTCCACGGGACCAACGAAGAAGTTAACATTGCTGAAACGTGTGGCGATATATAGAATCCAGGAAGGCGACGATCTGCGAAAGAATTTAATGGAATTCTTCAATGCAGTGTCACAACTAAAGTGTATGGATTTGATATACACGAGGAGTTGTTGTCGATTCTTTTATTGAATGGATTGCCCCCGAGTTTCGAACTGTTCAAGTGTGCAATGGAGTCTCACGACAACCTTCCGAAGCCCAGTATTCTGAGAGAGAAAATTCTCGAGAAGTACGATGCAAGAAATCAACGTAAGGAGGACAACGAATCCGAAGCGATGTATGTCCGTCGAGGTGCTAGTCAGAGCAAATCGAAGTTCGAACGAGGAGCGCAGCAACGAAAGCATGGCAATGCGATGTCAAATGTCATGAACTTGGTCACAGGGAGTCTATGTGTACGAAGAACATCAAACCGAAGTACTCTTCACGATGTGAATCATCAGCGAAAGCAGAAGGTACATTCCACACGACGGAAGACCATGCTTTGGGAATGCAGAATAGTGAATTTGAAAGACGATGGTGTTTGGAAAGCGGTTGCACGTCCCACATGTGTAACGATGAGAGTCTGTTTACATCCACATACTCTGCGATGCAAGGAGAGCTGCTGTTGACAAATGATTCCAGTACGAATGTCGATGCGAGAGGAGCTGTAAGGATTGTCACTACAGACGGGATGTCTGAAAGGTCAGTAAAACTCGAAAACACATTATTGGTAAAGAATCTTCCAACTAACCTATTATTTGTTGCGACGATAAACGAGAAGGCAATCGTCCGAGGAGATGACGGTGAAGTCAAGGTAGTTGCGAGCCGAGTTGGACAATTGTATTATGTCCAAGAAAGTACAACACAAGCGTTTATGTTGGATGCGAGTGAATCTAAGATTGACTTATGGCATTGCAGGCTCGGTCACCTGAACGAACGAGACCTTCTGGATATGCATCGAAGGAATGCGGTGACTGGACTTTCTCTGAACGAAAACGAAAAGCTTGGTACTTGTAGCGTGTGTCTCAGCGAAAAATGACGAGGTTGCCGTTTTTCAAATAGAAGCACAAACGGTTTGGATGTTGTGCACACTGATGTGTGGGGACCTTCCAGAGTCGATTCGTTAGCAAAGTCGAGAAACTTCGTGACTTTCATTGACGATTGCAGCCGTTGGTGCGAAGTAGGGTTTTTGAAGCAGAAAAATGACGTTTTTCGCGCTTTTAAGGATTACAAAGCCCAAGATGAGACACAAACTGGTCGAAAAATAAAATGCTTAATGTCAGACAATGGAGGGGAGTTCTGCAACCATGAATTTGATGAATTCCTACGACTGAACGGAATAAGAAGACGACTTACAATTCCACATACGCCACAGCAAAATGGAACGGAAGAATCGAAAGCTTGCTGATATGGCAAGGTGCCTCCTAATCCAATCTGGTGTTGAAAATGAATTTTGGGCAGAAGCCTTTGCAGCTTCGAATTACCTACGGAACCGATGCCCTACAGTCAGTTTAGATGGACGCACACCGTTTGAGTTCTGGAACAAAAGATTGCCAGAACTGAGACATCTAAACGTTTTCGGCGCAAGGACTTTTGTTCTGATAAAGCGCCTGGTTATAGAACATGATCTAGCTACTATGAAAAGTCAAGAAAAACGTGTAACTATTCCAAGTGATGAAATTGAACTTGATTCAGCTTCAATGGATTTGGAGAGACATGATGAGTTTGAGCCTTCGATAGCGAAGAAAAATGTTCGTGAAGTTTATCAAACGCGGTCTGTTTCAAAGTCGGCCAAGCAGAGACAAGTCGAACAACCAACAGAAGACGATGCTGATGCCGAAGATGAAACCGACGATGAAGATTACGACGATGCCGTAAACGAAAATGAAATAGAGATGGCGAACATTGGAGAGTTGTCACTCGAGGATGCGATGTCTGGAGCAGAAGCACAAGAATGTCTGGGAGCTATGAAAGAAGAGATTCGAGCGCTTATCAAGAACAATACGTCTGAACTAGTCGAGCGTCCAGAGAACAGAAGTGTTGTGACGAGCAAAATTGTTCTACGAAATAAAATGAGCGCAGATGGTTCCTTGGAACGAAAGAAAGCTCGTGTTCTGAGGAAAACGTTGTATGGTCTGCGGCAGGCTGGACGACAATGGCATAAGAAGTTAGACAAAACACTTCGTGGACTTGCCTTGAAACCAGCTGCTAACGATACATGTTTTTACTTCAACACAAGTGAGGAAGAATTCACCATTGTTGCAGTGTACGTCGACGATATTCTGTACGCCTCAAAAAGTCAAAAGACTTCGAGGATACTCGGATGTTGATCATGCGAACGACGAAAGCCATAGAATATCATACACCGGATACGTTTTTGTACTGAGTGGAGCTGCAATTACCTAGCGTTCTCAGAAACAAATGTCAGTAGCTATTTCAAGTACTGAGGCAGAATATGTAGCGCTGTGCGAGTCATCGAGAGAAGCAACAAATCTTCAAAATCTTATGACCGATATGAATTTGCCTCAACTCACCAAAATAAGTATTGGAACAGACAACCAAGGCGCAAAACACATAGCCGAGAATGCAGTCTGTCATTCACGAACAAAACATATTGCGACCAGATACCATTTTGTCCGACAGCTCCTACATGATGAAAAAATAACAGTCATCTACTTACATCCCAACTGAGGTGATGCCAGCGGATGTGTTCAAGCCAATTCCTGGACCAGCCCACTACAGATGTATAAAAGACATCGGTATATCAACTTGCTAAGAAGCGCTAATTGAGGAAGGCGTGTTAGAACTAAGAAATATCAACCAGCGCTCTGGCAATGCCATTCCAGTGACAGAACAATTTACATTTAGTTTATACTTGGCAACAGTCTTGCTTTTTAAATTCAAACGGCTGAATATGTCAACTGAAAATTCTTTCTAAAAACTTCTTACGGAAATCATTCATTCTTCTTTTTATTAAAATAAACTTTTGCTAAAATATAGTTTTGCGTTTTCAATTCATCAATATATCCTCTAAGGGTTTATCGAGGTTTTCCGCCATTGCATGAATACCCTTAATGTAAACAAATGGGGTTTGGAAGGTGAAACGTTCTCATCTTCATTTTGAGTATTTTTGGTTCTGACAAGCTTCAAGTAACTGCTTGAACACAGTAGAATGCTGCAAATGGAACTGGAGCTGCAGCTGCAATAGCTATCAAAGACGCTGTTTAGATTGGGAAGATTGAGTCCGGTATCACGGTAGTTTTAGGTAAGAGAAGTGAGGGGTGAGGAATATCGTGAGGCACGAAGAAAACATGAAAACCGGACCGATGAGTCATGAGTGTCATTTGTTGTTGCTTCAATGTGCGAAATGTTGAAATTTTTATTATTTGAATGTATTTTGTTTTTGAGGTGCCTCAAAGTTTAAAATTCAATCTCCACAATCTAAACAGGCTCAAAAAGTGTCGTACGTGCTCTTTTTTCCGTGCCCACAACTTAAAGGATATATAATATGGAGTGCTCGTTTCTATCCCTAATGCATTGTAGTGCCAGGGGCCATGATAGGGGGCGCTATTTCACTTTCGGTCTAGATAAAGTCTTAGAAGATCCTTAGTCCCCTTTCACACGAGGAAACAAGTTGCTGGAGATTTTTTTGACGTTTTCTTTTAATTTCCTTAAAAATCTCCCGTACCTTTCACACGAAGAAACAAAATCGTGGAAACTTTCTGTATTTTCCTTTTAAAATAGCTTGGTTGAACACACTCTACTGTGTGTGTGAAGAGGAATGTCAAAAAAATCTCCTCGAATCGTTGACCGGGGAGATTTCATTTTCCCCTCTTACTTCTTGCCCTTCTCTCCAACAAACTGATTGTTGCTGGCAACTCAGTTTCCTCGTGTGAAAGGGGACACGGGTCTCTAGCCATTAGATCATGGCTGAATCAACCACATAAAACTCACCGATGTACCGGCAACTAGGGGCACCAAAGTACCGCCCAGCAAACGTATTACACATCGGATTTTGGTCAACATCAGCAACCAATATTGAATAAGTTTGCCGCAAAAGAAAACCGCAAGAAAAACTCAGCGTGGATATCAGTGTTTTTTACATAAGTGCAATTTTTTTCTTTATTATATACAAAAATATTCATAAATATACAGTCAAAGTGATAGTTTTTTTTTTCTGTTTTGCCGTTAACAGTATATTAATTAATGTCGAGTTACAAAAGAAAATTGTTTGTCTGTATGTAAAAACCGAAAGTGACTATCTTTATTTCGTGACAATTGTAATTGTAAAGAGCGAGTTAGCAAACATGAACATCTTAACATATAGCGCACTCGCTCCATAACACGAAATATTATACTTTATATAGGTATATATATTATCCCAGGCGTATTTTAGTTTGTAAGGTATTTTATTGTATATATGTTTTAATGATTACTCGCGTCATAAGTAACTATGGTATGCTTATGAGCAAAAGCAGATCAACCATATAATGTACTTTATATAAAAAATGACCGCCACGAGGCTTTCCATAAAGACACAAAAGAAAAAGAAGGCAATACATTAAAGCCGCTTTATTTCATCCTAAACAATCGTTAGAATAAGACAAACATGTAAGCTAAAATTAAAGACTCAATAAAATTCAATTCAATTCAGTTTGTCAACACGTGTGCTGTGAAAAGTTAAAAGTGGGTGAACTCTTGCAGCTGCGGCTGCAGCTCCGCTTAGTGCTACGTTGCGTTGTCTTCGCAATGTATGTATATTCAATATTTTGACAGCTGTTACGGCTGCTGCTTCGTATCCATTGTGTTCCTGCCTGTTCAGGGAGTGATTCGAGTCATGTTGAAGTTCTTTCTTTTTTATCTTCCTCCTACATATTTCTTGGTAAGCAATAGAATGTGAGGTAGGAATTTTCCAAAAAATTAAATACTTCTGCCTCACTTGGCCATATCTCTTTTTGAAGTTTTTTTGCGACCTTTAGTCCAAAATGCGCTTCGCAAAGGTACGACAGTTGGGCTCATCAGTTAGATGTTGTCGTACCCTTCTAAGACACAAGATCTTAGTCGATGAATACCGACACAAATATATTTTGCAACACGGACATGATGCAAATTACTTGGTTAAGGTCTGACACCTATGTAGAAATGATTGTTTGCCCGTGGTCGGGCATGTTTTAAGAAAGAAGAAGAACGAAAACAATAGAAAAAAAATTATATTGTTATTGTTTTAGTGGACTGTGATGATTATGATTATGGTCAACGTTTTGCGTCAATGTGCCCAAACTTTTGCTCAGAGTGATTAAACGTTCAACGAAAAAAGTCAATGCGTTGGTTAAAACAATGTCAACGTCGGTGTCAATGCAGCCGTCAACGCATGGACAGTATTCTGCGTTGATGATCACACGGCAAGACAACTTTGTGACGGAATTTGACGTCATTTTGACGTCAGAGAATCAACTCGTTGACCATTTTCGTTGACCGTCTAATCGTAGCCTTAGCATTTTTTAATTATAAAACCATTCCCCAATTCAATGGCACGAAACTTTTCACGACGAGATTTAACAATATAATATTCATTGACTTATTATATATGGACTGCCAGGAGCCAGCTTCACGTTGACGCCACTTTAAACTATGCTTTACTAGCGCCGGGTTCAGTCCTATCGGAAAATACAGATACTACTATTTGACATTTGTATCGAGGATTTTTTCTAGGGATTTTTTTCCATCTGATTTAATTTTTCATTCTTCTGAAGAGTTTAATTAATTAAAATCTAAAGATCGACCTTTACTTAATAATTGTATCCCAATAAATAATACCCCAATTCTGTTTTGTCTACAGACTCGAAAAAGAAACAACGCAGCAAGTCGTCGAACATAGTCCATCGCAGTCACAAACGCACGCCACTCGATATGCCAACCACTGATCCAATTTGTTTATCTCCCCCGACGACGAGATATTTGACGATGGCGATGGTGCAGGGATATTTAGCACAGTTCCGCGATCACGACGCTATCTGCTTCAGTCTGCCCTGCAGCGCCGTTATATCGATACGATTTCTGATGGCTCTCCAGCGCCAATTCAACGTATGCCTCCCGAACTGATAGTAACACCAGCTAAACAAGGTGTCTTGGGTCTCGGTAGCCACTGAGGTGATTCTTTGATGCTGGATAGAGGCACGGCACGCTTGCACTGGCTCGGCCTAGCTCGAAGGTATTGGGGGTGGTTCTTGGCACTATCCAAGCATCTCCTCCTCCACTAAAAAAATTTGGTTCCAGGAAAAATTATATAGGAAAAGGAAAAGCAAAAGGATCTGGACCTGGTAAAATGAGGTAATAGGAAAATTTAAGTGACAAGGATGGGTACAAATCTACGTACCTATGCCACTGTCCGAGCGAAACTAAACCTATTCTAAATACTAAGCTCTTACTTCCTAATTTGTATATCTACATACCTAGATATAAGTTGAATTCTGCAGAAATCAACAGAAGGTAGGTAGCCCCTACTCAGATTCCATTCGCTCACCGTTTATCCCTAGTCAAAATGTTCGTCGTGTCCTCTTGAGTCACAACCCTACATAACCCCTGCATCCTTCAACCGTCGGCTTTGCCGAAATCCCACACACCTTCGCTGTGTGATTTAGCACATCATTGACATAAAAAACTCAACTCACATAAAGCCAGAGCAATACCCAGTTTATCACCAATCAACAAACCTCGAACCTGACCGACAGCGTTGGACCCAAGATCTCATCAACTAACAAGGATACTAACAATAGTATAGATGAATTAACAAAATTAATAAGGGGTAAGTTCTGTCCACCTATTATAATGAAAAACTTAGATATTCGTAAGCTAGTTTCCGCTTTAAAAAACAAATCCTTGAGCTTCAACTATAAAAAAGTGAATCGAGGGGATAGCTGTAGATTTTACATAGACAATAGTGACATACACAAAGAACTTTTGACTCTGTTGAGATCCAACAACGAAGTCCAAGCTTACTCTTTCACAAGAATAGAAGACAAAACTACCAATTTGGTCCTCAGGGGGCTCACGACAGACTATTCTGAGATTTAAATCTTGGAGGAACTCAAACGTCGAGTTCCTAACGTGGAGAAAGTCTCGAGGTTTGAAACCATACGTTCAAGACAACTCAAAACTTTTTATAACCTTTTCTTGGTCAGGTTGCTTCCTGGCACGAATGCCAATGACATTTTTAGCATCAAATTCCTGTTTAACACAAAAATTTCCTGGGAAAAACCAAGAGGTAACAATGGCCCTCTACAATGTAGGAGGTGCCAACAATTTGGGCACCTAGCTAAGAACTGTGCCAATAATTACAATTGCGTGAAATGCACGGGCTCTCATCACTGATCTCTATAATACACTGGATAGCGTATTCATACAAACAAAATGACTCCAATTGAAGATTGTTATACGGTGCGCTTGGCATCCAGGTTTGTATAATAGCATAACTTTTTTTTGTCAAAATGGCTGAACACAATACACGCGAGTCATGGCGCGCGTCCTTATCTTACAATGTTGAAATACATGAAATTTCGTTATAGAACGGTGTTCACATTGGACTGTCTCCTTCGACTTTTTTTTGGCTTCTCTGTACTTTATCTCACTCACCCTTCATGGTGAGAAAATGATGGCGAAGAAAGTAAGGATTTTTTGATATTTTGCTTAAGATTGTTAATTTTTTTTTAACGTTTTCTTTTGTGATATTTGTTCTCTCTGTCTGTACCTTATCTTTGGCATTTAAATCCTACGAAATCCAATTTTTTAATTGGAAGAATTTTCCTAATAAAGGCTTAACTACATTCAACTCACTTTTGTACAAAAGTGAACCAAATGTTTTGTCTTTTTTTAACGCTCTACTCAATTCTATCTCCTTTCTCAAATTTTACAAAAGTAAAAGTTAAAGCGCTCTTAACTTTTACTTTTGTACAAAAGTAGAACACCAATACACATTTTATATTTTGTAAGTGAAAAGTTTCTAATTAATCCTTCAAGGAGCAAAGATTTTTGTTTTGTTTTAACGACTTCTGCACGTCAAAATGAGTCGGGTGTGTTCACATTAAGTTTTGTGTGTGAACAATGGATCTGTAGCCGCAACCGGGATTCTGGGAGTTAAATAGTAGGTGACATTTCTTACGAATTTGCACAAATTAGCACAAATTGTCAAAAAATTCCTGTTTGTTAACTCAAAAAAGTTGCAACGAGAGAGCACATCGTGAGAGTAAATAATTCCCCCCCCCCCCCCATTGGATAACTTGAAAATTTGTGCTACTTACATACATTTCTGTGTGAAGAGTAAAGACTGTCAAAACATCCAGCTGTTAGCACCTTTTGCTTTTAATTTGAAATTGTGGTGTGTGGTATGTGACATTCTACTATATAAATAAAAGATCACTTGAAAAATACATAACTTAGATACTTTTTTTTAAATTAAACTCAAATTGTCAACAAAACCGGAGTTTTTGCATGTGATTGCTTGTGAGAGGAGTTATATTTTGAAGTTTTGTATACAAAAGTGGTTCAATGCGTTTCTTAACTTTCTTGCAAGTTTCCCCATTTTTGAGAAATTCGTTTCCACTTTGGTGTTTTGACAGGCATTATTTTTTGTGTTCAAATTCCTGTCAAATAGAACTCACGCCATCACATACAAAAATAATACATCTGAAATGGTTGAAAGAAATTCGACGCAAGTTTTAATAATCACGCTCATGTGAATGCGCGCCCTGCCGCGGATCCTGACGCGCGTACTGTGTTCAGCCAGTGAACCGAAAAATGTACGTCAAATTACTTTTTTTTTTAAGACAGACGTCAAAAGGTGCGCTTGGCACCAGGACACCTTCAAAATGTCATCTTCAATTGAAGTCAAAAAAACTGTTATACATGAAGGAAATCCACTATCCAGTGTATTATAGAGATCAGTGGCTCTCATGAGCCAGGGTGTAAACTGCGGCGATTGCCACCCAGCCAACTTCAGAGGCTGTAAAGCATATAGAGAATTCAAATCCAAGAGGGATATGCTTCTGACAGAAGCTAAAACCAGAAAAAACAATGGTATCGCCTTCACAAAAGCCATAACGAACAACAACACGCTACTTCCAGGCATTTCATACGCCAGCCATTTCAGCGAATCCGTTTCCAATGTTCCACAACGTAAAAACATTACCTTACCGCCCAGTTCCTCCCAAAAACAAAGTGTCATTACCCAATTTATGGATCTCTCCAAAGATTTATTTGGCATTGAAATGAATGCACTGGTTGCAAAAATTGAAGATTTTATGAAAAACATACATAAATTCACTTAATCTCTAAATAAAAAGATGGCTTATCTAGAATTGGTAAACCAACTTCTACTCCCAGACAAATAATGTTACTAAAAATCCTGACTATCAACATTTCGTCCTTGATAACGCACGCTAGGAGTATCGAATTGGCTAAAATTCTCCAAGCGAACAACATAGCGTTAGCGTTCATACAAGAAACGCATCTTAACACTAAACATGAAGACTTTTTCGATTCCTTTAACATTCTGAGAAATGACAATCATCAAGGTGTTGCCATTCTAATAAGAAATAATATTGAATATAACATTATTGTGGACAATATATGTAACCAGTTTCCCTTTAATTGCCTCTTTATGAGTATCAATCTCAGAGAGAATGATCGAGTAAAAAAAATCCTGCTTGGGTCCATTTATATCCCTACAAACTGCTCCCCTAACTCTCTTTTGACTGAACTTTCTAAGATTGATTCCCTAGCGAGCACATTCGACGGTGCTATTATTGGAGGAGATCTAACGCCAGAAGTACCAACTGGGGGGATTCCAAAATCAATAGTAATGGCAAATATGTCTCCTACTGGACACAAAACTCAAACCCGTCGTTATCGTTAATCTTTTCTCCTACGCCAAATTTTCCCAGAAGCTCTTCATTTCTGGATCACTTCCTAATATCAAGTCACCTTATAATGACATCATCAAGAATTTTGAAGTCTATACTCTGCACGTTTTCACAGAACACTGTCTACTTGCTTTGGAATTAGACATAAAGGAAGCGGTTATCCCAACTCTCACTCCCAAGTCCAAGCTTACTCCTTCACAAGAATAGAAGACAAAACTACCAATTTGGTCCTCAGGGGGCTCACGACAGACTATTCTGAGATTTAAATCTTGGAGGAACTCACACGTCGAGTTCCTAACGTGGAGAAAGTCTCGAGGTTTGAAACCATACGTTCAAGACAACTCAAAACTTTTTATAACCTTTTCTTGGTCAGGTTGCTTCCTGGCACGAATGCCAATGACATTTTTAGCATCAAATTCCTGTTTAACACAAAAATTTCCTGGGAAAAACCAAGAGGTAACAATGGCCCTCTACAATGTAGGAGGTGCCAACAATTTGGGCACCTAGCTAAGAACTGTGCCAATAATTACAATTGCGTGAAATGCACGGGCTCTCATCACTGATCTCTATAATACACTGGATAGCGTATTCATACAAACAAAATGACTCCAATTGAAGATTGTTATACGGTGCGCTTGGCATCCAGGTTTGTATAATAGCATAACTTTTTTTTGTCAAAATGGCTGAACACAATACACGCGAGTCATGGCGCGCGTCCTTATCTTACAATGTTGAAATACATGAAATTTCGTTATAGAACGGTGTTCACATTGGACTGTCTCCTTCGACTTTTTTTTGGCTTCTCTGTACTTTATCTCACTCACCCTTCATGGTGAGAAAATGATGGCGAAGAAAGTAAGGATTTTTTGATATTTTGCTTAAGATTGTTAATTTTTTTTTAACGTTTTCTTTTGTGATATTTGTTCTCTCTGTCTGTACCTTATCTTTGGCATTTAAATCCTACGAAATCCAATTTTTTAATTGGAAGAATTTTCCTAATAAAGGCTTAACTACATTCAACTCACTTTTGTACAAAAGTGAACCAAATGTTTTGTCTTTTTTTAACGCTCTACTCAATTCTATCTCCTTTCTCAAATTTTACAAAAGTAAAAGTTAAAGCGCTCTTAACTTTTACTTTTGTACAAAAGTAGACAACCAATACACATTTTATATTTTGTAAGTGAAAAGTTTCTAATTAATCCTTCAAGGAGCAAAGATTTTTGTTTTGTTTTAACGACTTCTGCACGTCAAAATGAGTCGGGTGTGTTCACATTAAGTTTTGTGTGTGAACAATGGATCTGTAGCCGCAACCGGGATTCTGGGAGTTAAATAGTAGGTGACATTTCTTACGAATTTGCACAAATTAGCACAAATTGTCAAAAAATTCCTCTTTGTTAACTCAAAAAAGTTGCAACGAGAGAGCACATCGTGAGAGTAAATAATTCCCCCCCCCCCCCCCATTGGATAACTTGAAAATTTGTGCTACTTACATACATTTCTGTGTGAAGAGTAAAGACTGTCAAAACATCCAGCTGTTAGCACCTTTTGCTTTTAATTTGAAATTGTGGTGTGTGGTATGTGACATTCTACTATATAAATAAAAGATCACTTGAAAAATACATAACTTAGATACTTTTTTTTAAATTAAACTCAAATTGTCAACAAAACCGGAGTTTTTGCATGTGATTGCTTGTGAGAGGAGTTATATTTTGAAGTTTTGTATACAAAAGTGGTTCAATGCGTTTCTTAACTTTCTTGCAAGTTTCCCCATTTTTGAGAAATTCGTTTCCACTTTGGTGTTTTGACAGGCATTATTTTTTGTGTTCAAATTCCTGTCAAATAGAACTCACGCCATCACATACAAAAATAATCCATCTGAAATGGTTGAAAGAAATTCGACGCAAGTTTTAATAATCACGCTCATGTGAATGCGCGCCCTGCCGCGGATCCTGACGCGCGTACTGTGTTCAGCCAGTGAACCGAAAAATGTACGTCAAATTACTTTTTTTTTTAAGACAGACGTCAAAAGGTGCGCTTGGCACCAGGACACCTTCAAAATGTCATCTTCAATTGAAGTCAAAAAAACTGTTATACATGAAGGAAATCCACTATCCAGTGTATTATAGAGATCAGTGGCTCTCATGAGCCAGGGTGTAAACTGCGGCGATTGCCACCCAGCCAACTTCAGAGGCTGTAAAGCATATAGAGAATTCAAATCCAAGAGGGATATGCTTCTGACAGAAGCTAAAACCAGAAAAAACAATGGTATCGCCTTCACAAAAGCCATAACGAACAACAACACGCTACTTCCAGGCATTTCATACGCCAGCCATTTCAGCGAATCCGTTTCCAATGTTCCACAACGTAAAAACATTACCTTACCGCCCAGTTCCTCCCAAAAACAAAGTGTCATTACCCAATTTATGGATCTCTCCAAAGATTTATTTGGCATTGAAATGAATGCACTGGTTGCAAAAATTGAAGATTTTATGAAAAACATACATAAATTCACTTAATCTCTAAATAAAAAGATGGCTTATCTAGAATTGGTAAACCAACTTCTACTCCCAGACAAATAATGTTACTAAAAATCCTGACTATCAACATTTCGTCCTTGATAACGCACGCTAGGAGTATCGAATTGGCTAAAATTCTCCAAGCGAACAACATAGCGTTAGCGTTCATACAAGAAACGCATCTTAACACTAAACATGAAGACTTTTTCGATTCCTTTAACATTCTGAGAAATGACAATCATCAAGGTGTTGCCATTCTAATAAGAAATAATATTGAATATAACATTATTGTGGACAATATATGTAACCAGTTTCCCTTTAATTGCCTCTTTATGAGTATCAATCTCAGAGAGAATGATCGAGTAAAAAAAATCCTGCTTGGGTCCATTTATATCCCTACAAACTGCTCCCCTAACTCTCTTTTGACTGAACTTTCTAAGATTGATTCCCTAGCGAGCACATTCGACGGTGCTATTATTGGAGGAGATCTAACGCCAGAAGTACCAACTGGGGGGATTCCAAAATCAATAGTAATGGCAAATATGTCTCCTACTGGACACAAAACTCAAACCCGTCGTTATCGTTAATCTTTTCTCCTACGCCAAATTTTCCCAGAAGCTCTTCATTTCTGGATCACTTCCTAATATCAAGTCACCTTATAATGACATCATCAAGAATTTTGAAGTCTATACTCTGCACATTTTCACAGAACACTGTCTACTTGCTTTGGAATTAGACATAAAGGAAGCGGTTATCCCAACTCTCACTCCCACAAGCCACCAATCCTTTCAAAACACAAACTGGGACTCATTTAGAGAACAACTAGACAACGATCTACTACAGAACTTTCCCCCAGACTCACAATGCCTCCCTAATGAGGAAATTGAATCATAAAGGGTCCGCCATCTAACGTTTTTTTTTTCAACTAGTGCTTATTTCGTGAATGGTAACACTTAGTTCATGTCTGATTTGACAGATAATTAGTTTTATCCTTCCGCTAAACGAATATAGTTGTGTATACGCTTCGCTAAGTGGGCCTGCGATCGACTTAGAGAAGATGCCGATTTTGACAAAAACAAAATCATATTTTCAGATGAAGCTCATTTTGATCTTGGCGGGTAGTAAACAAGCAAAATTGTCGCATTTGGGGCACAGAAAACCCGCACGCATACATTGAAAAGCCGATACAACCAAAACGAGTCACTGTTTGGTGCGGATTTCGGTCCAGAGGCATAATTGGGCCATTTTTCGAAAATGAGCAAGGAGTGGCCGTTACAGTCAATGGCGATCGTTATCGGGCCATGTTGAACGATTTTTTGTTCACAAAAATTGAAGAGGAGGATATTGGCAACATTTGGTTTCAACAGGACGGCGCTACGTGCTACACAGCCGAAGCTACACTCGATGTTTTGCGCCATTTAAAAAAAAAAAAAATTAATTTGGCGGACCCTTTATATAGATCACTTCAATCAAGTCCTTCTCAACTGCTTGAATACTCACTCTTCCAGAATACTTGTATCCACAAAAAATACAACAATCTACCAACAGATATTGAAAACCTTTATAAAATAAAGCATTCCTGGCAGAGACGTCTCAAGCACATATTCCATAATCTTTTTAACAGAGTAAGCATACAGTACAAAGAACTTTCGTCCCAGATATCGCTTCTGAATAAAATAACTCTGGAAAAGGTCTCTATTTGGCTTAATAACCAACTCAGCGATAGATTGGGAAAAATAAAACCAAGCCTTCAAGCATTTAGGGAGTTTCGAAGACTGGCGGGCAGGCAAAAACTATTCTCTTGCGAGAAAATAATGGTGAATGACACACCAATAACCAATGAAAGGGATATCGCTTTAGTGTTCGAGGACTATTTTAAAACTCTTTACTCTGAAAGAATAAAGAAACCTGCATTAGACACCCACTTAACTGACGAAGCCATCACAGTAGCTAGAGAGATCGGCCGCTCTAAACCAGACAGAATCTTTCTCTTTGACGCTTATATCAAGGCCATCAGATCTACAGACACTCACATCGTCACAGATTTCGAAGAGGTCTCATGCATCATTAACTCCTTTAAACCAAAAAAATCAGCTGAGTCGAACGGGGTGTCAAATTTCGCTCTAAAAATGTTATCATCTTGTCCGATCAGTTTCCTTACAATACTTTTAAATAACTGTATTAACAAAGGATACTATCTCGTTTCATGGAAGATCGCCAAAATCCTGCCCATTCAAAAAAAACCTAACAACTATCAAATCAAAATTTTAGACCCATCTCACTGCTATCAAACGTTAGCAAGATTTTAGAAAAAACCATACTTGACAACCCCATCGACCTTCTCACCGATTACCAATTTGGTTTCCGCAGTGGTCACTCCACGGTGCAAGCTCTGCTAAAACTTCATAACGACATCACTCTCAACCTAAGAGCAAAAAGATGCACAACGGCCTGGTCGCTAGACCTAGAACAAGCGTTTGATAGTGTCTGGAGGGACGGGCTCTTATACAAGATCTCCACTCTCAACTTCCCGTCCCACATCGTTCATCTGCTATATAGCTTCCTACAAGACAGGGCATTCTTTGGCCAAATACAGGGGTCAAAGTCCAACACCTGCCCGTGCAACAGGGGTGTTCCCCAAGGATCTATCCTTGGCCCGTATCTCTATAATCTCTTTCTCAAGGACTTCCCCCATACACTCTCAGAAAATAATCTAAACTCCACAAGTCTCTTAAACGCAGACGACACTATCGCATATATATAGTGGCGGCCTATTTCCTCCAAAAACAAGTTGACTTAATTAATAATTACTATAAAACTTGTGGCATTGCCATCAACATCCCTAAAACAGAATTAATTTGCTCCCGCAACGCTAGTGGGAAAGGTCATGCAAGTACAGTCTTGGAAAGCAGACACGTGACACTCAAGATTAATCTATCTCCACGAAAGACAACCTAAAATACTTAGGAGTAAACTTTAACAAGCTCTTGAAATTCAATTCTCATGCCAGAATATTGCTGGCTAAAGAACGCAAATCTGCAAACATCCTGATGCCATACCTTAGACACAAAGCACTAAACAAAAGAACTAAGTTGCTCTTTTATAAATGTCTAATAAGACCTATCATAACCTATGCCTTCCCAATCTGGACTAACATATCGCCTTCGGTTGCTCTTGAATTAGAAAGATTCGAGAGAAATATCCTTCGCCACTGCTCTGGCTGCTGTTGGGATCTCGACTCAACTACTGATGCTGTTCCCGCAGCATTCTACACTAAGGTCATACCGGGACAAAACCGTGGCTAATGTTCTTTTTTTTTTTTGTTAGCATAGCCATAGTCAGTAACTTTCTCAGGTTTCCCACGATTCACAATTTTCTGCTCGGTTTCCTGTTAACACTTAAACTCAAACAGCCAAATTAATAAAAGTGGAATAGCGAAGGCTTAAGCCTTATACCGTGGACTAAGTGCAAAATGTTATTTAAAAAATAAAATATCAATTAAGTGACGTTTACTAAGCTAAACCACCGAAGAAGGTGGTTTAGCGAAGGAATAAGAACCAGATGTGTCAAATTTATTCTGCATTTAAAAAATATATGTAAGTGAAGATTGCAAATTGAATTTTCGATAAAAATAATAATGTCTACTAGATTTGTCGAGTTCTTAAACCATTTGGAATTATTGGACAGTCAGCCATCAAGGACAAGAAAAAGAAAAATATACAAAACCAGATACGATCTATTGCAAGTGCTTAGTGAGGAGGATTTCAGGTAGAAATATAGGTTTTCCAAGGAAAATATGAGGAAAATCATAGCTATTGTTGAAGGTGACCTAAACGGGGATACAAGAGGTGGACAAATTCGTGTGGATTTGCAAGTTATGGCATCCATCAGATACTGGGGTCGTAATGAGGTACGATTATTGACTTTATTTATAATTATAATCATAATCTTAAAAACATTATAAAATAAATGAGGTTCAAGACGATTGTGCTGATATGCACGGCTTTAGTCAGTCTACATTGAGCATCATTTCTGCACGTGTAGCCAAATCATTTGCGTCGAAAGCACGGCAGTTTATAAAAATGCCCCAAACAATTTCCGAACAACTATCATGCAAAAATTTAAGAATATACGTGGATTTCCAAACGTCATTGGTGCAATTGACTGCACCCACATAAGAATTAAAAAACAGGGAGGAGATAATGGACAATACTATGTCAACAGGAAAGGATACTACTCCATTAATGTGCAGGTAAAGATAGTTTATCAACAAATTTTTTTAATATTTCTACCTACAAACAAGTTTTCATTTTGTTTTTTTTAACTTTATCTTATATGAGCAGGCAGTTTGCGATGCCAATTTAAAAATAATGGACATTGTTTGTCACTGGCGGGGAAGTACCCATGATTCCCGTATATATGGGGAAAGTACCTTAAAAGACCACTTAGACAGGGGAGAATTCCGAGGGCGGCTTCTAGGTGACGGTGGTTATGCGTGCACCAATCGCTTATTTACACCTGTTCCAAATCCATCAAATTCTTCTGAAGAAAATTATAATATTGCACACATAGCAACCCGCAATACCATAGAACGAACATTTGGAGTTTGGAAGTCCAGATTTAGGATTTTGTTAACAGGAATGAGAGGCTCACTAAAGAATGTTAAAACCTTAGTTGTGGCTTTAGCCGTTTTACATAATTTGGCTATTGAATATAACGATAAACTCGGTAAAATCCTCACTTAATTTACTAATAACAGTTATTGATAATAAAAAAGTTTCTTTCCATAATTAGATGACGAGAAGTATTCTTTCGAAAACCATGCATTGACATTCCATCAAGAAAATCAACAGTTATTAAGAGGTCAGTCGAGTTCACGCGCAGCATTTATTGTAACCCACTTCACATAGCCAGGCTTCTGGAATGACACGAGTTCACTCTTGTTGCGGAAAAATCCAACCTACCTACAAATTTTCTCATCTTTTTGTATTTTTATCTATCTATCTATCTATCTATCTTTCTATCTATCTATCTATCTATCTATCTATCTATCTATCTATCCCTCCATTTAATACGAATAGAATTTCCAACAAACAAAAAAAGAAATTACATCTTCACTTATGTCAACGAATACACCAACATCCAAACACAATTCATGAAAATCTGTTGTACCCACCTTAATAATAATATAAAAATAATGAAAAGACATATGCGCACAATGTACATACTTATATTTATATTGCTCCTTTGATAGGTTTATAAAACTTAACACATACATTCATTTTTAATAAACTAAAAAACAATTCATAACAAAATAAATAAATTCACAGCTTAAAATAAAAAACTTTTTGTAAAAAAGAAATTAAGGAAGGAAGGCTAAGGAATTTGAAGATTCAAGGAGAAAAATATTGACAGCAAACATGTTCATTTGAATGTGATTCTATTTTTCTGTTTTAAATTAATTTGAAGGCATCAATAATCTCTGATCTGAAGAATATATTAATAATATCATCTTACATTGCCCATTTTTCGTTTCTTTGTATCCTTTTTTGTTGGTGGTTTAGTCTGCGTCTGCGACACATCCACATCGACATTGGTATCTTTCTGAAGATTTTCTGTAAATTTAGTTGCATTTTACTTTAATGGAATTGTATTTGCAGCGATGAATGATTTGTTTACCTTTGTCTGAATATTCGCCCTCATTTACAATTTTTATATCGTCATCATACAATCGTATTTCCTCTATTTCTAGATTCTATGAGAAATATTTGAGAGAAATAAAGGAAAATAAAGCCAATAAACTTACTTGCAGGACAGCTCCATCACTGTCGAATTCATTGGAATCTATTTGAAATTCGTTTGGCATTATATCCATCAGTTCTTGATCTTCTTTCGATGGGGACTTAGGTGGTGGACCGCCGCCAGTTTCGGTTCTAGCTTTTCGGTAGGCTGACTCGGCAGCTTTTACTTTAAGCTTCATATTTTTCCATTGCATTTGCACTTGGGCAACTTCCCGAGGAACATCACAAGCTGAATTGAATCTGAAAACATATTTTTTGTTTTGAAATCTTCTTCCAATTATAAAATAAATAATAACTTATATTAAACTTACTGGTATTTGATTTGCATCCAGCAATCTTTTTTCTTTTAGTTTGTGTTCGTGTCAACAGATTTGTTCTCTATGGTTTGTATCTTTTCAATGCACAATGATTTAAGTAAATTCTGAAGAATATGGGTAAAGGAAAAGGTAGTTAGGAAATAGTCTTCTTTATTTTTAGGAACTTACTTTATCGTTTACACTCCAATTTTCACTTCTTTTTCGTTTTTTGTTTAAATTTTCCATTTTTAAAAGCCGCAGACACAAACAATCGAAAATCACAACAATTTTGACAGCTAATGATAAAAACAACGGAATTGTTAGGTGTGTTTGGTAACGTGAGGTTTATTGTTTTTTTCTTCAAATTTTCTGTCAAAGCCCATACAAAAAAAACCCAAGTTTACGAAACTTGGTGAAAACTTCAAGTTACCAAACAGGCATCTTACTTATTGTAGTAGATTTTCTTAAGGGATTTTTTGTAAACGTCACTTTACTATTCCACGAACAATTTGTTTTTATTAATGTAATATTTTAATCCGTAGCTTAACCCTTATTCCATGGTTTAGTAAGGTCGTGGAATAAAGGTAGAATAAGCGTTTTTTATTAATTTGGCTGAAAGCGTTTTGTTGGGTGGACACTTCTTGCCCTCTGATTTTTCAGGTTAGGCATATATATTTTATTGCTAATATGACTTACACTATTGTACTGCTTCTCAGTAAATCTTAAACTTATGATTCACCTAACCTGAATTTCTGTTAAATCATAAAAAAAAGTGAAGATAAAAATACTGTTAAGCCTAAATAATGTACATCCTAACCATAACAAAGACTTTATAAATCAAAATGTAAAAACACCAAAATAATTAACATGAATAATGTACACATTCTATGATTTCCGTATGAAAAAAAAAAGAAACTACCTATCACTTTAACACTGAGGCCACACGAGTAAGTACTGGCAAGCAAGTTGGGTTCATACATTGCCTGCCAAATTCCTATCTGTGTACTGGCTGTGACGTAGGTGGCACTCCACTTGCCAAGCAAGTTGCTTGCAAGTAGGTCGTTCTTTTTCTCTACTATAGTAAACAACTTTGGTTGATCTTTCAAACAAAATGGATTGAAAAAAATCAAAATACATTTGGAATGAATATTAAAGAAAAATGCAAAAATAGTTAACAAACTTTAATAATTGAAATTACGGACAACGAAACGAAAGAGGGAATAACATATACCTTAACTAAAATTCATGTACCAACAAAAAAAACTACAGACGTCAAAATACGGTTTGTTAGCTATCCGTCTGTTAAGCACAAAACTTTCAAATTCCTTGAAGGATGTCTACGATGTCAATGGATTAAGAAACCTCTAAAAATCCGAATTTTTTTCCATTTTATTTTCCGCTCCGGAAAAATGGATTTTTAGGGCAATCGGTTGACATTTGAAACGAAATATTCTCGGTAGGATTAAATATAATTTGTTCCCTATCTGTCAAGCCACAAACTTTCAAATTCCATTGAAGGATGTCTACGATGTCAATGGATTAAAAAACCTCTAAAAATCCAAAATTTTTTCAATTTTTTTTCTGCTCCGGAAAAAATGAATTTTTAAGGCAATCGTTTGACATTTGGAACGAAATATTCACGATACGTTCAAATATAATTTGTCCCCTATCTGTCAAGCCATAAACTATCAAATTCCATTAAAGGATGTCTACGATGTCAATGGATTAAAAAACCTCTAAAAATCTTTTGGTGATTTGTAACGAAATATTCGCAAACTTCAAATATTCTGTCAAGCAATGTCAAGTTTCGTATGAAAGTGAATTTTAACATTTTTAAAATGCAATCAAATTCCAAACTAAATTTATTTTGACTTATTTTTTGCACAAAATCTAAATAATTCCGAAATTTTAATAAAAGGAACGATGATTGTTGACTATAGTTAAAAAATGAATGCACTACTTGCTTCTCTACTGGCTGCTCAACTGGCTTCGAAAAAGGCAAGCCAGTTGACGAGCAGGTTGCTTGGGTTTATATGTGGTACTGATCTCTATAATACACTGGACTGGATAGCGTATTCATAAAAACAAAATGACTCCAATTGAAGATTGTTATACGGTGCGTTTGGCACTAGGTTTGTATAACATTATAACTTTTTTTTTGTCAAAGTGGCTGAACACAATACACGTAAGTCATGGCGCGCGTCCTTATCTTACCATGTTAAAATACATAAAATCTCGTTATAGAACGGTGTTCAGATTGGACTGTCTCCTTCGACTTTTTTTTGGCGTCTCTGTACTTTATCTCACTCACACTTTATGGTAAGAAAATGATGGCGAAGAAAGTTAGGATTTTTTGATTTTTTGCTTAAGATTGTTCATTTTTTTGACGTTTTCTTTTGTGATATCTGTTCTCTCTGTCTGTACCTTATCTTTGGCACTTAAATCCTAAGGAATCCTATTTTTTCAATTGAAAGCATTTTCCTAATAGGATTTATATTTTGTAAGTGAAAAGTTTCTAAATAATCCTTCAACGAGCAAAGATTTTTGTTTTATTTTAACGACTGCTGCACCTCAGAATGAGTCGGATATGTTCACATTAACTTTAGTGTCTGAACAACGGATCTGTAGACGTAAACGCGATTCTGGGAGTTTAATAGTAGGTGACATTTCTTGCGAATTCGCACAAATTGTTACTAACACTGATTTGTAATTTTTTGTTGTTTGGATAAACGCACAATTTTTTTTATGTTTTGCATCTATTCACTAAAATAAATTTGCATTTAATCTTATCCAAGGGACATGGTAAATTAAATGCAGTTTGAAATATTTGTTGTGAATTAGTAGGAGTATCATTTTTTGTGTTCAAATTCCTGTCAAATAGAACTCACACCATCACATACAAAAATAATCCGTCTGCAAAGGTTGAAAGAAATTCGACACAAGTTTTAATAATCACTCTCATGTGAACGCGCACCCTGCCACGCGTCTTGACGCGCGTACTGTGTTCAACCGAAAAATGTACGTCAAATTACTTTTTTTTTGTAAAAACAGACGTCAAAAGGTGCGCTTGGCACCACGACAACTTCAAAATGTTATTTTTCATAAATCACCCTCCGGTGTTTACTCTGTACCTGAGAACTAGAACTAGAATGAATACTGCGTATACTTGTTTCTCTCGTTAATTAGTTTTAATATATTGTATGTTATGTGACAACAAGCCATCCTAATATCCACAAAATGCTCATGAGCAAAAACACTCTATATGAAGATGCCAATCTTTCGTACGTATCACCCTCCAAAACCCATTTGTTTACATTGTTGTTTTTGTAATTTCGTTTTGTGCCATGAATAGATGGGAATTGCAACAACAATTTAACGGGGTGGGATTGTTCTGTTTTGCCAGAACAACCATTTTGTATGCGCAAATAACGCAGCCATCTTTAAAAAAATTTCAACTCACCAGCTTTTCACCATGAAAATGGCGGATGTTAGGTGGGATATCGGGATGTGTTGAAAAAACACCAATTTAATGGTGCTAAGTCTGCTATCACACTACGAATTTTGAGTGATGAAACTTCTTTAAATTTTTCTTTGAAAACTCATCCTGTGAGTAGTTCGCTGTTACGCAATGATTTTTAAATCTTTGGCATTGAACAGAAAAGTCTGTAATAAAATAAATAACGTGATAAGTTAGAATTTATACATTGAAATTTCAGTCCCAAACCAACGCGAAACATTCGCGTGAATATGCGACGATTGCTAGCTGGTCGCCGCCAAGTTCAGACGTGTTTCAAATCGCTCTTCGTAACCAATTACCCTCTTGATTAATAATTAATTCTATTTTTCAATTTCCCATTATTCGGTTACCCCCGCACTTTTAATCGCGATATCTGTGACCTATTTTCTACCCTCAAACTCTTTCGCCACCGCAGTTAATTCAAATTAATAATTTGTGCTTACCTGTATTTAAAAATAAAAAAAAATAATAAAAACAAATAAAACAAATCAAAATCCTACCCTGAAACTCTTTCGCCACCGCAGTCAATTTCAAATTAATAATTTGTGCTTACCTGTGTTTAATAATAAAAAAATAAAAAAAAAAACAAATCAAAACTATTTCATCTAAGTGCGGAAACCCCATTTGCGTCAACATTGAATCCTGTGCTGAGTGGATATGTTGCAGCGGTATTTGTGGTAATTCTTTTCACCCCCCATGTGTTGGCCTAAGTAAGAGACCACTCACCTACCTAAAAGATTTCAAAAAAAACTTTTTCTTTTACTGTGATGAGTGTAAAAGCATATCCCACTCCCATATTATGCTTGCCATCAAATGCCTAAGTGATTCAATTGCTAACAACAACAATGACTGTCTTAACAAAATTCAAAATGTGTCCAAAAAATTTTATGTCATTGTAAAAAGTGTTGAAGAACTTCACCAACAGTGTCAACAAAATAATTCTCAATGTCTTTCTAAGCTTTCAGACATTGATAAACGTCTCAACTCCCTTCAAAAACTGTCAGACTCTACTAATGATTCGTTTGTTTTGCTCAATAATAATGTATCCACTAATTTTAAATCCCTTCAAACAGACATTGAGGTCCACTTCCAAAGTAACTCCTCTAAGACTGTATCCACGTTTTCTTCACCGGACCAACCCTTGCTCCTCGGGATTTGTGATGAACTCCAAAGTGCCAAATCTTTGCTATCCAGAGTCTCTGCTGAGCTGGTATCCATCGGGTTTGACATTATTAGCAATGGTCAACGGACGATGGAAATTCAGCGGGACATGAGCCACTTGAAAAGGGATTCGCGGGAATTACGGCTGCAAATTAATGACATCTTGGATGAACCTAGATACTTCACTCCTGTACCCGTAACGGTGTTTAATAATTTGTCTGTTTTTGAAGAAAACCGTACCACTAAAACGAATACCGTGCTTCCTAGACTCATCCAAAATGCAGTTGAAAGTTCTTCTCCCTCTAATCGTGCGGTACCGCATGTCCAACCAACAGTCACTGTGCCTTCTTCACCCCCCAAACTTAGTCATGAACCTCCTAAAAGTGCCCCCTCAGAAACAATTGTTAAACTCGGTCACCTATGGAACCTGTCTGATTGGAATCAAAGATTAAGGAAGCTTGAATCTGCTAATGATTCCTACTTTTGCCTGAAGAACACTCCCTACTTTGCAAATGAATCCTGGGTAAAGTCCTATTTTCGGCGCAGATACTCCATTCTTCTAACTAAATGCCATCGGATTTCATATAGATGTTTTAAAATCCAGTTTCCTTCAAGGTACGACTGGATATTTCACCAATCATCGGGATCATTTCAACTCGACAACATGACGCTGTTCAAATGGAAGAGAAATCTCACTAAATTTAAGTATAATAACACTAACTTCCAAAGTAAGTCCACTCCATCCCTCAAGCGAAAGTCCCCTCCGTTTCCTGATAAGCCCCCAGCTAAACGTGGTTCTTTTAACTTCATACCAGACTGCGTAAACATCAACAGTTCCATCCCCCTATCGTCTAACCTCAACAATCCAATATCTAGAGTTAACAAAAAACCCTTTAACTTTTCCACACCTGGTACAAACTGGAGCTATAAGACAAACCTTTTCCCAAGTTTTAACCACCCCTCCTTTCCACAAAATCTCCCTAATGTCGCTACCTCTTCCAAACCTAATCACCCCCCTTTTCCACAAAATCTCCCTAAAGTCGCTACTCCTTCAACAACGAGTTTCATTTAATCTTACACCTACTATTTTTCCACCACCAACCAAATCACCCCCAACAAATACACATTTTGACCTCAGTTCTGGATCCAAGTATCCCAATTTTCAGTCTTCCCACATTCAGAACCCCTCCCCAACATCTCTTTCTAATACAACTTCTAATTCTGCATCTAACCACTCTTCGCATACATTTACAACCCCTTGCCACAAATCCTCCCCAAGGTCAAGTTGTGTCTCTTCTCCATCAGTTCCCAATCAATCCTTTATCGATCCCCTTCTGCCCCCAACTGTAAAAATGACACAGCAAACACTGAATTCTGATTCCACTGAATGTCGCTATGCTCTATCTAGGCTAAGAGATAAGAAAACATACGAGAACATTCGAATTTTCCTAGCTTATCTCCACGACAAATCAGATTCTGTTTGTTACGAAGGTAAAACAAACACAAGTGTAATGGTCTCCATCCAACAGGAATCTCTACATCAAATATCATGAATTTTTAAATATGTCTCCGCAAAGAGTAGAGAGTGATCTTGATGCTTTCGGAGATTATATTCATTCCAAGCGGATATCATACCTACAGCGTAGCAGAGCCGACCATGATAGGTTTTTTCGATCCTAATATATCCCAAACTTCCCCCACACCTTCACATCAGAATCTCCCTCTTACCTTCTATTATCAGAATGTAAGAGGTCTTCGTTCAAAAACCAAAGCGGTCTTGCAACAAACTCATGCTTTACCTTTTGAAATTTACGCTCTGACTGAAACCAATCTGACCCCCAGCATCAAAAACCAAGAATTGTTTCCATCTTCTTTTAATGTTTATCGCGACGATGATCTCAACCGAACTATTGATACTCCTTGTCGTGGTGTGCTACTAGCTGTCCAAAACTCAATCGACTCATCCCTTATAGCAATTTCTTCTTCTCCATGTCTAGACTATGTTTCAATAAAGTTAACATTACCCCGTAAGTCGATTTACGTTATCTGCTGCTACATACTGCCATCACAACCCATTGAATCATATGAACTTGCCATTAATACAATTGATCACATTTTAGAATTATGTGACCCTAATGATGAAATCCTTCTTTTCGGTGACTTCAACCTTCCTAACCTCAAATGGATTTCATCAGACGATAAATCTTTCTTTGTTGCTTCCAATCCCACCTCTTCTAAGGAATGTCTTTTCCTAGACCGCTTAGCAGATTCCAGCCACTGTCAAGTTAATGGCATCCCAAATCACATGGGTAGGCATCTAGACCTTATTTTCACAACAGATTCTTTTAATTCGTCAGTCTCATCTTGTCAACTTTCTTTATCTACCATTGATAACTACCATCCCCCCCTTCTTCTCTCATTTTTCCACAACTCCCCTCTAATATGCACTCCCCCTACAGAATTATGGTCGTACGATTTCCATAAAGCAAACTTCCGCCATATTAATCAATACCTCAACGAAGTTCCATTTAACTTTGATAACCTATCAGTAAAAGATGCTTTAGACATTTTTTACAGGGAAATATATTATTCTATTTCTCTATTTGTTCCATTCTCTCGTCAAAAAACTTTAACTACCTCCCCCCCTTGGTATAATCGGAGGCTCCGTTCTCTGAGAAACAAAAGAAACAAGTTATGGTCAACCTTTCTTCGTACTCAATCTCCCACTGATTATTCTAACTATTATGGTATATACCTCCAATTTAATGAGCTTTATAGCTCTTTATACCAGCGTTCTATAATTGAGACACAAACTAACCTTATTAACGACCCTAAGTCCTTTTTTCAATTTGTCAATTACAAAAAAAAATCCGATGGCTATCCGACCTCTCTCTTTCAACAATGAAACATCAAATGATCCACAAACTATCGCCAACTTTTTTGCATCGTTTTTCAAACAATCTTTCACAGATGACACTTTTGTACCTGACTCTGCTTATTTCAACTACTTACCAAATTACTCACTTGGGCCAATTCTCCCTCGCACCGTCAACCCATTTCTCGTGGAGAACAAATTAAACCAACTCATTGATGAATTCTCCCCAGGTCCAGACGGCCTCCCAGCTATTCTCTTAAAGAAATGTTCCTCATCGATTTCTCTTCCTCTCTCAAAAATCTTCAATTTATCCCTTACTCAAGGAGAATTTCCTGAGGTTTGGAAAACTTCTTTTATAATACCAATACACAAAAAGGGTCCGAAAGGTGATGTTAACAATTATCGTCCTATTGCTAAACTCTCATGTATACCCAAACTCTTCGAAAGCATTTTGTATGAAACTTTGAGTTTTCGCTGTAAGTCTCTCATTTCCCCTAGACAACATGGCTTTCTCAAATGCCGATTAACAACCACTAATCTTGTTGAATTTGTGTCTTTTATCCTGTCAGCTTTAGAGCATGGAAAGGAAGTCGATGTCATATCCACCGATTTTAGTAAGGCCTTCGATAAAATCTCCCATAGACTTATACTTTTCAAACTATCCACCTTCGGTTTTGAACCCATTTTATTGAGATGGATCTCGTCCTATCTGGAAAACCGTTACTATAGTGTTCGTTTTAGATCTTCTTCCTCTTGCCCTTTCTTAGCCACGTCCGGAGTCCCCCAAGGCAGTCACTTAGGTCCTCTTCTTTTTATTCTTACAATTAACGATATTGAATTGGTTATTAAATATTCTCAAATTTCTCTCTACGCCAACGATACCAAATTCTTCAAGACCATCTCTTCTTCACAGGACTCTGCTCTTATCCAACTCGATCTCGATAATTTTTCAGTTTGGTGTCTCAAAAACTGCTTATATTTAAATATTGCCAAATGCCATTCAATAACTTTTTCTCGAAAACGTTTTAAGTCTTCTCCCCGTTCTTATCTCCTTCACGATCAGCCCCCATCTGTAGTCGAATCTATACGTGACCTTGGTATATTATGCGATCAGGAGCTTAATTTCATCTCCCATTATGACGACACAATTCTTAAGGCCAATTCAGCACTTGGGTTCGTTAAACGTTGGTTCAAGGAATTCTCCAACCCATACGTGACCCGGTCCCTCTATATAACATTTGTCCGTCCTTTGCTCGAATATGCCTGTCAAGTATGGTCCCCTTACCAACAAATTCACATTGCCAGAATCGAGAGCATTCAACGTCGTTTCCTTCGTTTTGCTCTTCGAGGTCTGTCCTGGAATAATCCCTTGATCCTTCCTCCCTATGAGAACCGCCTTAAACTTACCCACTTTAACTCACTAGAAGAACGAAGAAAAATTCATGAAATTCTCTTCATTCATCGACTTCTTACAGGTTCAGTTGACTGCATTACTCTTTACAACTCTATCTTTTTTAATACCAACCCTCGTAACACAGGAAATCCCCTTCTTTTCTATATACCTCCCCACCGTACGTCTTATGGCTCTAATGAACCAATCTCCCGTATGCTGCGGAGTGTTAACTTATACGCAAGCAACTTCGATTTTAATCTCAGCACCTCTTGTCTAAAACTCCGTCTCCTGAATCATCCTCCTCACTAACCACAAAACGTAGCTATAAGTTTCATAGTTCTTAAGCTAGATTAAGCATTAGCTAGTAATTAAGCCGAATAAATGGGGGTACTGCCCCCACCAAAATTGAATAATGTTCGAAGATTCGCATCGCGCCAGTGTGGGTGCTCCCATTAATCTCCATGTAAATAAATTAAGACAGGCGAAAGTTTCGTCGTCGTTCTGAAGTATTCGCTTTGGTTTTGGAGATCCTTAATGCTCTTAAAAGCCGTGTTTTTTTTTTGCAAGCGCGGAGGGATTTGCTTAAAAAGAAATGATATTGGGGATTATCTATCGACGCCATCACAGAAACTAAATGGAGTTTCCATAAAAACTATTGATTAGAAGTATGTAATTCACGCCGTTAAAACAGTTAAGCCCCGAAAATTATGTGCTCTTAGCTATGCCTGGAGGGGATTAGTTGTTGTTGCATTTAACATGTAAATTCCTTAGCCCGGACGCGACATAGTTTTTTTTCGATCAATTTCCTCCAGGCTTGTAAAAAGGACGAGACTAGAGACATGCCAGTTTATAACAGTTATAACAATTTTTGGCCATTAAAAGCGGGCGTACGTTTAAGCGCTTCGCACTACTTAAAAAAAAACTTTAGGTACTTGAATTATGCCCACCGGCGGAGGACCCTGGCCCTGCGGGGCCGCATAAACAGTAATTTTATAAACGAAAACTGTTATAATTGGCTAGTCACTTCCTGCAAAAAAAACACGCCTAAAGTTGTCTTACACCAGTTGCGTTGATTCTCTGATTTCTCATTCGTTTTTTTTGTCATGTTGACAGTCCGTTTCAATAATTCGAGAGCGAAATACAATACTGAAGTCGAATTTGCAGATATCGATTTTTAGCAAGAAAAGTGACTTTTACCCAGTGTTGTTTTAAAAAAAAAATTGTGTGAGTGCCGGGACTCACGGTTAATATGTGTGAACATCAACGTGCGCGGATCCAAAACGGACTTGTTTTTGCTTGAATTGGGTCTTAAGATTTTTTTACTGAACGCACCCATCCTAGTATGCAGATCTTAACGTTGCACACCGTAACGTTGCACGACGTAACGTTGCACACTAACGTTCACGTTTTTTTTTCACTCTACCGCCAGCATAGATGTTAACACATCAAAAGGCACTCATACAATCATAAAATCACGTTTTGTGTTCGTTTTGCCAGTAAGATTTAAGATTTGACACCCAAATATGAATTGGTTGAAACATAAGTAACTATAAGAATTGTACTCATTGTAAAGTTTTTAAGAAAAGTCTCAATAAAATTCAATGCAGTTCAAATTCTTATTATTTATAAAGCCAAAACTATTCATATGGATTGAAAATTGTACAAACGAATATCGAAACCCTATCGTATAAGAATATCTAAATGGAAAACTATGCAGGAGAAGCATTATGGATAAAAAAAAACGATCCTCTTCATTCTCAACGCCTGACGTCTGGTAAGTTTCATTTCCAGAACACTTCATTTCTTATGAGGATTTTGTTCTCCATTTGCAGTGCAGCTACTTGTTCCTGACCTACGACACAGAACGGCGATTTACCTTCGGAGGATAAGTTGCTTTTGTCGCTGAGAATGTTCCCGAATAAGAAGACTAAGGAGAAGAATCTTTCGTAGAGTTATTCTCAACGACATAATTTGCATTATAAACGTTTTTGTTTTCTTATTTGTTCCAATATAATTTCCTTTTCTTTTTTCTTTTCTCTTCCGCAGGTCCACTCACCATCATTAAGTGCAGAGGACGATCGACAGACTTGTGGACAATGCCACAATTCCTCGAATGACAAGCAGATGGATTAGGGATGCGTGTTATGAAAGCACACTACGGACAAATGACTAGAAACCGAGACACCTGCATAGTCAAAGTACTTTCATAAAAGGTCGTTGACCCTGGTCCGTGAGTTTTTGTTGCCTTTTTTTTTCTTTATTCTTGTTGTGTGTCTAATATTCGCGTGAATCAAATTACCGTGTAGATACCTACAACCTTTTTAAATATATGGATCTGTCCACTTTGGATTGAGAATCCATCCCGATCATAGACGTTTCCTGTAGCTAGGTAGGTACCTATGTCATATATGTTAGAGATAAATTAGTAACTGCCGAAAGCTAGAAAAATCCACCTGCTAGAATTGAATTCTTTCCGTAATTTTAGGAAACCGAAAATTCTCTTTAAAGTTATGTTTATTTAGCAAGTAATTTTGAAGTCAAAGTTTTTAACTGAACATACAGAACATTAATCGACATTAATAATAAAAATGTTAAATCTTTCCTTTTCGTATCTTTTTGATAAATCGACCGCTTCGGCACGTTGTCCAAATTCAACTCCTCGATCGTTTTACTGCTTCTTCACATCTCCCTCTCCAATTCATTTCGTGTTCAGGAAAATGGCAGGGTTACCAGATCGCTAACATTAGGCCATCCTCAACGAATGTATTCGCCCTCGAATCATTTATGATAAACATAGATACTCTTTTCATATTAAGTTAAATTACATTTAAACTCAAGACAATAAGTTAGTTAATTTATAAAACAAACGTTAACAAAACATCTTATAAAACTGCTTGTGAAAAATATTTACTTTTCAATTTCAAAAAAAACATTAAAAAAATAGTTATAGTTATATGAATAGATATAAACGATCTAATAAAAAAAAATTAATTGATTAATGTCAAAAGTCTAATCTTCAGATGACGTAATCTCTGTGCCTTAAGGGCGGATTGATACGTCTTTTCGGTCTTCTTGCATCTTGTAATTCTGACTCACCACCTTCGTTCATTGTTGTTGTTGGTTCTTCATCTTGTTCAATTATTGGCAGAGATGTTGTCCCATTTTGTGGGTCATCAAAATTAACGACTTCTGATTCATCATGTTCTTCGTCTGGTTGTGGTACAAGTTGTAATAAATCACCAGGATTGGCAATTTTGGAATCGAAGTTGATTTCTTCTTCTTCTGCTGATGGTCTCCACAGCTTGAGCTGGCTCACATGAGCGGTAGATGCATACTTCCGTCCGGTTCGTCAAGTCTCAGACTGGCAACTCCGTAAGTATCTCCTGGTAATATTTGAGTGATGACCAATGGTCCTCTGTTCCTTGGTTGAAGCTTGGTTGAATCACCAGTGGCTTGAGGTGGTGATGACATGTAAACTATATCACCGATGTTATACTGCACATTGAGAAGTCTCCCTCGATCGTAATGGTTCTTAAATTTTTGTTGTTCCATCTTAATCCTTTCAATTGCCTTGTCTCGAATAAACTCAGGTCGTTCATAGTTTAAAGCTTCCTCACGTACGGTCATATGCCTGGTAAGTCCTTCATCGAATCGCGGAGTGTAGCCATAGAGTAGCTCAAACGGTGTTTTTCCAGTTGTCTTGTTTTCGGAATTATTTAAATCTCTTGCTACCATCTTAAGCTTCTGGTCCCAGTCTCTTCCCTCTTTGTTTTCATCCAATGTAGCCATAATTGTAGGAAGAAGGTTTCGATTTACCCTCCCCACTTGGCCATTCGCTTGAGCATGTCGAGGAGAATTTAAAGTGTGTCTAATTCCTTGCTTATCGCAGAATGCTTCAAATTTCAAAGAGGTAAAACATGTCCCTCGGTCGGACACCACTCGCTCGGGAGCTCCAAACTCCATTTCAAAATCTTCAAGTTTGCGAACAACAACCTCAGCGCTGGTATTTCGAACTGCATCAAGTCGAACGTATTTCGTTAGGTTATCCACAAGCACCAAAATATATTTGTTTCCCTTCGAACTGGTTATAAAAGGGCCAATGTGATCGAGATGGATTATCATGAATAGTTTCAATGCTGGAGGGATCGGATGTAGTTGTCCCGCAGGTCTTCCAGTACGAGTCTTCGCCAGTAAACAATCCAGACACGCCCCTATGTGTTGTTTAACATATCGACGCATTCCTGGAAAATAGTAAAATTTTTGTAATTTACCTAGTGATCGATCCAGTCCGAAATGTCCTTGAAAATCGTGGAAACGCACAGTTAACGATTTGCGTAATGTTTTTGGTACTACGTATTTCATTTGACCATTGATGTTCTTATAAAGAATTCCGTTTTCCAGCTCAAAACCTTGGACTTCGCCCTTTTCATAAGATGTGTACTCTTCCGGTGTTTTGTTCTTCAGAATATCTATTTTGCGCTTCAAATTGTCGTCTTGAGATTGGTAGATTAAGATTTCGTCTTCATCCGAAGATAAAGTAAAGACACATAAATCGCCGATGTTTTCTGCGTCACATTTTTCGGTGGGTGCACGACTTAACGCATCCACATGAGTAAGTTTCGTACCTGGTCGGTGTTCAATTGTAAAATTAAATTCGCAAAGTAAATTATACCATCGACATATCTGAGGGTTTCGAGTCTTTTGAACGTTCAGAAAAATTAAAGCTTGACAATCTGTTATAATTTTAAATTCAATATTTATCAACAAAAATCTAAGTCTCTGCGTTGCCCACATAATCGCCAACAATTCCAATTTACTTGAATGGTACCACTTTTCTGCTTCCGTTGTTAAACGACTGATTGCATACACCAAATGCAACTTCCCGTCTTCGCCTCGCTGAAACAACATTGCCGCTAGTCCTCGGCTGCTTGCGTCTGTGTGTAATTCACTATACTTCTTGGGATCAAACAACTGCAGGATTGGTTTACATAATAAAGAATTTCTGAGATCATCGAACGCCTTCTCAGTTTCCTCACTCCATTCGAATGTTGTTTGCGCCTTCAATAATTCGTAAAGAGGAGCTGCCCGTAACGAGAACTGCTTAACAAAACGCCGAAAGAATCCAGCTAAACCCAGAAACCGCCTTACTTCATGTATATTCCCTGGTCTCGAAAATTCTTCTATGGCAAGTAATTTTCTTTCTCCAGGTTCAATGCCCTTGTCGGATATTATGAAGCCTAAGAAGCTAACCCTTCGCTTTAAAAATTCGCATTTCTTAAGATGTACCGTCAGCCCCCCCTTTCTCAACGACTCAAAAACTAATAAAAGTCTCTCTTTCAGGTCTAACCAGTCACTTCCAGGTATAAGTATATCATCGAGATAATAAAGGACTACTCGGTTCCGTAGTGGCCCCAGAACTCGTTGCATAACTTTTGTAAAATAAAAAGGTGCGTTTGTCAAACCAAAAATCATACGAGTAAACTCACCCGTTTCCTCTGGTGTGATGAACGCTGTCTTGTGTCGATCCCTTTGATGGATTGGTATCTGAAGATACCCCTGGGCCAAATCCAATACGATGAACATCTTTTCCCCAGCCAATAATGCTGCATGGTCGTCTATGTTAGGTAGAGGAAAATTTACCTTAACTGTTTGATTGTTGAGACGACGGTAATCCACAACTAGCCTTGAATCCCCTGTTTTCTTTCGTACGAGTAGGACTGGACTGGAGTATGCAGAATTCGTATCGGTGACCACACCTAGTCTTCTCCAATCACGAACGATGTCGCGGATCTTTTCTTTTTCCACTTCGCTCGCTGGATACGGCTTGGATTGAACTGGTTTACTCCCTGGAACTTCTTCGATTTCCATATTGAAATCCACGTGACATCCAATTTCTTTTGAATCCACTGATACACAGTCTCGGAATTCGTTCAGAATCCCAACCAACTCACCGACAACTTCCGGAGGTTGCTCTTCTCCAACACAAACATCTTTCGCTTCTATTTTTACACTTACAATGTCTTGTTTTTCTATGTCTTTTCTCGGTATTATTTGTTGCCTAATGGTGAATACTTCGTCTGCGGGAACATCTTCACTTCCTATGTTAAGGATTGGTAGCACAACTTTTGAGTTCTCCCGCACTGCAGTTTGATGGTAATAACAGCCGTTTCATCAATTTCAATATCTTTGAATGGGTTGGAATTCGTTTTCTCTCGGAAATTTAACTCATCCCCACTTTTCTGATATACCACATGTCCCAACTCAGTAAATGTGCGTCCAATTAGTACGTCACAAGCTTGCACATCGTCTGGTACCACCCTGAAGACTATATTTTCCGCTGAAGCATCGTCGACAGTTAGTGAAGTCTTAATCCATCCAGGAGATATGACTTTGTAGTTCGCAGGACCAAATGCTTTAAGTTCTATGATTCCGCGATGGAATTGGAATCCATTCATCAAAGCTGCTGTCATTTTTATGATGCACTCGGAACTACCCATATCTATGAATGAACTAAAGATCTTACCACCCACACGAACTTTCTTCAAATACTTCTCAGCATCATTCTTAGGGTATGCTGTGACCTCATTCACGTCTCTTCGGTTCGGGACTTCATGACATTGATGAGAAATGTGCCCCTTTTTCTTACATCTGTAACATGTCGGCTCCTGTTTTAATTCTGGGCAGTTTCGTGATAAATGACCACCAACACCACAATTATAGCACACAATTTCTTTCGGTCGTTCTTTGTGGCTTCCTCGGCTAAAGTCATCATTGTGTTTTGTTTCGATCGATTGTTGCTGTGGCCGCGACGACGACGGTCCAATACGGTCGCCACGTAATTTTGACATTTTCTCTTGCTTGAGAATAGCATGTAGAAGGTCATCTGCATCTATATGTCGACATCCCAACAGAGCATTGGCAGTATCTCTAGACCATAATCCCGTCAAGATTAAGTCTTTAGATTCATCAAAACTTAATTTTAGGTTATGGCAAAGATTATACTTATCGTGAAAATATGTGCTTGCTGTCTCATTCCGTTGTTGAACTCTGTTGACCATTCTTTGCCAATTACTTGTGAGGTTTTCTTGAACAAGAAATGTTTTTTTGAACGCCGATTGGAAGTCAGACCAGGTTAGAATTTCAAGTACTCTTGTTCTGAACCACCGCTTAGCGCCTCCAACCAGATTCATTCTTGCAGCATCCAATACGTAACCGTCAGACCAGTGATGAAGTTGGCGCATATTTTCGATTACATTTAGCCACGATTGGGCTGCTGCTGCGTCCCCTTCACCATTGAACTGCTCAATGTAAAGATAGGATTTTCATCGAATCTTGGGGTGCTGCTGGCGTTGGGTATAATTCTGGTCATGTTCTGTATTTGTTCTATAAGTGTATCGATCGTTTTGTCGCGTTTATTTATTTGTTCGTTTCGCATTTGGTTTTCTTGAATCATATGACCAATCATTCTTTCCCAACTACGATCATCGTGCGCCATATTGGATGGTAACTCAAATCTTTCTCGAAAATTTTCTGCACCGCGTTCTGATTTCGCTCGTTCACCTCCATTTTCATTCATCTGTGCGTTCATATGTCCGTCTCGTTCTCGTTGTTGCTGCTCATCTACCCTCTGGTCTACGTTTCCCTGTTCTCGTTGCTGTCGCTACTCTTCCTCTAATCGCCTCCTGTTGGCCTCTCGCTCACGCTGCCTATCTCGTTCTGCAGCTCTTTCACCTCGTTCAGATTCAGACATACCGCTTCGATAAAGTTCCACCAATTCACAGTTTGATGAAGCAACAATTTTTTTTTGGTGAATATCCGAAAAAAGAAAATCCTGCACGTGGTAGTATTTCGATTTGATTAAATTCACAACGAAATATTAGGATATGATTCCATTCATCCCACTTCTGAAATGTTAGAGATAAATTAGTAACTGCCGAAAGCTAGAAAAATCCACCTGCTAGAATTGAATTCTTTCCGTAATTTTAGGAAACCGAAAATTCTCTTTAAGATTATGTTTATTTAGCAAGAAATTTTGAAGTTAAAGTTTTTAACTGAACATACAGAATATTAATCGACATTAATAATAAAAATGTTAAATCTTTCTTTTTCGTATCTTTTTGATAAATCGACCGCTTCGGCACGTTGTCCAAATTCAACTCCTCGATCGTTTTACTGCTTCTTCACATCTCCCTCTCCAATTCATTTCGTGTTCAGGAAAATGGCAGGGTTACCAGATCGCTAACATATACTTGTGTGAAGATGTATTTAGGTACATTTACCGAGGATTGTATTGCAAAGTCAATTTTGCAAGTGACGACCTACGTAACAAGCTCGTTTACAGTCTTCGAATGGTCGTGAGTAGACTGGACTCGTAAAAAAAAGTAAGTCGTTGCCTGCCCAAATTATTTGCTTCAACACAAATTTGTTTAGGTTGCTTTACTAGTTTTAATGAAGCCTTGCAGCCGTTCGACAATGTGTGGCACGTGCACGCCATGCTCTATCAGGTATTTGTTTTATAATTTCGGGACAGATCCGTGTTTCAGTGTGGTGTTTTATTGACACTTGAATTGCTTTTGCATAATCTGGTAGTTTTGAATGTTTTTTTTTTTTTGTTCAGTGGATTTAGTTGTGTTCGTTGTCTGAGACCTTTGTGTCATCTGGTATATTTGAATCTATTTCTAGAGTCCAATTATGTCATTACTTATAGCAGTAGTAGTAGTTCATAAATCTAGTTCAGTCTGGTTATTTAAAGCAAGTACATAAATAATAAATAAATAGAGCAATAAATGAAGAATTTGAACACAAAAAATGAATAAATAAATTAATTAATAAATAAAAAATAAAACTCTGTAAATAAATAAATGAATCAATTACCAAAAAAAATCAATAATAAATAATTATAAATAAATAAATACATAATCTCTGTACCTACAGCACCAACATTTATATCACAGTTCATCAGTGATCAGTCTTAAAAACAAGACTTATGTCAGGTGTAACAAATGTTAAGTAAATTAAATGAATGATAATGATATGTAATTAAATCGTTTGCTTGGGGGGAGTAGAACGCGGTGCGTATGTGTTTGACTCCGTATTTATTAACAAAACTGGAAAACATTTCTGACACGAATTGTTTCCCATTGTCAGAATGTATAAATTCAGGAACACCGAATAGATGGAAAACACCTTCTTCTAGGTATTTAACTAAATCAGCCGCTGTTGCTCTACGTATGGGTTTCAAAAATACATACTTGATAAAGTGATCTAAAATGATGAAAATGTACGTGTTACCAGTCCTCGTCCTTGGATATGGTCCGGCTTTTTGTCACGTTTATTATGGTTTTAAGTTTAATTGTTTCGTTTGTCTGATTTGTTGTTCATTGAAAGTCTGTCATTTCGGTTGTATTGAACTGCTTCAATATGACCATCAACTTCCTCATACGATTCATCTATAAATGGACGCTTATGAAATCGTCAAGTTCACTAACCTGTTTCTTCATTTTAAAGTCCCTCTCTCTCCTCTCTAAGGCTATTGATGCTATTGATTGCACAACCAAATATGAGATTTGCCACCCGATCTCTTAGATTTTGTCTCACCATTGATACAAGGTCCTTCTCATTCAGTCTATTCTTCATTTGAAGAGTTAGACCTCTGATCTCTTCAGAGAATTCGTCGAAGGACTCATTTGGTTGTTGGTCCTAAACTGCTTCGGCAGTTCATTTTTTAGATCAAATTAATTGAGCACAACATCCCCTGCCTTGGTTCTCTTCCAAGTATTGCCAGTACCATTTCTCCGCTGGCCCGGTCACCAAAGATTGAACATTTGCAAAGACTTGTTCGTTAGTGACCCCATTTCAGAGTATATCTACTTACAATGAGTAGGGACAGTCTACGCATACATTAAACACCTACTATTACAAGAAAAACCTGCAAAAAAAACATGCCCTTAGTGGAAACAGGCAAACAACATTGATTTTAACCCTTTTGTGCGATCACTTTTGAAAGAAAGGGTACACATCAAATTATGCCTGCACTATCGCATGGACCCACCTGCATACCATATATAAATGTGAATTTCCCATAATGCTTTTTTAGTAGCGGGCCGGAGATTTTTTCATTGTAGTACTGTTCTCTCAGAGCCAAAATAGGTATTATGTGACCAGCTTTGCCTTACCTACATCTTCAACCCTTTTTGATGTGTTTAATTTTAGAGTAGATGGTCATACTAACTGTCCTGAAAAGAGAACAGAGGTTTGTGCAGGTTTTTTTACACGTATTTTTAAAGGCGGGCCGGAGTTGCGTAGCTCTCAGTTGTTTTTTTGCATTCATTTGAGAAACAAAGGGTGACAAATCAGTGAAGCGAAGTATAAAAAATAAAGTAAACGTGGAAGTGTTTTGAAACAAAGTTAATAATGGGAAAACATTATCTTAAGTGTTTGGCGTGTGGACGAGAGGAGAGAGAAAATGCTGGTTTGAAATATTTTGAAATACCAGAAAATAGTGAGAGGTAAGCCAACAAAAATATTTAATCACTTTAAAAAAAAATAACACTTGTGTGAAAAAATTTAAGTGTCTGTGTATGAAAAATTGTAACAATTATAAATTGGAAATTGTCGTGTAACAAAAATACTTAAGCGTAACACACATGTAATTCTATGTTAATATTTATTATAAAATGTTAAATAAAAAATGTATGAAAAATTGGTTTGTTCCTTTTTTTACGAAGCACCCTTTGCCATAGTTCTCTCTTTCTTCTGCCTCTTTTCAACTCTATCGCTTCTTATTGTCGTCTATTTCTCGTGTCCGTGTCACATAGCGGTACTCAAAAATGTAAACAAAAATGAACCACGTGGAGAGTGTCCCTACTCATTGTAAGTAGATATACTCTGCCCCAGTTGTTCTTTGAAGAGTTTCAATTCTAAATATGAAGCTCTCCACTGACATCTTTTTGGGGTCGCCGTCAAGCTTAACGCCCCATTTGTGAATGTCAAGACGCTTATATCTTATATCTTGGACAAATGGGTCTTTTTCTTGTCGCGTTACGTCAACAGGAGGCTGGTCTATCTTTGTATTAGGGTGTGTACTTTGTGCCTTTTCTAGTTTTACATGCTTCTGGTACAGTGATGTGGCAGAACTTTCAACTACTCCAAGTCGTTGATGCAAAGTCGTTATATTTCTGGTAACGACTTGTACTATTGACTGCATATTTGTCATGCTTTTCGTTTGTTGGCTTAGCAAGGCCATATTCATCTCATGAATTTCCTATATCGATCTGGAAACTGCAGCCTCGATAACTTTTTCACTACTTCTATACGTTCTATTTTCTACCTCAATAGCTTCTTGTCTATCATAGACATTCTTTAAAGTTTGTAGTTATTTTTCAAACTCTTTTGTTCGTCTTAGTATTATGTCTCTCGTTTCCTTCTCTTCTACTCCTAGATGAATAGACTCGGACTGAGTAATATTTTGTTATAAGTTAAACCCTGTTCCACCTTACTCTAGATCTTACTTATTCTCTTCTCCCTCTTCTCTATAACTAATTTCTGCAAAAATAGAGTCATTCCCTCCTGGCTCTAAAAATGGGTTTTCAGACCTAGACTGACTCACACTTGCCTCCTCGGATATTGCTGGTAGAGAATTTCCTATTCCAGACTGATTCATATTGTCTGCCCCCGTTGGCGAGGCAACGGGTATTGCCTTAACAAATGAGGATCCTTATTTGTTCCTCTACCTCGCTGTGACAGGGTGCCCTTAGGAACTGCTCCCAAGTTTGTACGTACCATTTTCACTCTATAAAGCACTTGTTTGGACCCTATACTTTTCTTAGTCTCTTTAAAATATTTGTTCTATCTGTTCTGTATGGCTTAATTTTTGTATTTATTGAAACCAAAAGAGAACTATGCAATTGCAAAAAAAATTCAATAAAATTAAAAAAGGAAATTCAATAAAATGTGATTTTAAAAAAAAAAAATAAAATTTCAAAGAAATAAGAAAAGGAAATTTAATAAAATGTGATTTAAAAAAAATTAAAATTTCAAAAAATTAAAAAAAAGAAAATTCAGTAAAAAAATGTAATTAAAAGAATCAAAATGTATGTCAAAAGAATGTAAAAAAAACTGAAAAAAGTAAAATAAAATGAAAATTGTGATATTCAAAAAAATAAGCTTTTCAACAATATACCACTTGAAATTCAAATCAAAATATTCTTTGAAACGATTCGTTGTAATATAAACAACGTAAGGCAAAATGGTTTAATGGTTTATCTCTACCTTCCCTCGTTTTAGTGAGGTATTGTTTTTTTTTTGTGAATGTTAATGTCGCTTGCTGTGTGGGATTCAAGCTCGGTTTCCTGTACGGTGCTTGAAAAGATACTACGGTCATCTTGGTCATTTAAGTCATTTGTCCAATCTTAAGTCATTCACGTTTGCGATTGGGGCTTCTGTGACTTAGCGAGTGCTAAAAAATATTTTTTTCAAAACTAAATTAATTAAAAAAACTAGAAATTTAAATAAAATAGATATGTAATAAAATAATTAATTGAAAAAGAAATCCAGCAAAGAAAACAAAATAGGTAGGAGTCTGCCCTTGATCTTTGAGGTACAAAGTGATACCTCCTTTTCCCGAAGAGCACCCTGTCACACTCCAAAGTTCCTTTTCTTTATTTATTTTTCATGAAAATTAGGCAGAGGTTTAGGATCATCAGTAGGCGTAGGTGTTAAATATACCTTGTACGTAGGCACTATTGCTATATCTGTCTAGTTAGTTAGTTAGTTACTTGAAAACTTTATTAAACAACAAAATAGTCTTAAATTAACAATTCAAACTAAAGTTTAATATGGTTTGACCAAAGGGAGTCTACCAGATATATCTGTCTATACGTATATAGATGTGTGCATGTACATAATTATAAGGTCAATATATTGTAAGAAAAATAACACTTTAACTTACTTAACCTTACATTGTTTCTATTTCTAAAGTAATCTTTTAAATTCTTTAATCAAGTTTGTCAAAATCAATGTAAAATATTATTATTCAAAAATATGTATTCAAACTGAATAGCTATTATTTTCTTTAAATAAATATATTAATAATTTGAACTGTTAAGATCATCAGAAGTGGGATACCCTTAAATGTCTGACGCATTTAAAATGAATAAGGAAGAACTTATCATAGCTCTTACAAATTTTGGGGTTAATTTTCCGTCTACTGCAACAATTCAACAATTAAGAAGTTTATATGCAGAACATTTGCGTGGTGTTGAATCAATCGCAGAAAATTTTGGAAATGAAAATGACCCATCTTCAAATACACCTAGATTAAACTTTGCAGAAGAAGAGGCTTTACTTGACGCTGAGCTCCGTTTGTTGGAGAAATTTGTTGGCAAATTTTGGACATAACTTTACTGTTTCTGAAATCATTGATCGAATGAAGAAAAATACGTTTATTTCCGCAAAGACAAGTGTAAATTTGCTTTAAACAAAAAAGTTGAAATGGAGCTCTGGCAGAGGCGTTTGGGTCATATATGTGATGAAAATTTAAGAAAGGTTAAAAGTGCTGTAAATGGTGTTAGTTTTGTAGACAAAATGAACGACAAGTGCACTATTTGTATCAGAGGGAAACATGTTCGTGCATCATTCACTAACTGTGGTAATCGTGCGGAACATGTGCTGGACTTGATCCACTCTGATGTGTGTGGCCCGTTATCGGTGAAATCATTTTCTGGTTACAAATATTTCGTGACGTTCACTGATGATTACACCAGAAAAGTGTTCCTATATCCATTGAAGCTTAAATCCGAAGTGTTGGAGCAGTTTAAACAATTCAAAGCTTATGTCGAAAACCAGTGCTCCAGAAAAATAAAAGTGTTTCGCACCGATCACGGGACTGAGTTCGTGAATAATGCTTTCGAGATGTACCTTTCAAAGTGCGGCATCCACCATCAAAAGACCGCTCCCTACACCCCAGAACAAAATGGCGTAGCGGAAAGAATTAACAGAAACGTCATTGAACGAATCCGATGCATGCTGTTTGACGCGAACCTTGATAAAAGTTTTTGGGCTGAGGCGGCAACCACAGCCGCTTATTTAATAAATAGAATTCCATGTAGAGGCGAAAAATTTAAAACGCCGTAAGAATTATGGACTAAAAGAAAACTACATTTGGGTTCCCTAAAAGTGTTTGGCTGCAAGGCCATGGTTCATGTACCTAGTGAAAGACGTCAAAAGCTTGATGAAAAATCTGTGGAATGTGTTTTTCTCGGATATTGTAATGACTCAAAAGCATACCGATTATACAATATGAAGACTCGGAAAGTTGTGGTTAGCAGAAATGTTACTTTCTTCGAAACGCCATCAAAGCAATCTGCACTAGTTGAAAATATGATTTCTGGTGGCAATCGTTGTGAAAACTCTGATATTTTTAACTGGGCTGATGATCCAACTAATGTTGATGTGCCAGCTGTACAAAAAACTTTGAATGAAGGTGCTGCACGTACAAAGTTTGCTGATGATCCAACTAATGTTGATGTGCCAGCTGTAAAAAAACCTTCGAATGACGGTCCTACAAGTACAAAGTTTGCTGACGATCCGACTAAGGTTGATGTTCCAGCTAAACAGAAGGATGATGCTGTTGACTCTGTTCCTGCTTATCGAAATGATGCTGATGGAGATTTTGTTGCTGATAATTCCTTTACCAGTGTTCCTGGATCAAAAGGGTTGAATGCTGAAGACACTACTGTTGCTGCTGCTAGTGCTGCTGCCGATATTCGTTCTCCTGTGTATAAACTTATCACTACACGAAGGAATAAACCCATTCGTGATCCCAATATGGAGGTACGTCGATCTGAGCGGATTGGTAAAATTGTCCGTACTGGAAATGAACAGGTAAATTTGTTTGCTAGCATTGAACTTCACGATCCTGATTCGGTAAAGGAAGCTTTATCGAGAAAAGATTCTGAGATGTGGATTCAGGCTATGCAAGATGAATTTAATTCTTTAAAATCCATGGCACATGGGATCTCGTTGAGTTACCTTACGGCAAGGTACCAATAAACTGTAAATGGGTTTTTAAAACCAAACGTTCAACTGATGGTGAGGTGTTACGATACAAAGCACGTTTGGTGTGCAAAGGTTATACCCAAAAATTAGGTGTAGATTACCATGAAACCTTCTCACCAGTCGCTAGATACTCTTCAATACGGTTCTTACTTGCATTAGCTGCTAAGGTTGGTCTTGAAATCAGCCAAATGGATGCCGTTACTGCTTTCCTCAACGGAAACCTTGAGGAGGAAATCTATATGGTTCAGCCTGATCATTTTAGCGATAGTTCAGGTCGTGTATGCAGGTTGCGTAAATCGCTTTATGGCTTAAAACAATCCAGCCGTGTCTGGAATGAACAAATTAATGATGTCCTTTTGCAGTTTGGACTTAAACGAGCTGATGCCGATCAGTGCATTTATCACAAACTAAATGGAAAACAAATGATTTTCGTTGCGGTTTATGTGGATGATGTCCTAATTTTTTCAAACGATAGAAGTCAGGAAACAATTTAAAAAAAACTGTTGAGTAGTAATTTTCAAATGAAGGACTTAGGCCCGGCGTCATCTGTGTTAGGAATACGTATAACTCGTGACGACATCAATGGTTGGATTGCTATAGACCAGTCACAGTATATAGCTGAAATCCTTATTCGGTTTGGAATGAGCGATTGCAACCCTGTAGTGACACCAATAGATGCAAACCAAATAATTTCATCGAAAATGTCTCCTTGCTCTGAGGCTGAAAAAGAACAAATGTCAGAAGTTCCCCTCATGGAAGCAGTTGGCTGTCTTTTGTTTGTTGTACAAACAACAAAACCTGATATTAGCTTCGCTATTAATGTGCTAAGTAGATATTGTACTAATCCAGGGAAAGCTCACTGGACAGCTCTCAAGCGTGTACTTCGTTATCTTAAAGGCACAATCGACAAAAAGCTTGTTTACAACAAAGAACCTACCATGATACAAGGTTCTTGCGATGCCGATTGGGCAGGTGATGCAGACGATAGGAAGTCTACAACGGGCTATATTTTTACCATGCAAGGAGCTTCAATATCTTGGGCTTCAAAACGACAGGCAACCATAGCGCTTTCAACTACAGAATCAGAATTTATGGCCATGGTTTCAGCCGTCCAAGAATCGATGTGGCTTAAACGTCTTGAAGGAGAGCTTTAACCAAATTGTTCAAAACAAACACTATTATATTGCGACAATAAAAGCGCTATTCAGTTAGCTATAAACAACTCATATTCGTCAAGGACCAAGCATGTTGAAATAAAAGCTAATTTTATTCGTGAGAAAATTGAGAATGGTATCATAAAACTTCAATATCTGCCGAGTGAAAAAATGTTAGCAGACATATTAACAAAAGGTTTAGTAAATGTAAAACACTCTTTAAATTCTAAATTACTTGGACTATTTTGAATACAAATAAATTTAAATTGTACTGCATAACTTTATAGTTTATATTTTTAATTATTATTTATGAATTATAATATTGAAATGAACTTGAAAATAAAACACAAATTGAAAGTGTATCTATTTTGCCAGATTGTAACATATTTAATAAAATGGCCGAGTTCAACGCACATCTGAATATTCAGAATTCTGAATTTTTGAAGCTCTTGATTGGCCAGCTGTCAGAAGTCATCTGAATTTTCAGAAATTTTTCTGACAGCTGGCCAATCAAGAGCTTCAAAAATTCAGAATTCTGAATATTCAGATGTGCGTTGAACTCGGCCAATATTAATTCAGGGAAAGTGTTATTGTGAATTGATTATTACTTCAATTCACATAGAATCAATATCTGATTATTGTAATAGAAGGCATATCATACTACTGTGAATACCTTACATATTCTTGTCTTTAATAAAATGTCTTTCTTCTTCCGGTTGTACTCCAACGAGAAACAAGTCTTTTACTTTTGCTCCTTAATAGATAATCCGAGTTTTGCGTCATAATCTCAACAGTTCCGTTCTGTTTTGGCTATTTATAACCCTACTAGAGAAACTGATGAGTTGCACTGTGATGCCAGTTCTGAAGGTTACGGTGGAATATTGATGCAACGGCAAGATGATAATAAATTTCATCCAGTTGGTTATTTTTCAAAACGAACCACTGCTTCTGAGTCGAAATATCATAGTTATGAATTGGAAACCTTAGCTATTGTTTATTCTTTACAAAAATTTCATACTGAACTGGATGGTATTCCATTTTGCATTATTACAGATTGCAACTCTCTGGCGCAAACCTTAGAAAAGCAAGGAACGAATGTACATATTGCTCGTTGGGCGCTTATGTTAGAAAAATATAATTACACTATTAAGCACCGTAGTGGCTCATTGATGACTCATGTTGATGCTTTAGGTCGTTATCACCCAATTTCCGAAGACAAAATTATTGATTCCGAGTTTTCTAATGCTTTAATTAACGCTGAAGATATTGACCTACAGTTACAGGCTTTATAAAATAGAGACGAAAATATTATTAAGTTACGTGATGAATTGGAATCTAAACCAGTCGCAAAGTATGAATTGGAAAATGGGCTAGTTCATCGAAAACTGAATGATCAAAAATTACTTTTATATGTTCCAAAAGAATTAGAAAACAGTATTATTCGGTCAGCACATGAGAAGTTTTGCCACATGGGTACTGGTAAGTGCATTGATCAAATTAAGAAAAACTATTGGTTTCCAAATATGAAAGCAAAAGTAGATAATTTTGTTCAAAATTGTCTTAAGTGTATCACAAATTCTGTTCCGACTTCTTGCAAAAATCGAGCTCTCCATAATTTTCCGAAAAAGCAGTTCCGTTCGATACGATACATGATGACCATTTTGGTCCCCTTCCCTCTATATACTTTCCAACCGAAAGCATATATTTGCAATTGTAGATGCGTTTACTAGTACTTAGGAGGTGTGTGCTTGTCTTACAAAATATTTTGAGCATTACAGTCGGCCACGAAGAATAATAAGTGATCGTGGTACATGCTTCACTTGTAACGAATTCTGTGGCTTTTTAAATGATAATAACGTTGAATTTGTTAAAACAGCTACAGCTTCCCCACAGGCTAATGGCCAAATTGAGAGAGTAAATCGATCACTTAAATCAATACTCTCAAAAATTTCTGAGTCAATTCAGCATTCCGATTGGCCCAGATTATTGATTCGAGTGGAGTATGCTCTGAATAATTCCGATCATGCTACCACTAAGCAAACTCAATGTCAATTATTGTTTGGAGTTGATCAAAGAGGATTGGAAGAAGATAAGCTTTCTGAATATCTGGATGATAAGAAATCTTGTGAACGTAATTTAAAAGATTTAAGGGAATCTGCTGCGGAGCATATATAGTTTTCTCAGAGGCGTGGTTCTGAATATAATCTCAAACATCATAAGACACCAATTATTAAGTTTTCCGAGGGCGATTTTGTTTTGATTCGAAACATTGATACTACGATAGGAACGAATAAAAAGTTCGTACCGAAGTTCCGAGGACCATATTGTATTCATAAAGTTCTTCCAAATGATCGATATGTAGTTAATTAGAGAATTGTCAATTAATAATTGAGGCTTCTCGAATGCGCTTGTGGGCGGGATTCTGGTCTGCATGAATCCGATTCGGAAGAGTGGCACTCATTTAATAGATTATTTTTTTTATTTATTGTCGATTGAGTCGATCGATTGTCAGAGATGGCGGAGTTGTAAGAAAAATAACACTTTAACTTACTTTACTTTACATTGTTTCTATTTCTAAAGTAATCTTTTAAATTCTAAAATCAATGTAAAATATTATTATTCAAACATTTGTATTCAAACTGAATAGCTATTATTTTCTTTTAATAAATATATTAATTTAGGACGAACGTGGTTGCAATCCTTTCCTTAACCTAAGAAATGATATTACCCACTATTACACAAATTAGCTTTATTAATCTTTCATTACCATACCTCTGCTCTTATATGTGGAAATCCTATGCTCCAAATTATCGGATAAATAATTCGCATCTTCTAAATATTTGTTTGTATATAGGTATATCGACCTACGTTGGTCTGTTTTTTTTTTTTTTTTTTGTGCAGCCTTGCACTTTGATAGTCTCTATCATTAATTGAACCTGGTTTCTTTTGTTATAAACCTTCAATTATTTAATTCACGTGTTAAAAAAAAAAATCTATAGGTATAGATGTATATATATGTATACCTAATAGGCAATATAATTTCCTTTGTGTCTTATATAACTTTTGCACACAACTGTCTTTCTAAAAGAGAAATGCTTGCACTTCAAAATGTACTTTTCATTTGAATCATCATTCAATGCATTTTTTGTCGGTCGTTGTCATATTGCCCTAGTTTACATCTTTCTCATTTCCTTGTTCTTTAAATTGGAACTATCGCTTCCCTAATGGCCTTTTTGATTGGAGTCAAAATGACAGTTCTTCTTCTGAAAAGAAGAGAAATTTGCTTCTGATTTTGTTTTCATAATCGTTCTAGAAGGGTTCACACGTATCAAATCGTTCTCCCGGATTACCAATCGAAAACGCCTTAACTATCCTTCCCTTATGTCGTTTTCGTTTAGATGTTCGGAGTACTCTTTTTGCACTCATTTTTCACTCCTACTACTCCAAAAGCCTTCGATTCTCTGTTCCGAGTAATGTTTTCGGAGTGTTCTTCTGTTCCCAATTTCATATTGGAGTAGACGAGGAACACACACATACATATAAAGTTTTTCGTTGGATTAATTGTCAGAAGTGATAAATACTTGAAGAAGCCATTTTGTTAAATGGCGGCTTTGGGAGTGTGTGTGTAAATTCAGGAAAGTTGGTGTTTTCATATTCGATTGGAATTAAAAAGGAGTAGAATAGACCGAAAATCCAATCAAAAACGACATTAGTATTTTCATTTTTCGTCTTTCTTTCTGTTTGCCTGCTTCTCACTCAAGTATGCGTGTATGAGTGTTACCTCTAACCACAGATTATCCACATGAAGATGAGAATCCCCGGCAGCCATTTTAATTTGCCTACAAGCTTGAGCTGTCAGATATCAGATAAAAAATGAGAAGGTGTGTATAAAAACCTCACCCATAGACAGTAGGGATCTTCAGACACCGGTTAAATTGTTGTTGCAATTCACATCTATTCATCGACGCGGGAAGAAATTACAAATACAACAATGTAAACAAATGGGTTTTGGAGGGTGAAACGAACGAAACATTCTCATCTTCATATGGCTAATCTGTGCCTCTAACTTCCTGTACTAAATTTATACTGCTATATTTAATTTGTAATTTTTTGTTAAGATTAATAATTAACTACTTTATTTTGCATTAATTCTAGCCTAGTCAGTCTTTATCTCTATTAATTAATCACCTATACCTAAAATACTGCACAAAAATATCACCACAAATCTCAGATTTGAATAGTAAGCGTCACCGTATTACTCGAATCCTTACCTACCTTTTCTGAATTTAGTACCTAATCGCTAATTATCCCCTTTACCGAAAGATCGCGCTGTACCTAGAACTAAAAATCATTCTTGTCATATTTGACACTTTTTCCTCTTCTTGTTCTTATTATTTCTTATTTTTAATTCTTGAAATGTGTTGTACTATTGAAATATGTTTGCGCTAAAAAAAAATTAAGCCAAAACTATTCATATGGATTGAAAATTGTACAAACAAATATCGAAACCCTATCGTATCAGAATATCTAAAACTATGCAAAAAAAACGATCTCCTTCATTCTCAACGCCTGACGTCTGGTAAGTTTCATTTCCAGAACACTTCATTTCTAATGAGGATTTTCTTCTCCATTTCCAGTGCAGCTACTTGTTCCTGACCTACGACACAGAACGGCGATATACCTTCGGAGGATAAGTTGCTTTTGTCGCTGAAAATGTTTCCGAATAAGAAGACTAAGGAGAAGAATCTATCGTAGTTATTCTCAACGACATAATTTGCATTATAAACGTTTTTGTTTTCTTATTTGTTCCAATATAATTTCCTTTTTTTTTTCTTGTCTCTTCCGCAGGTCCACTCACCATCATTGAGTGTAGAGGACGATCGACAGACTTGTGGACAATGCCACAATTCCTCGAATGACAAGCAGATGGATTAGGGATGCGTGTTATGAAAGCACACTACGGACGAATGATTAGAAACCGAGACACCTGCATAGTCAAAGTACTTTCATAAAAGGTCGTTGACCCTGGTCCGTGAGTTTTTGTTGCCTTTTTTTTTCTTTATTCTTGTTGTGTGTCTAATATTCGCGTGAATCAAATTAAGATTGGTTCTCATCGACCATATGCACCGTGTAGATACCTACAACCTTTTTAAATATATGGATCTGTCCACTTTGGATTGAGAATTGTTCCCGATCATAGACGTTTCCTGTAGGTAGGTAGGTACCTATGTCATATACTTGTGTGAAGATGTATTTAGGTACATTTACCGAGGATTGTATTGCAAAGTCAATTTTGCAAGTGACGACCTACGTAACAAGCTCGTTTACAGTCTTCGAATGGTCGTGAGTAGACTGGACTCGTAAAAAAAAGTAAGTCGTTGCCTTCACAAATTATTTGCTTCAACACAAATTTGTTTAGGTTGCTTTACTAGTTAAATGAAGCCTTGCAGCCGTTCGACAATGTGTGGCACGTGCACGCCATGCTCTATCAGATATTTGTTTAATCTGGTAGTTTTGAATGTTTTTTTTGTTTTGTTCAGTGGATTTAGTTGTGTTCGTTGTCTGAGACATTTGTGTCATCTGGTATATTTGAATCTATTTCTAGAGTCCAATTATGTCATTACTTATAGCAGTAGTAGTAGTTCCTAAATCTAGTTCAGTCTGGTTATTTAAAGCAAGTACATAAATAATAAATAAATAGAGCAATAAATGAGGAATTTGAACACAAAAAATAAATAAATAAATTGTTAAGGGCTTTTTTGGTCAGGGCTTTTTTGGCCACTTCATTTTATATGCAAATAAAACTTTATTTCATACTTTTCCCTACGTTTCGTCGTAATTTCTCGACTTCATCAGGGGTAGTTTGTTAAATCTGTATATAGAAACTTACGATTAACAATTTACACTTTTAAATTTTTTTATAAATGAAACTTACATGAATAAAACTTTTGTTACATTTAATAATAATAATTGAACGATGACAATTCTTAATTTTTTTTGAATTTTCTAAAATAAAAATGAATTATTTAAAATTATTTGAAAATAAATAAACTAAATTAAATAAAAAAAACCTACAGCACAGCACTTTAGACAAACTAAATGATAGTAAAGCAATTTAAATCGAATTAAAAATTACACCGCTCTTAATGCAAGAGAATAACTAGCTATTGTGTTGTCTCTATCTTCCTGTGTATTCATTGTTTTATCTATATTTTGTTGTATACGTAGACTTTCAAGTGTGTACCTATTATTTGTTCTCTTTTCCTTGTCCATTATTATTGTGTTATCAAAGTCTGCGGAGTGTCCAGTTTCTAGTATGTGCTGTGATAACCCAGTGGATTCTCTTTTGTTCCGAATATCCGCTTTGTGTTCGATTAATCTCGTCTCCAGTGATCTCTTAGTTATCCCAATGTAGATCAGATTGCACGTCTCCCCTTCCTTGCCATTGCACCCAATTTTATAAATGATGTCATGTTGTTGTTCTTTTTCTATTTTGGTTTTTGTGTTGGTGAATAGTTGTCTTATTGTTGAGTTTGATTTGTGAGCGAATGTCACATTTTCTTTATTTATTATTTTATTTAAGTTTCTCTTATCAGTAAGATTTGGAATATATGCAATACCATAGTACCTCATAGTGTTACCAACTTCTGGATTTTGTTGAGAATGTTTGTTTTCGTTAGTTCTATTGATATTCTTGTTAATTAAATTATTTATTAAGTAATGTGGAAAATTGTTCATTTTACACATGAACAATGATCAATATTTTACACATGAACAATTTTCCACAGTACTTAATAATTAATTTAATTAACAAGAATATCAATAGAACTAACGAAAACAAACATTCTCAACAAAATCCAGAAGTTGGTAACACTATGAGGTACTATGGTATTGCATATATTCCAAATCATACTGATAAGAGAAACTTAAATAAAATAATAAATAAAGAAAATGTGACATTCGCTCACAAATCAAACTCAACAATAAGACAACTAGCTATTGTGTCGTTTGTCTAAAGTGCTGTGCTGTAGGTTTTTTTATTTAATTTTGTTTATTTATTTTCAAATAATTTTAAATAATTCATTTTTATTTTAGAAAATTCAAAAAAAATTAAGAATTGTCATCGTTCAATTATTATTATTAAATGTAACAAAAGTTTTTTTCATGTAAGTTTAATTTATAAAAAAATTTAAAAGTGTAAATTGTTAATCGTAAGTTTCTATATACAGATATAATAAACTACCCCTGATGAAGTCGAGAAATTACGACGAAACGTAGGGAAAAGTATGAAATAAAGTTTTATTTGCATATAAAAGGAAGTGACCAAAAAAGCCCGATTTAACTTAACAATCATAGTTCAAATAATTGGTCAAATTATTATTAATTCAGAATAAATAAATTAATTAATAAATAAAACTCTGTAAATAAATAAATGAATCAATTACCAAAAAAAAATCAATAATAAATAATTATAAATAAATAAATACATAATCTCTGTACCTACAGCACCAACATTTATATCACAGTTTATCAGTGATCAGTCTTAAAAACAAGACTTATGTCAGGTGTAACAAATGTTAAGTAAATTAAATGAATGATAATGATAAGTAATTAAATCGTTTGCTTGGGGGGAGTAGAACGCGGTGCATATTTGTTTGACTCCGTATTTATTAACAAAACTGGAAAACATTTCTGACACGAATTGTTTCCCATTGTCAGAATGTATAAATTCAGGAACACCGAATAGATGGAAAACACCATCTTCTAGGTATTTAACTACCTCAGCCGCTGTTGCTCTACGTATGGGTTTCAAAAATACATACTTGATAAAGTGATCTAAATGATGAAAATGTACGTGTTACCAGTCCTCTTCCTTGGATATGGTCCGGCTTTTTGTCACGTTCATTATGGTTTTAAGTTTAATTGTTTCGTTTGTCTGATTTGTTGTTCATTGAAAGTCTGTCATTTCGGTTGTATTGAACTGCTTCAATATGACCATCAACTTCCTCATACGATTCATCTATAAATGGACGCTTATGAAATCGTCAAGTTCACTAACCTGTTTCTTCATTTTAAAGTCCCTCTCTCTCCTCTCTAAGGCTATTGATGCTATTGATTGCACAACCAAATATGAGATTTGCCACCCGATCTCTTAGATTTTGTCTCACCATTGATACAAGGTCCTTCTCATTCAGTCTATTCTTCATTTGAAGAGTTAGACCTCTGATCTCTTCAGAGAATTCGTCGAAGGACTCATTTGGTTGTTGGTCCTAAACTGCTTCGGCAGTTCATTTTTTAGATCAAAGTAATTGAGCACAACATCCCCTTGGTTCTCTTCCAAGTATTGCCAGTACCACTTCTCCGCTGGCCCGGTCACCAAAGATTGAACATTTGCAAAGACTTGTTCGTTAGTGACCCCATTTCAGAGTATATCTACTTACAATGAGTAGGGACAGTCTACGCACACATTAAACACCTACTATTACAAGAAAAACCTGCAAAAAAAACATGCCCTTAGTGGAAACAGGCAAACAACATTGATTTTAACCCTTTTGTGCGATCACTTTTGAAAGAAAGGGTACACATCAAATTATGCCTGCACTATCGCATGGACCCACCTGCTTACCATATATAAATGTGAATTTCCCATAATGCTTTTTTAGTAGCGGGCCGGAGATTTTTTCATTGTAGTACTGTTCTCTCAGAGCCAAAATAGGTATTATGTGACCAGCTTTGCCTTACTTACATCTTCAACGCTTTTTGATGTGTTTAATTTTAGAGTAGATGGTCATACTAACTGCCCTGAAAAGAGAACAGAGGCTTGTGCAGGTTTTTTTACACGTATTTTTAAAGGCGGGCCGGAGTTGCGTAGCTCTCAGTTGTTTTTTTGCATTCATTTGAGAAACAAAGGGTGACAAATCAGTGAAGCGAAGTATAAAAAATAAAGTAAACGTGGAAGTGTTTTGAAACAAAGTTAATAATGGGAAAACATTATCTTAAGTGTTTGGCGTGTGGACGAGAGGAGAGAGAAAATGCTGGTTTGAAATATTTTGAAATACCAGAAAATAGTGAGAGGTAAGCCAACAAAAATATTTAATCACTTTAAAAAAAAATAACACTTGTGTGAAAAAATTTAAGTGTTCGTGTATGAAAAATTGTAACAATTATAAATTGGAAATTGTCGTGTAACAAAAATACTTAAGCGTAACACACATGTAATTCTATGTTAATATTTATTATTAAATGTTAAATAAAAAATGTATGTTCCTTTTTTTACGAAGCACCCTTTGCCATAGTTCTCTCTTTCTTCTGCCTCTTTTCAACTCTATCGCTTCTTATTGTCGTCTATTTCTCGTGTCCGTGTCACATAGCGGTACTCAAAAATGTAAACAAAAATGAACCACGTGGAGAGTGTCCCTACTCATTGTAAGTAGATATACTCTGCCCCAGTTGTTCTTTGAAGAGTTTCAATTCTAAATATGAAGCTCTCCACTGACATCTTTTTGGGGTCGCCGTCAAGCTTAACGCCCCATTTGTGAATGTCAAGACGCTTATATCTTATATCTTGGACAAATGGGTCTTTTTCTTGTCGCGTTACGTCAACAGGAGGCTGGTCTATCTTTGTATTAGGGTGTGTACTTTGTGCCTTTTCTAGTTTTACATGCTTCTGGTACAGTGATGTGGCAGAACTTTCAACTACTCTAAGTCGTTGATGCAAAGTCGTTATATTGCTGGTAACGACTTGTACCATTGACTGCATATTTGTCATGCTTTTCGTTTGTTGGCTTAGCAAGGCCATATTCATCTCATGAATTTTCTGTATCGATCTGGAAACTGCAGCCTCGATAACTTTGTCACTACTTCTATACGTTCTATTTTCTACCTCAATAGCTTCTTGTCTATCATAGACATTCTTTAAAGTTTGTAGTTCTTTTTCAAACTCTTTTGTTCGTCTTAGTATTATGTCTCTCGTTTCCTTCTCTTCTACTCCTAGATGAATAGACTCGGACTGAGTAATATTTTGTTATAAGTTAAACCCTGTTGCACCTTACTCTAGATCTTACTTATTCTCTTCTCCCTCTTCTCTGTAACTAATTTCTGCAAAAATAGAGTCATTCCCTCCTGGCTCTAAAATTGGGTTTTCAGACCTAGACTGACTCACACTTGCCTCCTCGGATATTGCTGGTAGAGAATTTCCTATTCCAGACTGATTCATATTGTCTGCCCCCGTTGGCGAGGCAACGGGTATTACAGGTGGAGAGGTTTCTACGCCTACTTCAATTCTGCCTTAACAAATGAGGATCCTTATTTGTTCCTCTACCTCGCTGTGACAGGGTGTCCTTAGGAACTGCTCCCAAGTTTGTACGTACCATTTTCACTCTATAAAGCACTTGTTTGGACCCTATACTTTTCTTAGTCTCTTTAAAATATTTGTTCTATCTGTTCTGTATGGCTTAGTTTCTATTTATTGAAACCAATAGAGAACTATGCAATTGCAAAAAAAATTCAATAAAATTAAAAAAGGAAAATCAATAAAATGTGATTTTAAAAAAAAAAAATAAAATTTCAAAGAAATAAGAAAAGGAAATTCAATAAAATGTGATTTAAAAAAAAATAAAATTTCAATAAAATTAAAAAAAAGAAAATTCAGTAAAAAAAATGTAAGTAAAAGAATCAAAATGTATGTCAAAAGAATGTAAAAAAAACCGAAAAAGTAAAATAAAATGAAAATTGTGATATTCAAAAAAATAAGCTTTTCAACAATATACCACTTGGAATTCAAATCAAAATATTCTTTGAAACGATTCGTTGTAATATAAACAACGTAAGGCAAAATGGTTTAATGGTTTACCTCTACCTTCCCTCGTTTTAGTGAGGTACTGTTTTTTTTTTGTGAATGTTAATGTCGCTTGCTGTGTGGGATTCAAGCTCGGTTTCCTGTACGGTGCTTGAAAAGATACTACGGTCATCATGGTCATTTAAGTCATTTAAGTCATTTGTCCAATCTTAAGTCATTCACGTTTGCGATTGGGGCTTCTGTGACTTAGCGAGTGCTAAAAAATATTTTTTTCAAAACTAAATTAATTAAAAAAACTAGAAATTTAAATAAAATAGATATGTAATAAAATAATTAATTGAAAAAGAAATCCAGCAAAGAAAACAAAAATCCAAGAAAATTGTTGGAGGACAAAATACATATACGTCCTCTAGGTAGGAGTCTGCGCTTGATCTTTGAGGTACAAAGTGATACCTCCTTTCCCCGAAGAGCACCCTGTCACACTCCAAAGTTCCTTTTCTTTATTTGTTTTTCATGAAAATTAGGCAGAGGTTTAGGATCATCAGTAGGCGTAGGTGTTAAATATACCTTGTACATAGGCACTATTGCTATATCTGTCTAGTTAGTTAGTTAGTTACTTGAAAACTTTATTAAACAACAAAATAGTCTTAAATTAACAATTCAAACTAAAGTTTAATATGGTTTGACCAAAGGGAGTCTACCAGATACATCTGTCTATACGTATATAGATGTGTGCATGTACATAATTATAATGTCAATATATTGTAAGGAAAATAACACTTTAACTTACTTTACTTTACATTGTTTCTATTTCTAAAGTAATCTTTTAAATTCTTAAATCAAGTTTGTCAAAATCAATGTAAAATATTATTATTCAAAAAATTGTATTCAAACTGAATAGCTATTATTTTCTTTAAATAAATATATTAATAATTTGAACTGTTAAGATCATCAGAAGTGGGATACCCTTAAATGTCTGACGCATTTAAAATGAATAAGGAAGAACTTATCATAGCTCTTACAAATTTTGGGGTTAATTTTCCGTCTACTGCAACAATTCAACAATTAAGAAGTTTATATGCAGAACATTTGCGTGGTGTTGAATCAATCGCAGAAAATTTTGGAAATGAGAATGACCCATCTTCAAATACACCTAGATTAAACTTTCCAGAAGAAGAGGCTTTACTTGACGCTGAGCTCCGTTTGTTGCAGAAATTTGTTGGCAAATTTTGGACATAACTTTACTGTTTCTGAAATCATTGACCGAATGAAGAAAAATACGTTTATTTCCGCAAAGACAAGTGTAATGGGTTACATTCTTAAGATGGAGGAATTGGCATCACGTGCAAGTATATCTGAAATGCAGACGGTGGAATTCATTATTGATGGTTTTCAAGATCGTTCCACTAATATTGCTGTTCTCTACCCTGCTCAAAGTCTTGCACATCTTAAGAAATTGGCTCATAGGTACGCTTAACTTAGGGAAATACATGGTTTAAACAGAGATCAAAATTATATCAACAAATCAAAAATTAGCACATGTAAATCAGCTTCCGAATCTGTTCGTCCGTCGATGGTCACTTCTACTTCCGTTTCATCAGTTATTCGCTGTTATAATTGGTCGGGAATTGCCAATTCTCATCTTCCTGCACTGAACCAAAACGAAATAGAGGATCCTGTTTCCGATGTGGATCATCGCAAAATATTATGCGAAATTGTCCAAAACCACCACAAAGAAATGAAAATCAAATAGCTCTTTTTGATGAATTTCGTGATGCAACTAATTTAACATTGAAGGATGGTCCAACACAAGATATGAATCAAGATTTTTCTGAAGTTTCACAACTTAATAAGGTATGTGTCACTTTTTTTGTTGATGGTTCTATGGGCGTTAGCAACATTTTTGTTTCTCTTTTTGACACTGGAAGTCCGATTAATCTTATGAGAATTTCTTCCGTTCCAAAACAATTGATCGCCAATCAAATTCATAATTCAGAATGCATTGGAGACATAAAATATGTAATTTTGGTTTAATTCCAGTAAAAATTAATTTCCAAGGTCAAACAAAAATTATTGATGTTCATGTAGTTCCTAACCATTGTATGAATTATCCGTTGTTATTAGGTCGTAGTGCCTTACGACTATTTAATATTAAATTATGTATCAAATCAAATACAATTGTTAAACCAAAAATTGAATTACATTCCGATTTAAATATAATTAAAATTTCCAACGAAATGTTGCATTACGTGTATAGTTCTTTGAACAGTAAAGATAAGGATATTGAAAGTTCTTGGAGTCTCTGTCAAAAGCCACCAAGCGTAAATTTAGCCAGTATTCCTTATCCATTATGGGATTATTTCGATCATTCCAAATTGAGTGAAATTGTTAATGATTTTCCTTCCGAAATAATAATGATAGACGAATCGCCATCTGAACAACATAATATTAATGTTAGGCTTGATGTCTTAAATATTAAGGCTATACAAAACATAATTTTTGAAAACTATTCTGATTTAAGTAAGATTCCTGAGGTCAGACATGATTATTCCATGAAACTAAAACTAACTTCTGATAGTCCGATAAGTTACTCTCCAAGAAGACTTTCATTTGCTGATAAACAAATTGTGAACAAACAAATTGATGAAATGCTACCTAAAGGAATAATATGCCCGAGTAATTCGCCATATTCCTTTCCGTTAGTTATAGTTCCGAAGAAAAACGGTGAAAGACGAATATGTATTGATTATCGATCCCTTAATAAATTCACTGTACGTGATAGCTTTCCATTACCTCTAATTGATGACTGCATTGAACGTCTTGAAGGAAAACAATACTTTAGAACGTTAGATCTCAAGAACGGTTTCCATCAAATTAAAATGCATGAAAATTCGATTAATTATACGGCTTTTGTCACTCCAGACTTACGACAATACAAGTACTTGAGAATGCCATTTGGACTTAAAAATGGCCCATCCGTTTTTCACAGGTTAATTAATTTCACATTACGAGAATTTATTCGTGAAGGTTCCGTTGTTATTTATCTTCATGATATAACTTTAGCTACAAAAATAATTTCGAAACATTTAGACCTTCTTAAGAGAGCTTCGCTCAATATCGATTAGAACTAAAACACAGCAAATGCCAATTCTGTTTTTCTGAAATTGAACTGTTAGGATTTCCCATAAGTGCCAAAGGAATTCCGCCAAACAATAAACATTTAGAAGCCATTCACCAACTTCCGTTTCCGACTAGTGTAGAAGAAGTTCGAAAATGTCTGGGACTTTTTTCTTATTTTCGGCGTTTTATTAGGTCTTTCTCAATTATATCACGAATGTTCCTGTTATTGTGAATTGATTATTACTTCAATTCACATAGAATCAATATCTTATTATTGTAATAGAAGGCATATCATACTACTGTGAATACCTTACATATTCTTGTCTTTAATAAAATGTCTTTCTTCTTCCGGTTGTACTTCAACGAGAAACAAGTCTTTTACTTTTGCTCCTTAATAGATAATCCGAGTTTTGCGTCATAATCTCAACAGGTTATGGGCCCAGGTGAATTTAACTCAAAAGTTTTGTTTCTTACCATTCAACACTAGTTTATTTTTTGCGAATAATTGTTTTTTCTCTGCGACTTTGTTTTCCTTGAGAATTTTACTTGAAATGTCGTTGAACAGTGTTCTGGTAGAGAAATTAAAAGGGAGAGAATATTACGATATATGGAAGATTGCTGCAAAATCGTATCTTGTAATTAAAGGCTTGTGGAAGTACATTGAAACTGCCCCATTGGCAGTGGCAACTCCAGAGGACTTGTCTGGAGACTTAAAAGCAAAGTCTGAGTTAACCTTGCTATTAGAGTCGCAAAACTTTTCGTATATTGCAAATGCAAAGACAACAAAGAGTGCTTGGGACAACTTAGCAAATGCATTCGAAGATAGTGGTCTGTGCAGAAAAATTGATCTTCTCAAGCAATTGGTACAGTTGAAGCTGTCTGGATGTGATAATATGGAGGATTATATTAATAAAATGGTTATGACCTCTATGAAAGTAAAAAATGCTGGGTTAAAAATAGAAGATGAAATCATAGCGTCACTCATGTTAGCCGGATTGCCAGACGATTACAAACCTCTGGTGATGGCTGTGGAGAATTCATCGAAAAAATTGACGTCAGATGGAGTTCAGACATTGGTTTTACAAGAAGTGCATTATGTCTCTAAAGGTCATGAAGGTGCTATGTTGTCCAAATTTAAGCCCAACAAATTTAGAGCAAAAAAGAAGTTTCGATGTCATAGCTGTGGGGAAGTGGGACATTTCTCTAAGAATTGCCCATCAAAGAAGAAACAAAGAGAAAGAAACATTGAGTGTTTATTTACATCGTTTTTAGCTAACACGAAATATGATGTACATGTTTGGTACATTGATTCGGGGGCATCGGCCCATATGACAATGTTAAAATCTCTTTTACATAATCAAACCGTACCAACTCACAAAGAAATTGTCGTCGCCAACAATACAAAGATGCCTATCGAATGCATTGGAGACATAAATATCACATTAGTTCTATAACCATGTAAAGACAGATGCTGTGATACATAATGTACAATTTGTGCGCAAATCTTTTATCTGTAAGCCAGCTGGTCAAAAGTGGTCAAAGAGTTTGCTTCGCAAAAGAGAGATGTGACATATTTAACCGTAACATTGAACTCATCGCCACAGCAATGCTAGAAGACAATTTGTACCGCTTGAATTGTATTACGAGAGCGATGTTGAGTGTAAATTTGCTTTAAACAAAAAAGTTGAAATGGAGCTCTGGCACAGGCGTTTGGGTCATATATGTGATGAAAATTTAAGAAAGGTTAAAAGTGCTGTAAATGGTGTTAGTTTTGTAGACAAAATGAACGACAAGTGCACTATTTGTATCAGAGGGAAACATGTTCGTGCATCATTCACTAACTGTGGTAATCGTGCGGAACATGTGCTGGACTTGATCCACTCTGATGTGTGTGGCCCGTTATCGGTGAAATCATTTTCTGGTTACAAATATTTCGTGACGTTCACTGATGATTACACCAGAAAAGTGTTCCTATATCCATTGAAGCTTAAATCCGAAGTGTTGGAGCAGTTTAAACAATTCAAAGCTTATGTCGAAAACCAGTGCTCCAGAATAATAAAAGTGTTTCGCACCGATCACGGGACTGAGTTCGTGAATAATGCTTTCGAGATGTACCTTTCAAAGTGCGGCATCCACCATCAAAAGACCGCTCCCTACACCCCAGAACAAAATGGCGTAGCGGAAAGAATTAACAGAAACGTCATTGAACGAATCCGATGCATGCTGTTTGACGCGAACCTTGATAAAAGTTTTTGGGCTGAGGCGGCAACCACAGCCGCTTATTTAATAAATAGAATTCCATGTAGAGGCGAAAAATTTAAAACGCCGTAAGAATTATGGACTAAAAGAAAACTACATTTGGGTTCCCTAAAAGTATTTGGCTGCAAGGCCATGGTTCATGTACCTAGTGAAAGACGTCAAAAGCTTGATGAAAAATCTGTGGAATGTGTTTTTCTCGGATATTGTAATGACTCAAAAGCATACCGATTATACAATATGAAGACTCGGAAAGTTGTGGTTAGCAGAAATGTTACTTTCTTCGAAACGCCATCAAAGCAATCTGCACTAGTTGAAAATATGATTTCTGGTGGCAATCGTTGTGAAAACTCTGATATTTTTAACTGGGCTGATGATCCAACTAATGTTGATGTGCCAGCTGTACAAAAAACTTTGAATGAAGGTGCTGCACGTACAAAGTTTGCTGATGATCCAACTAATGTTGATGTGCCAGCTGTAAAAAAACCTTCGAATGACGGTCCTACAAGTACAAAGTTTGCTGACGATCCGACTAAGGTTGATGTTCCAGCTAAACAGAAGGATGATGCTGTTGACTCTGTTCCTGCTTATCGAAATGATGCTGATGGAGATTTTGTTGCTGATAATTCCTTTACCAGTGTTCCTGGATCAAAAGGGTTGAATGCTGAAGACACTACTGTTGCTGCTGCTAGTGCTGCTGCCGATATTCGTTCTCCTGTGTATAAACTTATCACTACACGAAGGAATAAACCCATTCGTGATCCCAATATGGAGGTACGTCGATCTGAGCGGATTGGTAAAATTGTCCGTACTGGAAATGAACAGGTAAATTTGTTTGCTAGCATTGAACTTCACGATCCTGATTCGGTAAAGGAAGCTTTATCGAGAAAAGATTCTGAGATGTGGATTCAGGCTATGCAAGATGAATTTAATTCTTTAAAATCCATGGCACATGGGATCTCGTTGAGTTACCTTACGGCAAGGTACCAATAAACTGTAAATGGGTTTTTAAAACCAAACGTTCAACTGATGGTAAGGTGTTACGATACAAAGCACGTTTGGTGTGCAAAGGTTATACCCAAAAATTAGGTGTAGATTACCATGAAACCTTCTCACCAGTCGCTAGATACTCTTCAATACGGTTCTTACTTGCATTAGCTGCTAAGGTTGGTCTTGAAATCAGCCAAATGGATGCCGTTACTGCTTTCCTCAACGGAAACCTTGAGGAGGAAATCTATATGGTTCAGCCTGAGCATTTTAGCGATAGTTCAGGTCGTGTATGCAGGTTGCGTAAATCGCTTTATGGCTTAAAACAATCCAGCCGTGTCTGGAATGAACAAATTAATGATGTCCTTTTGCAGTTTGGACTTAAACGAGCTGATGCCGATCAGTGCATTTATCACAAACTAAATGGAAAAAAAATGATTTTCGTTGCGGTTTATGTGGATGATGTCCTAATTTTTTCAAACGATAGAAGTCAGGAAACAATTTAAAAAAAACTGTTGAGTAGTAATTTTCAAATGAAGGACTTAGGCCCGGCGTCATCTGTGTTAGGAATACGTATAACTCGTGACGACATCAATGGTTGGATTGCTATAGACCAGTCACAGTATATAGCTGAAATCCTTATTCGGTTTGGAATGAGCGATTGCAACCCTGTAGTGACACCAATAGATGCAAACCAAATAATTTCATCGAAAATGTCTCCTTGCTCTGAGGCTGAAAAAGAACAAATGTCAGAAGTTCCCCTCATGGAAGCAGTTGGCTGTCTTTTGTTTGTTGTACAAACAACAAAACCTGATATTAGCTTCGCTATTAATGTGCTAAGTAGATATTGTACTAATCCAGGGAAAGCTCACTGGACAGCTCTCAAGCGTGTACTTCGTTATCTTAAAGGCACAATTGACAAAAAGCTTGTTTACAACAAAGAACCTACCATGATACAAGGTTTTTGCGATGCCGATTGGGCAGGTGATGCAGACGATAGGAAGTCTACAACGGGCTATATTTTTACCATGCAAGGAGCTGCAATATCTTGGGCTTCAAAACGACGGGCAACCATAGCGCTTTCAACTACAGAATCAGAATTTATGGCCATGGTTTCAGCCGTCCAAGAATCGATGTGGCTTAAACGTCTTGAAGGAGAGCTTTTACCAAATTGTTCAAAACAAACACTATTTTGCGACAATAAAAGCGCTATTCAGTTAGCTACACACAACTCATATTCGTCAAGGACCAAGCATGTTGAAATAAAAGCTAATTTTATTCGTGAGAAAATTGAGAATGGTTCTTCAATATCTGCCGAGTGAAAAAATGTAAAACACTCTTTAAATTCTAAATTACTTGGACTATTTTGAATACAAATAAATTTAAATTGTACTGCATAACTTTATAGTTTATATTTTTAATTATTATTTATGAATTATAATATTGAAATGAACTTGAAAATAAAACACAAATTGAAAGTGTATCTATTTTGCCAGATTGTAACATATTTAATAAAATGGCCGAGTTCAACGCACATCTGAATATTCAGAATTCTGAATTTTTGAAGCTCTTGATTGGCCAGCTGTCAGAAGTCATCTGAATTTTCAGAAATTTTTCTGACAGCTGGCCAATCAAGAGCTTCAAAAATTCAGAATTCTGAATATTCAGATGTGCGTTGAACTCGGCCAATATTAATTCAGGGAAAGTGTTATTGTGAATTGATTATTACTTCAATTCACATAGAATCAATATCTGATTATTGTAATAGAAGGCATATCATACTACTGTGAAACCTTACATATTCTTGTCTTTAATAAAATGTCTTTCTTCTTCCGGTTGTACTCCAACGAGAAACAAGTCTTTTACTTTTGCTCCTTAATAGATAATCCGAGTTTTGCGTCATAATCTCAACAGTTCCGTTCTGTTTTGGCTATTTATAACCCTACTAGAGAAACTGATGAGTTGCACTGTGATGCCAGTTCTGAAGGTTACGGTGGAATATTGATGCAATGGCAAGATGATAATAAATTTCATCCAGTTGGTTATTTTTCAAAACGAACCACTGCTTCTGAGTCGAAATATCATAGTTATGAATTGGAAACCTTAGCTATTGTTTATTCTTTACAAAAATTTCATACTCAACTGGATGGTATTCCATTTTGCATTATTACAGATTGTAACTCTCTGGCGCAAACCTTAGAAAAGCAAGGAACGAATGTACATATTGCTCGTTGGGCGCTTATGTTAGAAAAATATAATTACACTATTAAGCACCGTAGTGGCTCATTGATGACTCATGTTGATGCTTTAGGTCGTTATCACCCAATTTCCGAAGACAAAATTATTGATTCCGAGTTTTCTAATGCTTTAATTAACGCTGAAGATATTGACCTACAGTTACAGGCTTTATAAAATAGAGACGAAAATATTATTAAGTTACGTGATGAATTGGAATCTAAACCAGTCGCAAAGTATGAATTGGAAAATGGGCTAGTTCATCGAAAACTGAATGATCAAAAATTACTTTTATATGTTCCAAAAGAATTAGAAAACAGTATTATTCGGTCAGCACATGAGAAGTTTTGCCACATGGGTACTGGTAAGTGCATTGATCAAATTAAGAAAAACTATTGGTTTCCAAATATGAAAGCAAAAGTAGATAATTTTGTTCAAAATTGTCTTAAGTGTATCACAAATTCTGTTCCGACTTCTTGCAAAAATCGAGCTCTCCATAATTTTCCGAAAAAGCAGTTCCGTTCGATACGATACATGATGACCATTTTGGTCCCCTTCCCTCTATATACTTTCCAACCGAAAGCATATATTTGCAATTGTAGATGCGTTTACTAGTACTAAGGAGGTGTGTGCTTGTCTTACAAAATATTTTGAGCATTACAATCGGCCACGAAGAATAATAAGTGATCGTGGTACATGCTTCACTTCTTACGAATTCTGTGGCTTTTTAAATGATAATAACGTTGAACATGTTAAAACAGCTACAGCTTCCCCACAGGCTAATGGCCAAATTGAGAGAGTAAATCGATCACTTAAATCAATACTCTCAAAAATGTCTGAGTCAATTCAGCATTCCGATTGGCCCAGATTATTAATTCGAGTGGAGTATGCTCTGAATAATTCCGATCATGCTACCACTAAGCAAACTCAATGTCAATTATTGTTTGGAATTGATCAAAGAGAATTGGAAGTAGATAAGCTTTCTGAATATCTGGATGATAAGAAATCTTGTGAACGTAATTTAAAAGATTTAAAAGAATCTGCTGCGGAGCATATATAGTTTTCTCAGAGGCGTAGTTCTGAATATAATCTCAAACATCATAAGACACCAATTATTAAGTTTTCCGAGGGCGATTTTGTTTTGATTCGAAACATTGATACTACGATAGGAAGGAATAAAAAGTTCGTACCGAAGTTCCGAGGACCATATTGTATTCATAAAGTTCTTCCAAATGATCGATATGTAGTTAATTAGAGAATTGTCAATTAATAATTGAGGCTTCTCGAATGCGCTTGTGGGCGGGATTCTGGTCTGCATGAATCCGATTCGGAAGAGTGACACTCATTTAATAGATTATTTTTTTTATTTATTGTCGATTGAGTCGATCGATTGTCAGAGATGGCGGAGTTGTAAGAAAAATAACTTTAACTTACTTTACTTTACATTGTTTCTATTTCTAAAGTAATCTTTTAAATTCTAAAATCAAGTTTGTCAAAATCAATGTAAAATATTATTATTCAAACATTTGTATTCAAACTGAATAGCTATTATTTTCTTTTAATAAATATATTAATTTAGGATGAACGTGGTTGGAATCCTAAACCTAAGAAATGATATTACCCACTATTACACAAATTAGCTTTATTAATCTTTCATTACCATACCTCTGCTCTTATATGTGGAAATCCTATGCTCCAAATTATCGGATAAATAATTCACATCTTCTAAATATTTGTTTGTAATGGGTGATTTTTTAAGGGTTTTAGAACTTTTTTTAAAAAAAAAAACACAAAAAATTCGAAAAAATTAATGAAATATTTATTTGAATCGATAGTTTGAACCTTGCAATTTAATGTTTAAAGATAATTTCATGTAAATGTTGACCGCGGCTGCGTCTCAGGTAGCCCATCCGCTGAGTCCAATTTTGGCATACTCTTTCACACATATCGGCCGGTATCTCACGAATGAATGGATGGATGTTGGCTTCCAGTGCGTCAATCGAAGCGGGCTTGTCCCTATAGACATTAACCTTGACATACCCCCACAAAAAATAATCTAATGGTGTCAAATCGCACGATCTAGGCGGCCAATTGACCGGCCCGAAACGTGAAATTAACTGTTCACCAAACTCGCCTCGCAATTGCGCCATTGTTTCGCGTGCTGTGTGGCATGTGGCACCGTCTTGTTGAAACCACATATCATGCAAGTCAAGAACTTCCATTTCGGGCAAAAAAAAGTTTGTTATCATCGCTCGGTAGCGATTCGCATCATCTTTGAAGAAATATGGCCCAATAATGCCGCCGGCCCATAAACCGCACCAAACAGTGGCTTTTTCGGGATGCATTGGTAGCTGTTGCAATGCTTCTGGCTGATCTTCACTCCAAATGCGGCAATTTTGCTTATTTACGTACCCATTCAACCAAAAATGAGCCTCATCGCTGAACACAAGCAGCGCGCGATGAACATTTCGAACCGAGCACGAATTTTGATAGTAAAATTCAATAATTTGCAAGCGTTGTTCATTTGTAAGACGATCCATGGTTAAATTGCAAACCAAACTGAAGCTGTTTGACAGTGACACAAGGTACTAAACACACGTTGGTCTGTTTTTTTTTTTTTTTTTTTTTTTCGTGCAGCCTTGCACTTTGATAGTCTCTATCACTAATTGCACCTGGTTTCTTTTGTTATAAACCTTCAATTATTTAATTCACGTCTTAAAAAAAAATCTATAGGTATAGATGTATATATATGTATAACTAATAGGCAATATAATTTCCTTTGTGTCTTATATAACTTTTGCACACAACTGTCTTTCTAAAAGAGAAATGCTTGCACTTCAAAATGTACTTTTCATTTGAATCATCATTCAATGCATTTTTTTGTCGGTCGTTGTCATATTGCCCTAGTTTACATCTTTCTCATTTCCTTGTTCTTTAAATTGGAACTATCGCTTCCCTAATGGCCTTTTCAATTGGAGTCAGAATGACAGTTCTTCTCCTGAAAAGAAGAGAAATTTGCTTCTGATTTTGGATGGAAGCACTCGATTTTGTGTGGACTACAGAAGGCTTAACGATGTGACAAAGAAAGACAGCTACCTCTACCCAGAATCAGCGACACTTTAGATGCAATGGAAGGAGCCCAATGGTTTTCAACTTTGGACTTGAAGAGTGGCTATTGGCAGGTAGAAATACATCCAGAAGATCGAGAAAAGACGGCTTTCTCCACAGGAAATGGTCTGTGGGAATTTAAAGTGATGCCGTTTGGACTATTTAACGCTCCGGCAACATTCGAGCGTTTGATGGAATGTGTTCTAATTACATGGACTTACTTGGAAATCTTGCTTAGTTTATTTGGACGATGTCATCGTATATGGCATAACATTTGAGGAACATTGTGGCAACCTTAAAGCTGTATTCCAGAGACTTCGAGAAGCACACCTAAAGTTGAATCCAGACAAATGTGCGCTTTTTAAGACCGAAGTTAAATACTTGGGACATATCATCTCGTCTCAAGGAGTAAAGACCGATCCTGAGAAAGTTGACACCGTCAAGAATTGGCCAACACCACAGGACAAACATCAACTCCGAAGCTTTCTTGGTTTAGCCACATATTATCGGCGTTTCGTGAAGGATTTTGCTGGAATCGCCAAAAGCTTGCATCAGCTCACTGAAAAAGGGAAGCCGTTCAAATGGTCAGGTGAGTGCGAGAAAAGCTTTCAGGAACAGAAGCTGCGCTTATGTAACGCTCCTGTGCTGACCTATCCGACTCCAGGAAAACCTTTTATCATCGACGCTGATGCAAGTAATGTTGGAATTGGAGCTGTACTCTCACAAGTCCATGATGGAGAAGAAAAAGTTGTCGCCTACTACAGCAAGGTACTCTCAAAGCCAGAGCATAATTATTGTGTTACCAGAAGAGAACTTCTTGCTCTGATTTTGGCAACAAAGCACTTCCATAAATACATCTATGGACAGAAGTTCCTTCTTCGAACGGACCATGGTGCACTCAACTGGCTTTTGAACTTCAAAAATCCTGAAGGTCAAGTAGCAAGGTGGATAGAGAGACTACAGACCTACGACTATCAGATTCAACATCGAAGAGGAAAGCTGCATTCAAACGCAGACGCATTATCTCGGCGACCGTGCAAACAAGACTGCTAACATTGCACGCGGCAAGAAGAAAAGGAGGTGATTGCCGTACAACGTATAAGAGCCGATCCCATTTACGGTTGGAGCAATGAAGAACTCAGGGTTGCCCAACAAGAAGACTCGGATATCGAACCCATTCTTGCATGGAAGGAACACCAAGAAAAACCTGAATGGAGTGACATTTCAGACAGAAGCCCTGCTCTCAAAGCTTATTGGGCCCAATGGGACTCGCTTCATGTGCAAGAAGGGGTACTAAAGCGTAAATGGGAATCCGCAGATGGTAAGTCTTATGTGATGCAGCTTATCGTTCCTCGGTCAAAGGTAAATGAGGTTCTGCGAGAGATGCATGATGGAGCTTCTGGAGGTCATTTAGGAGTCAATAAGACGCTGTACGACAACGGTTCTACTGGCTACATGCAAGAGATGACGTCGAAAAGTGGTGCCGAAAATGTGATACTTGTGCAGCTAGCAAGGGGCCAGGTAGAAAGATTCAAAGTAAAATGCATCAATACAATGTAGGCACACCTTTCGAAAGGATTGCAGTAGACGTCGCAAGCCCTTTTCCTGAAACAAATAGCGGAAACCGATATATCCTAGTCGTAATGGATTACTTCAGCAAGTGGCCTGAGGCATACGCCATCCCAAACCAGGAAACCAAAACAGTAGTGGACCAGATTGTCTTCAATTGGGTGAGCAGGTTCGGTGTACCTATGGAACTGCATTCTGACCAAGGGAGGAACTTCGAATCTAACATCTTTCAGGAAGTTTGCACACTCCTTGGCATTAAAAAGACAAGGACAACACCGCTTCATCCGCAATCTGATGGGATGGTTGAACGATTCAACAGGACGCTTAAAGAACATCTGTCTAAGGTCGTCGACGACTATCAACAAGACTGGGACCGACATATTCCATTATTCCTGATGGCTTATCGAAGTGCGGCACATAGCTCAACAGGACATACACCATCGGAAATCCTGTTCGGAACAACAATACGGCTTCCAAGTGAAGTGAAATTTGGATGCCGCACAATTGAGCCGCAAAGAACAGAGGAATATGAGGATAACCTTAAAGAAAGACTTAATGACATTCACCAAAGAACAAGGACAAGCATAAAAACATGCAGTGACCGGATGAAAACACGATATGACGCACGAGCAACATCGACAGGATTTCAAGAAGGAGACCTTGTGTGGTTTTATAATCCCCATCGACAAAAGGGGCTGTCACCAAAACTTCAACAAAACTGGGAAGGCCCTTACACTGTTGTGAAAAGAATTAATGATGTGGTTTACCGTATACGGAGAGGGGTGAGAGGCGAATTAAAAGTAGTTCATTGTGACCGTTTATATCGTTATAATGGTGAAAGTAGTGATGGAATTGGTCGGGACGATCAATCCTAAGAGGGGGGCAATGTAACGATTTAATAATTACCCAACTACTTTGAATTTGAAACAAGAGAAAATCCTCTAACTGTCTGCAGGGCCATCTCTCGGGAAAACTAAACATCAAACCTTCAACCGTTCACAGTGCCATCTTGTGATTCAGCTGAGTATCAATTCCAATATTCCATCTGTCAGCGACTGGAAAGGAAACTTCCAGAAGGAGATATTCTCGAATATTCCAGTGGATACTAGTGAAGACTAGAACTATTTACTTCCCTATATAAGGAGAGGTTTTCGAGCGAGTAGACACAGTTTAATTTTGAATGTGATAACGTAAAGTAAGAAGTAAAAGTGTATCCGGAAGTGAATTTTAGATTGCATACTAGTGAGATTGAAGAATAATAAAAACGATTTGAACTGAAATAAAGTGTGTTTATTCTGAATAGTAAATACGTGGAAGTTATTATTTAAAGGAAATAAGTTTTATTATCGAACCTAGGTAGAACATAACAATATCTAAACGGAAAACTATGCAAAAAAAACCATCTCCTTCATTCTCAACGCCTGACGTCTGGTAAGTTTCATTTCCAGAACACTTCATTTCTAATGAGGATTTTCTTCTCCATTTCCAGTGCAGCTACTTGTTCCTGACCTACGACACAGAACGGCGATATACCTTCGGAGGATAAGTTGCTTTTGTCGCTGAAAATGTTCCCGAATAAGAAGACTAAGGAGAAGAATCTATCGTAGAGTTATTCTCAACGACATAATTTGCATTATAAACGTTTTTGTTTTCTTATTTGTTCTAATATAATTTCCTTTTTTTTTTTCTTGTCTCTTCCGCAGGTCCACTCACCATCATTAAGTGCAGAGGACGATCGACAGACTTGTGGACAATGCCACAATTCCTCGAATGACAAGCAGATGGATTAGAGATGCGTGTTATGAAAGCACACTACGGACGAATGACTAGAAACCGAGACACCTGCATAGTCAAAGTACTTTCATAAAAGGTCGTTGACCCTGGTCCGTGAGTTTTTGTTGCCTTTTTCTTTTTCTTTATTCTTGTTGTGTGTCTAATATTCACGTGAATCAAATTAAGATTGGTTCTCATCGACCACATGCACCGTGTAGATACCTACAACCTTTTTAAATATATGGATCTGTCCACTTTGGATTGAGAATTGATCCCGATCATAGACGTTTCCTGTAGGTAGGTAGGTACCTATGTCATATACTTGTGTGAAGATGTATTTAGGTACATTTACCGAGGATTGTATTGCAAAGTCAATTTTGCAAGTGACGACCTACGTAACAAGCTCGTTTACAGTCTTCGAATGGTCGTGAGTAGACTGGACTCGTAAAAAAAAGTAAGTCGTTGCCTGCACAAATTATTTGCTTCAACACAAATTTGTTTAGGTTGCTTTACTAGTTTGAATGAAGCCTTGCAGCCGTTCGACAATGTGTGGCACGTGCACGCCATGCTCTATCAGATATTTGTTTTATAATTTCGGGACAGATCCGTGTTTCAGTGTGGTGTTTTATTGACACTTGAATTGCTTTTGCATAATCTGGTAGTTTTAAATGTTTTTTTTTGTTTTGTTCAGTGGATTTAGTTGTGTTCGTTGTCTGAGACATTTGTGTCATCTGGTATATTTGAATCTATTTCTAGAGTCCAATTATGTAATTACTTATAGCAGTAGTAGTAGTTCCTAAATCTAGTTCAGTCTGGTTATTTAAAGCAAGTACATAAATAATAAATAAATAGAGCAATAAATGAAGAATTTGAACACAAACAATGAATTAATAAATAGTTAAGTTAAATCGGGCTTTTTTGGTCACTTCCTTTTATATGCAAATAAAACTTTATTTCATACTTTTCCCTACGTTTCGTCGTAATTTCTCGACTTCATCAGGGGTAGTTTATTTCTTCTGGATTTTGTTGAGAATGTTTGTTTTCGTTAGTTCTATTGATATTCTTGTTAATTAAATTATTTATTAAGTAATGTGGAAAATTGTTCATTTTACACATGAACAATGAACAATATTTTACACATGAACAATTTTCCACAGTACTTAATAAATAATTTAATTAACAAGAATATCAATAGAAATAACGAAAACAAACATTCTCAACAAAATCCAGAAGTTGGTAACACTATGAGGTACTATGGTATTGCATATATTCCAAATCTTACTGATAAGAGAAACTTAAATAAAATAATAAATAAAGAAAATGTGACATTCGCTCACAAATCAAACTCAACAATATGACACCTATTCACCAACACAAAAACCAAAATAGAAAAAGAACAACAACATGGCATCATTTATAAAATTGGGTGCAATGGCAAGGAAGGGGAGACGTGCAATCCGATCTACATTGGGACAACTAAGAGATCACTGGAGACGAGATTAATCGAAGACAAAGCGGATATTCGGAACAAAAGAGAATCCACTGGGTTATCACAGCACATACTAGAAACTGGACACTCCTCAGACTTTGATAACACAGTAATCACAGATTAGCCATATGAAGATGAGAATGTTTCGTACGTTTCACCCTCCAAAACCCATTTGTTTACATTGTTGTATTTGTAATTTCTTCCCGCGTCGATGAATAGATGTGAATTGCAAAAACAATTTAACCAGGTGTGTGAAGATCCCTACTGTCTATGTGTGAGGTTTTTATGCACACATTCTCATTTTTTATCTGATAACTGCCAGTTCAAGCTTGTAGGCAAATTAAAATGGCTGCCGGGGATTCTCATCTTCATGTGACTAATCTGTGACAGTAATAATGGACAAGGAAAAGAGAACAAATAATAGGTACACACTTGAAAGTCAACGTATACAACAAAATATAGATAAAACAATGAATACACAGAAAGATAGAGACAACACAAATAGCTAGTTATTCTCTTGCATTAAGAGCGGTGTAATTTTTAATTCGATTTAAATTGCTTTACTTTCATTTAGTTTGTCTAAAGTGCTGTGCTGTAGGTTTTTTATTTAATTTTGTTTATTTATTTTCAAATAATTTTAAAAAATTCATTTTAGAAAATTCAAAAAAAATTAAGAATTGTCATCGTTCAATTATTATTATTAAATGTAACAAAAGTTTTTTTCATGTGAGTTTAATTTATAAAAAAATTTAAAAGTGTAAATTGTTAAGCGTAAGTTTCTATATACAGATTTAATAAACTACCCCTGATGAAGTCGAGAAATTACGACGAAACGTAGGGAAAAGTATGAAATAAAGTTTTATTTGCATATAAAAGGAAGTGACCAAAAAAGCCCGATTTAACTTAACAATCATAGTTCAAATAATTGGTCAAATTATTATTAATTCAGAATAAATAAATTAATTAATAAATAAAACTCTGTAAATAAATAAATGAATCAATTACCAAAAAAAAATCAATAATAAATAATTATAAATAAATAAATACATAATCTCTGTACCTACAGCACCAACATTTATATCACAGTTTATCAGTGATCAGTCTTAAAAACAAGACTTATGTCAGGTGTAACAAATGTTAAGTAAATTAAATGAATGATAATGATATGTAATTAAATCGTTTGCTTGGGGGGAGTAGAACGCGGTGCATATGTGTTTGACTCCGTATTTATTAACAAAACTGGAAAACATTTCTGACACGAATTGTTTCCCATTGTCAGAATGTATAAATTCAGGAACACCGAATAGATGGAAAACACCATCTTCTAGGTATTTAACTACCTCAGCCGCTGTTGCTCTACGTATGGGTTTCAAAAATACATACTTGATAAAGTGATCTAAAATGATGAAAATGTACGTGTTACCAGTCCTCGTCCTTGGATATGGTCCGGCTTTTTGTCACGTTCATTATGGTTTTAAGTTTAATTGTTTCGTTTGTCTGATTTGTTGTTCATTGAAAGTCTGTCATTTCGGTTGTATTGAACTGCTTCAATATGACCATCAACTTCCTCATACGATTCATCTATAAATGGACGCTTATGAAATCGTCAAGTTCACTAACCTGTTTCTTCATTTTAAAGTCTCTCTCTCTCCTCTCTAAGGCTATTGATGCTATTGATTGCACAACCAAATATGAGATTTGCCACCCGATCTCTTAGATTTTGTCTCACCATTGATACAAGGTCCTTCTCATTCAGTCTATTCTTCATTTGAAGAGTTAGACCTCTGATCTCTTCAGAGAATTCGTCGAAGGACTCATTTGGTTGTTGGTCCTAAACTGCTTCGGCAGTTCATTTTTTAGATCAAAGTAATTGAGCACAACATCCCCTTGGTTCTCTTCCAAGTATTGCCAGTACCACTTCTCCGCTGGCCCGGTCACCAAAGATTGAACATTTGCAAAGACTTGTTCGTTAGTGACCCCATTTCAGAGTATATCTACTTACAATGAGTAGGGACAGTCTACGCACACATTAAACACCTACTATTACAAGAAAAACCTGCAAAAAAAACATGCCCTTAGTGGAAACAGGCAAACAACATTGATTTTAACCCTTTTGTGCGATCACTTTTGAAAGAAAGGGTACACATCAAATTATGCCTGCACTATCGCATGGACCCACCTGCATACCATATATAAATGTGAATTTCCCATAATGCTTTTTTAGTAGCGGGCCGGAGATTTTTTTATTGTAGTACTGTTCTCTCAGAGCCAAAATAGGTATTATGTGACCAGCTTTGCCTTACTTACATCTTCAACCCTTTTTGATGTGTTTAATTTTAGAGTAGATGGTCATACTAACTGCCCTGAAAAGAGAACAGAGGCTTGTGCAGGTTTTTTTACACGTATTTTTAAGGGCGGGCCGGAGTTGCGTAGCTCTCAGTTGTTTTTTTGCATTCATTTGAGAAACAAAGGGTGACAAATCAGTGAAGCGAAGTATAAAAAATAAAGTAAACGTGGAAGTGTTTTGAAACAAATTTAATAATGGGAAAACATTATCTTAAGTGTTTGGCGTGTGGACGAGAGGAGAGAGAAAATGCTGGTTTGAAATATTTTGAAATACCAGAAAATAGTGAGAGGTAAGCCAACAAAAATATTTAATCACTTTAAAAAAAAATAACACTTGTGTGAAAAAATTTAAGTGTTCGTGTATGAAAAATTGTAACAATTATAAATTGGAAATTGTCGTGTAACAAAAATACTTAAGCGTAACACACATGTAATTCTATGTTAATATTTATTATAAAATGTTAAATAAAAAATGTATGTTCCTTTTTTTACGAAGCACCCTTTGCCATAGTTCTCTCTTTCTTCTGCCTCTTTTCAACTCTATCGCTTCTTATTGTCGTCTATTTCTCGTGTCCGTGTCGCATAGCGGTACTCAAAAATGTAAACAAAAATGAACCACGTGGAGAGTGTCCCTACTCATTGTAAGTAGATATACTCTGCCCCAGTTGTTCTTTGAAGAGTTTCAATTCTAAATATGAAGCTCTCCACTGACATCTTTTTGGGGTCGCCGTCAAGCTTAACGCCCCATTTGTGAATGTCAAGACGCTTATATCTTATATCTTGGACAAATGGGTCTTTTTCTTGTCGCGTTACGTCAACAGGAGGCTGGTCTATCTTTGTATTAGGGTGTGTACTTTGTGCCTTTTCTAGTTTTACATGCTTCTGGTACAGTGATGTGGCAGAACTTTCAACTACTCTAAGTCGTTGATGCAAAGTCGTTATATTGCTGGTAACGACTTGTACCATTGACTGCATATTTGTCATGCTTTTCGTTTGTTGGCTTAGCAAGGCCATATTCATCTCATGAATTTTCTGTATCGATCTGGAAACTGCAGCCTCGATAACTTTGTCACTACTTCTATACGTTCTATTTTCTACCTCAATAGCTTCTTGTCTATCATAGACATTCTTTAAAGTTTGTAGTTCTTTTTCAAACTCTTTTGTTCGTCTTAGTATTGTGTCTCTCGTTTCCTTCTCTTCTACTCCTAGATGAATAGACTCGGACTGAGTAATATTTTGTTATAAGTTAAACCCTGTTGCACCTTACTCTAGATCTTACTTATTCTCTTCTCCCTCTTCTCTGTAACTAATTTCTGCAAAAATAGAGTCATTCCCTCCTGGCTCTAAAAATGGGTTTTCAGACCTAGACTGACTCACACTTGCCTCCTCGGATATTGCTGGTAGAGAATTTCCTATTCCAGACTGATTCATATTGCCTGCCCCCGTTGGCGAGGCAACGGCTATTACAGGTGGAGAGGTTTCTACGCCTACTTCAATTCTGCCTTAACAAATAAGGATCCTTATTTGTTCCTCTACCTCGCTGTGACAGGGTGCCCTTAGGAACTGCTCCCAAGTTTGTACGTACCATTTTCACTCTATAAAGCACTTGTGTTCGGGAACTTAATCTTCCGAATCTCCGGGGGGAGAGTTCTTGTCAAAATCTGTAAGTCCAGAGAAGGTAGAGGGCACTATGCCGAACACAATAGTTTTATTTGCTTACAATATTTATTGAATATAGAAATATAAATTTGAATATGAACCGTCGTGATCGGAGTACAAAAAAGGTAACCGGCGTGGTTAGAGTACGATATACAACTGACTTCGACAGACCAAGTCCGTCGAAAAGCCACCACCAGTCCAGTGTCCAAAAGTTCAGCGTCACCATAGTTCCCACAAGTGTAGGGAGTCCAGTAGCTGGTACCATGCCCACGCCTTAGACATCCAACGGCACACAAGGAAGAATGTGCCGACACCAGCAGCAATTGTCAAGATCCGTGGGACCGTCATCGGAGGGCAAGCCATCGTCGTGAGGTTGTTTATTTGTTCTTCCAAGAACTATATCGGAGACCTCAGTATACTGCTGTATTTATCCATGATAAATATAGGGCAGCGACGATTGACTGGCGACAACAAATATCCAATGTCCATAGTCCAGACTATGAACAATACATGGTGCGGTACTCTCTTCTTCGGCAAGTGGATGACGATACCTCATATGACTATATGAAGTATGTCTGCCTGTATACCCTCTGTATAGAAAGTATTTCGTATCATCAACAACGAGTGGGTGACGATTTCGTTGATCGCTATGTAGCTGGTCTGTGCACAGGAATGTATCTCTGATTGCCTGTGCACAGAAAAGTATTTGTTGTCGTTGGCTGGCATGACGATACCTACAGCCATAGGTATAAGAAGCTGCTAGTGGCATCAAAATGTGTCGCAATTCAATGCCCATTGACTGCGCATAGTACTAGGGCAGTATCGAATGTGTGATGTGGTGATGATTGACTGGTGGTGGGTGGAGGGATGCGCCAAGCATTGGGTGCGCACAAAGTGCGGTGTCAGCGCTGAGGTTGAAAAGGCACTTAGTTTCTAGGTCATCAGTTGATGACCGAACATCCTGCCCGGTCGAACCTTGGGTTCGAAATGTTGTAGTATGGTGGCCCAAGGACCCTTCCTGGGGTGGGCATAGGAGACAAAAGGAGGTTGAGGAAAATTGTCCATGAATTTCATGGAACTGGAAGTCGACTGAGTCCAGATATTGTCGTACAAAATGACCCATATGTAATGATGAAGAAGACGAGGAGGAAGAAGAGGAATTAAGACTCTATCAGGCGACAGAGCTTCTGTACTGGACGGCGACACTCGCCGGTCGCAGTGTGAAGTGTTGCGTTGCGGGCCAATCCATCATTGCCCAAGTGAACAGCTGTGACTCTGCCGAGTCGCCAATGTGTAGGTGGTAGATTCTCATGACGCACAAGAACGATGTCATCAACTTGGAGGTTCGGTTCTCGTTTCTCCCATTTGTTGCGCGTCTGTAGGGTGTTCAAGTACTCCTCGCTCCATCTCTGCCAGAAGTCTTGATGTACCTTTCGTAACCATTGGTACTGTTTGAGCCGGTTGATCGGTACGTCGGCGATGCGTGGTTCTGGTACCGCTATCAGCGGGGATCCGATCAGGAAGTCTCCAGGAGTGAGAGCTAGCTTGTCGTCAGGGTCATCGTGTAGAGGAACCAATGGACGCGAATTGAGACAAGCTTCGATGCGTGTTGCCAATGTGTGCAACTGGTGATACCACAATGGCTGTGACCCTACTAGGCGCGTCAAATGATGCTTGGCAGATTTCACGGCGGCTTCCCATAGACCTCCTTGATGGGGTGCGCCAGGGGTTATGAAATGCCATCTGGTACCGGTATGCGCCAAGGCTTGTTGGTTGAGTTGTGACTGGAACGGCTCCCACGAAAGCTGTTCCATTGTCACTGTAGAGATTGGAGCATGTTCCACGCCTGCTCGTAAATCTGTTGAAGGCGTCCATGAATGCCTGGGCCGAAAGGTCTTCGATCACCTCAAGATGTACCGCCTTGGTAGCCATGCAGATGAAGACTGCCAAATAGCCTTTGACAGTGGTGCGGGATCGCTTAGTTCCGACGCGAAGAGTGAATGGCCCGCAGTAGTCTACGCCAGACGATAGGAAGGGCCTTGCCGCGTTCACTCTAGGACCGGGCAAAGAAGCCATCTGTTGTTTGATCAGTGTTCCACGGTGCCGTCGGCAGATGACACATTTATGGATGAATGATCGAACCGCTTGTCTACCCTGAAGGATCCAATATTTGTGACGTAAGGTCTGAAGCATGAGTTGCACTCCTCCGTGCATGGTAACCTCATGGGTGTGGTCAATCAGCAGCTCCACAAGGTGCCCAGTCTTGGGCAGGACCATCGGGAATTTCTGTCCATGTGAGAGAGATGAATAAGTGAGTCGGCCTCCAACTCTGAGGAGACCCTGGTCGTCTAAGTACGGATTAAGAGATAGCAGCGGGCTGCTGCTTGCCAACGGGGACTTCCTCCGCAATTGGTGAACCTCTTGATGGAAGCGCATCGCTTGTTCGATTCGTATTAGACGCTGAAGTGCGTGATCGAGCTCATCCGCTCCGACCACGGGTATACGCATATTGTGCCGATGAGGCTTCAACCACCTTATAATGTAGGCGACGACACGTAAGGGTTTCGACATCTTGCTAAATCGTTCTACCAGGAAAACGATTGTGCCATCACGGCACCGAGTAGTTAACTGGGGTTGAATAGTGGTTATGCCGGAGGTAACTGACGGCTTGAGTTCAGCCACAATCTCGACCATGGTGGCGTCATCTGGCTGCCCGGCTGGGCCAAAAGGAAGTGAGTCGGATTTTAACCACTCTGGGCCTTGCCACCAGAGTTTGTGCTGGACGAGTTCAGAGGCCCCAAGACCCCGACTCGTGCAATCGGCTGGATTTTGAGCAGAGCGTACATGATGCCACCGCTCGGGTGACGTGAGCTCCTGGATCTGTCGGACTCGATTAGCGACATAAGGCTTCAGAAGAGAGGGCTCCTTTCGTAGCCAACACAAAACGATACTGGAGTCTGACCATAGGAAGTATGGCGCGGCTGCGAGGTCAAGTGCTGTACGGATGGATTCAAAAGTGACCGCCAGAAGGTGGGCGGCGCAAAGTTCTAAGCGTGGTATAGTGGCACCTTTGATTGGTGCTACCTTCGTCCGGGCGGTCAACAAAGAGATCTGGACTTGGTCATCTGGAGAGGTAGTTCTCAAATATATGACTGCAGCGTAGGCTCGAGAGCTGGCGTCACAGAACCCATGAATTGTGGTGGGATGCTGGCGGTGCATGCCTAACCAGCGAGGCACACGCACACTGTTGAGGTTGGTAAGGCCTGCCCGGAAAGAATGCCATGTAGACTGCAACTCATCTGTGAGAGGGGCATCCCAAGTGATGCCTGCGGACCAGAGGGTTTGGATGAACATCTTTCCCACGATGACAACGGGAGCTAGTAAGCCCGTCGGGTCGAATAACTGAGCTACTTCACTGAGGACCCTCCGTTTAGTAGGAATGGACCCAGATACTTCTAATTCCACCAAGAAGAAGAGCTCGTCAGCTGTTGGGTCCCAACGGAGACCAGGTACTGTGGCGGTCGGGCACTCGATAACGAGCTCTGTGGAAAGCGAAGAAGAACGAACATTGTTAGTTACCCTACCAATTACCTGTGCGCAATTCGAATTCCACTTGCGCAACTTAAAGTGTCCTGCTAAGAGGACCTTGTTGATGTCAGCAGCGAGGCGGACCGCCTCAGGGACGCTGTTACAGCTGGTGAGAAGGTCATCCACATAAAAGGCCTTCTCAATCGTCTCGGTTGCCGCTCGGGCACGGGAGGGGTCTGCGATCAGATGGTGGTTGTCATGCGCACACTGGATCATTGACCTTACTGACGTGTATGGGCTGGATGCCATACCATACGTCACCGTTGTTAACCGAAAGACCTTGAGCTCGTCTGACGGTGACTCTCTCCAGAGAATCCGCTGGAAGTCGCGATGTTCAGGCGCCACCAGGATCTGGCGGAACATCTTTTCCACATCGGCTGTCAACGCTACGGGGTACTTCCGGAACCTAAAGATTACATTGACAAGTGAATCTTGGATCGTCGGACCCACTAGCTGGACGTCATTGAGCGAGACTCCTGTAGTGCTTTTAGCTGATGCGTTGAACACCACCCGGACCTAGGGAGCTGAAGTCTATCTACTAATGATGTTTTGGCAAAACTTACCTGCGATCCTGGATCGCAGAGGGCACGCACCAAGTGCGGTTCCATGCTGTGACTGTGCGTATAGGCGAGCGCCGTTGCGAGTAGCACAGTCGAAGTTGGGCTGAGGAGTCAATTCTGATCCTCAAAGACATCAGGAGGTCCATGATACGCTACCCAGTTTGAAGGTTCTGGTAGTCGCGGCTTGGAGCTGGATGCAGGCACTGGTTGAGGAGGCTTCGGGCCCGTCTTGCAAAATAGGGAATTGTGCCGCTGGTTGCAATGCCAACAGTTCATTGTAGAGGGGCAGCGATCTGCCCGATGGCCGCCCTTCAGGCAATTGAAACATAAATCCTCCGTGCGGAGGAAGTTGAGGCGGGTGTTACAGTCCCACCTCCCAAACTCCTTGCAATGAGTGATGCGATGGCTTCCATTGCAGCACCGGCATCGGTCACTCTGCTTTCCCGTTGCCGCCACGGCATGCGTCCGGGCAACTGGCTGGCGATTCCGTTTCGGGGCGGCATTGGTTGTCTGCACGCCGGAGGTGGACGGTGGGACGTTCTCATTCCCCAAACTATGCGCGCGTGACCGTAGGAAGGTCAAGAACGCAGCCAAGTTAGGGAGTTCCTTAGGCTTTCGATGCATACGCCAGGCCTGCTTCGTCTTAGATGGCAAACAACGGGTTACTCCAAGAACAACCCAAGCATCCCAATGCTCTACTGGGAGTTTGAGCACTTTTAACGCTCTCAGCGTCTCCTGGACCTGATCCACGATCCCCAAGATTCCCTTCGCAGACTCAAATGTCTCGACGGGAAGGTCCATCAGCCTGCTCAGGTGAGCCTCAGAGTGCAAGCTCGGGTCGTCGAAGCGCTCTTTCAGCTCCTCCTAGAGCTCCTCGTAGCCGCCGGTGTAGATGCTGCCGACCATTCCCACCTCGGACGCCGGAACCGCTGACCTAAGCTTTTGCAGCTTGTAGGCGCTGGGTAGGTCCGGGTTGAAGTGGACCAGACTTTCAAAGGAGTCTTTGAAAGCCATCCACTTGTGTAGACTCCCATCAAATGTCGGTATTTGGATGGGGTCCAGCTTCATCTCTATTTTGGATGTCGTGGCCGCCGAAGTAGGCTCAGCGGCCTTGGCGACTTCCATAGTCGCCTGCTCTAAGTTGAAGGCTCGTCGCTTCAGAGCCCCTGTGGCCTCGTTAATATGGGCTGTCCACGACCTGCTGCAGAGTGTCGTGGACCCCGTAATCAGCGTCCTTCAATTCGGCTAGCGACTCCTCATGGGCCGCTTGGAATCGCTCATATTGCACGTCGAGCGACTTCTGCTCCAGGAAAATGCGGACCAGATCCCAAGTGTTGAGGTCCGCAGTCGTTATGTCGGTGTGCAGCCGCTTGATGGCGGTGCACGCAGCCGATCTTCTCGCTAAATGTGCCATTCTGATTAATGCTATCACAAAACAAACAACTATAGGGAAAGGGAGTCGCACTCGGATGGTCTCAGACCAATGTTTATTTTCCCGAAAGGAGTATGTTAATTGCCACTACAAGAGCAGACAGCGCGCACAAACACGATACCGCTATTGCTACGCAATAGACACACATAAACAACGACCGCACCAGGTATTGGGTCAAGGGAGGGGCACAGATATGGACCACGGTAGGGTTTCGCACAATTTTAACTGTTCACATCATTCCTCACAGGAGGCACCAAAATGTTCGGGAACTTAATCTTCCGAATCTCCGGGGGGAGAGTTCTTGTTAAAATCTGTAAGTCCAGAGAAGGTAGAGGGCACTATGCCGAACACAATAGTTTTATTTGCTTACAATATTTATTGAATACAGAAATATAAATTTGAATATGAACCGTCGTGGTCGGAGTACAAAAAAGGTAACCGGCGTGGTTAGAGTACGATATACAACTGACTTCGACAGACCAAGTCCGTCGAAAAGCCACCACCAGTCCAGTGTCCAAAAGTGCAGCGTCACCATAGTTCCCACAAGTGTAGGGAGTCCAGTAGCTGGTACCATGCAAACGCCTTAGACATCCAACGGCACACAAGGAAGAATGTGCCGACACCAGCAGCAATTGTCAAGATCCGTGGGACCGTCATCGGAGGGCAAGCCATCGTCGTGAGGTTGTTTATTTGTTCTTCCAAGAACTATATCGGAGACCTCAGTATACTGCTGTATTTATCCATGATAAATATAGGGCAGCGACGATTGACTGGCGACAACAAATATCCAATGTCCATAGTCCAGACTATGAACAATATATGGCGCGGTACTCTCTTCTTCGGCAAGTGGATGACGATACCTCATATGACTATATGAAGTATGTCTGCCTGTATACCCTCTGTATAGAAAGTATTTCGTATCATCAACAACGAGTGGGTGACGATTTCGTTGATCGCTATGTAGCTGGTCTGTGCACAGGAATGTATCTCTGATTGCCTGTGCACAGAAAAGTATTTGTTGTCGTTGGCTGGCATGACGATACCTATAGCCATAGGTATAAGAAGCTGCTAGTGGCATCAAAATGTGTCGCAATTCAATGCCCATTGACTGCGAATAGTACTAGGGCAGTATCGAATGTGTGATGTGGTGATGATTGACTGGTGGTGGGTGGAGGGATGCGCCAAGCATTGGGTGCGCACAAAGTGCGGTGTCAGCGCTGAGGTTGAAAAGGCACTTAGTTTCTAGGTCATCGGTTGATGACCGAACAACTTGTTTGGACCCTATACTTTTCTTAGTCTCTTTAAAATATTTGTTCTATCTGTTCTGTATGGCTTAATTTCTATTTATTGAAACCAATAGAGAACTATGCAATTGCAAAAAAAGTTCAATAAAATTAAAAAAGGAAAATCAATAAAATGTGATTTTAAAAAAAAAAATAAAATTTCAAAGAAATAAGAAAAGGAAATTCAATAAAATGTGATTTAAAAAAAATTAAAATTTCAATAAAATTAAAAAAAAAGAAAATTCAGTAAAAAAAATGTAAGTAAAAGAATCAAAATGTTTGTCAAAAGAATGTAAAAAAAACCGAAAAAGTAAAATAAAATGAAAATTGTGATATTCAAAAAAATAAGCTTTTCAACAATATACCACTTGGAATTCAAATCAAAATATCCTTTGAAACGATTCGTTGTAATATAAACAACGTAAGGCAAAATGGTTTAATGGTTTACCTCTACCTTCCCTCGTTTTAGTGAGGTATTGTTTTTTTTTTGTGAATGTTAATGTCGCTTGCTGTGTGGGATTCAAGCTCGGTTTCCTGTATGGTGCTTGAAAAGATACTACGGTCATCATGGTCATTTAAGTCATTTAAGTCATTTGTCCAATCTTAAGTCATTCACGTTTGCGATTGGGGCTTCTGTGACTAAGCGAGTGCTAAAAAATATTTTTTTCAAAACTAAATTAATTAAAAAAACTAGAAATTTAAATAAAATAGATATGTAATAAAATAATTAATTGAAAAAGAAATCCAGCAAAGAAAACAAAAATCCAAGAAAATTGTTGGAGGACAAAATACATATACGTCCTCTAGGTAGGAGTCTGCGCTTGATCTTTGAGGTACAAAGTGATACCTCCTTTCCCCGAAGAGCACCCTGTCACACTCCAAAGTTCCTTTTCTTTACTTGTTTTTCATGAAAATTAGGCAGGGGTTTAGGATCATCAGTAGGCGTAGGTGTTAAATATACCTTGTACATAGGCACTATTGCTATATCTGTCTAGTTAGTTAGTTAGTTACTTGAAAACTTTATTAAACAACAAAATAGTCTTAAATTAACAATTCAAACTAAAGTTTAATATGGTTTGACCAAAGGGAGTCTACCAGATACATCTGTCTATACGTATATAGATGTGTGCATGTACATAATTATAATGTCAATATATTGTAAGGAAAATAACACTTTAACTTACTTTACTTTACATTGTTTCTATTTCTAAAGTAATCTTTTAAATTCTTAAATCAAGTTTGTCAAAATCAATGTAAAATATTATTATTCAAAAAATTGTATTCAAACTGAATAGCTATTATTTTCTTTAAATAAATATATTAATAATTTGAACTGTTAACATCATCAGAAGTGGGATACCCTTAAATGTCTGACGCATTTAAAATGAATAAGGAAGAACTTATCATAGCTCTTACAAATTTTGGGGTTAATTTTCCGTCTACTGCAACAATTCAACAATTAAGAAGTTTATATGCAGAACATTTGCGTGGTGTTGAATCAATCGCAGAAAATTTTGGAAATGAGAATGACCCATCTTCAAATACACCTAGATTAAACTTTCCAGAAGAAGAGGCTTTACTTGACGCTGAGCTCCGTTTGTTGCAGAAATTTGTTGGCAAATTTTGGACATAACTTTACTGTTTCTGAAATCATTGACCGAATGAAGAAAAATACGTTTATTTCCGCAAAGACAAGTGTAATGGGTTACATTCTTAAGATGGAGGAATTGGCATCACGTGCAAGTATATCTGAAATGCAGACGGTGGAATTCATTATTGATGGTTTTCAAGATCGTTCCACTAATATTGCTGTTCTCTACCCTGCTCAAAGTCTTGCACATCTTAAGAAATTGGCTCATAGGTACGCTTAACTTAGGGAAATACATGGTTTAAACAGAGATCAAAATTATATCAACAAATCAAAAATTAGCACATGTAAATCAGCTTCCGAATCTGTTCGTCCGTCGATGGTCACTTCTACTTCCGTTTCATCAGTTATTCGCTGTTATAATTGGTCGGGAATTGCCAATTCTCATCTTCCTGCACTGAACCAAAACGAAATAGAGGATCCTGTTTCCGATGTGGATCATCGCAAAATATTATGCGAAATTGTCCAAAACCACCACAAAGAAATGAAAATCAAATAGCTCTTTTTGATGAATTTCGTGATGCAACTAATTTAACATTGAAGGATGGTCCAACACAAGATATGAATCAAGATTTTTTTGAAATTTCACAACTTAATAAGGTATGTGTCACTTTTTTTGTTGATGGTTCTATGGGCGTTAGCAACATTTTTGTTTCTCTTTTTGACACTGGAAGTCCGATTAATCTTATGAGAATTTCTTCCGTTCCAAAACAATTGATCGCCAATCAAATTCATAATTCAGAATGCATTGGAGACATAAAATATGTAATTTTGGTTTAATTCCAGTAAAAATTAATTTCCAAGGTCAAACAAAAATTATTGATGTTCATGTAGTTCCTAACCATTGTATGAATTATCCGTTGTTATTAGGTCGTAGTGCCTTACGACTATTTAATATTAAATTATGTATCAAATCAAATACAATTGTTAAACCAAAAATTGAATTACATTCCGATTTAAATAAATATAATTAAAATTTCCAACGAAATGTTGCATTACGTGTATAGTTCTTTGAACAGTAAAGATAAGGATATTGAAAGTTCTTGGAGTCTCTGTCAAAAGCCACCAAGCGTAAATTTAGCCAGTATTCCTTATCCATTATGGGATTATTTCGATCATTCCAAATTGAGTGAAATTGTTAATGATTTTCCTTCCGAAATAATAATGATAGACGAATCGCCATCTGAACAACATAACATTAATGTTAGGCTTGATGTCTTAAATATTAAGGCTATACAAAACATAATTTTTGAAAACTATTCTGATTTAAGTAAGATTCCTGAGGTCAGACATGATTATTCCATGAAACTAAAACTAACTTCTGATAGTCCGATAAGTTACTCTCCAAGAAGACTTTCATTTGCTGATAAACAAATTGTGAACAAACAAATTGATGAAATGCTACCTAAAGGAATAATATGCCCGAGTAATTCGCCATATTCCTTTCCGTTAGTTATAGTTCCGAAGAAAAACGGTGAAAGACGAATATGTATTGATTATCGATCCCTTAATAAATTCACTGTACGTGATAGCTTTCCATTACCTCTAATTGATGACTGCATTGAACGTCTTGAAGGAAAACAATACTTTAGAACGTTAGATCTCAAGAACGGTTTCCATCAAATTAAAATGCATGAAAATTCGATTAATTATACGGCATTTGTCACTCCAGATGGACAATACAAGTACTTGAGAATGCCATTTGGACTTAAAAATGGCCCATCCGTTTTTCAGAGGTTTATTAATTTCACATTACGAGAATTTATTCGTGAAGGTTCCGTTGTTATTTATCTTCATGATATAACTTTAGCTACAAAAATAATTTCGAAACATTTAGACCTTCTTAAGAGAGCTTCGCTCAATATCGATTAGAACTAAAACACAGCAAATGCCAATTCTGTTTTTCTGAAATTGAACTGTTAGGATTTCCCATAAGTGCCAAAGGAATTCCGCCAAACAATAAACATTTAGAAGCCATTCACCAACTTCCGTTTCCGACTAGTGTAGAAGAAGTTCGAAAATGTCTGGGACTTTTTTCTTATTTTCGGCGTTTTATTAGGTCTTTCTCAATTATATCACGAATGTTCCTGTTATTGTGAATTGATTATTACTTCAATTCACATAGAATCAATATCTTATTATTGTAATAGAAGGCATATCATACTACTGTGAATACCTTACATATTCTTGTCTTTAATAAAATGTCTTTCTTCTTCCGGTTGTACTTCAACGAGAAACAAGTCTTTTACTTTTGCTCCTTAATAGATAATCCGAGTTTTGCGTCATAATCTCAACAGGTTATGGGCCCAGGTGAATTTAACTCAAAAGTTTTGTTTCTTACCATTCAACACTAGTTTATTTTTTGCGAATAATTGTTTTTTCTCTGCGACTTTGTTTTCCTTGAGAATTTTACTTGAAATGTCGTTGAACAGTGTTCTGGTAGAGAAATTAAAAGGGAGAGAATATTACGATATATGGAAGATTGCTGCAAAATCGTATCTTTTAATTAAAGGCTTGTGGAAGTACATTGAAACTGCCCCATTGGCAGTGGCAACTCCAGAGGACTTGTCTGGAGACTTAAAAGCAAAGTCTGAGTTAACCTTGCTATTAGAGTCGCAAAACTTTTCGTATATTGCAAATGCAACGACAACAAAGAGTGCTTGGGACAACTTAGCAAATGCATTCGAAGATAGTGGTCTGTGCAGAAAAGTTGATCTTCTCAAGCAATTGGTACAGTTGAAGCTGTCTGGATGTGATAATATGGAGGATTATATTAATAAAATGGTTATGACCTCTATGAAAGTAAAAAATGCTGGGTTAAAAATAGAAGATGAAATCATAGCGTCACTCATGTTAGCCGGATTGCCAGACGATTACAAACCTCTGGTGATGGCTGTGGAGAATTCATCGAAAAAGTTGACGTCAGATGGAGTTCAGACATTGCTTTTACAAGAAGTGCATTATGTCTCTAAAGGTCATGAAGGTGCTATGTTGTCCAAATTTAAGCCCAACAAATTTAGAGCAAAAAAGAAGTTTCGATGTCATAGCTGTGGAGAAGTGGGACATTTCTCTAAGAATTGCCCATCAAAGAAGAAACAAAGAGAAAGAAACATTGAGTGTTTATTTACATCGTTTTTAGCCAACACGAAATATGATGTACATGTTTGGTACATTGATTCGGGGGCATCGGCCCATATGACAATGTTAAAATCTCTTTTACATAATCAAACCGTACCAACTCACAAAGAAATTGTCGTCGCCAACAATACAAAGATGCCTATCGAATGCATTGGAGACATAAATATCACATTAGTTCTCGATAACCATGTAAAGACAGATGCTGTGATACATAATGTACAATTTGTGCGCAAATCTTTTATCTGTAAGCCAGCTGGTCAAAAGTGGTAAAAGAGTTTGCTTCGCAAAAGAGAGATGTGACATATTTAACCGTAACATTGAACTCATCGCCACAGCAATGCTAGAAGACAATTTGTACCGCTTGAATTGTATTACGAGAGCGATGTTGAGTGTAAATTTGCTTTAAACAAAAAAGTTGAAATGGAGCTCTGGCACAGGCGTTTGGGTCATATATGTGATGAAAATTTAAGAAAGGTTAAAAGTGCTGTAAATGGTGTTAGTTTTGTAGACAAAATGAACGACAAGTGCACTATTTGTATCAGAGGGAAACATGTTCGTGCATCATTCACTAACTGTGGTAATCGTGCGGAACATGTGCTGGACTTGATCCACTCTGATGTGTGTGGCCCGTTATCGGTGAAATCATTTTCTGGTTACAAATATTTCGTGACGTTCACTGATGATTACACCAGAAAAGTGTTCCTATATCCATTGAAGCTTAAATCCGAAGTGTTGGAGCAGTTTAAACAATTCAAAGCTTATGTCGAAAACCAGTGCTCCAGAAAAATAAAAGTGTTTCGCACCGATCACGGGACTGAGTTCGTGAATAATGCTTTCGAGATGTACCTTTCAAAGTGCGGCATCCACCATCAAAAGACCGCTCCCTACACCCCAGAACAAAATGGCGTAGCGGAAAGAATTAACAGAAACGTCATTGAACGAATCCGATGCATGCTGTTTGACGCGAACCTTGATAAAAGTTTTTGGGCTGAGGCGGCAACCACAGCCGCTTATTTAATAAATAGAATTCCATGTAGAGGCGAAAAATTTAAAACGCCGTAAGAATTATGGACTAAAAGAAAACTACATTTGGGTTCCCTAAAAGTATTTGGCTGCAAGGCCATGGTTCATGTACCTAGTGAAAGACGTCAAAAGCTTGATGAAAAATCTGTGGAATGTGTTTTTCTCGGATATTGTAATGACTCAAAAGCATACCGATTATACAATATGAAGACTCGGAAAGTTGTGGTTAGCAGAAATGTTACTTTCTTCGAAACGCCATCAAAGCAATCTGCACTAGTTGAAAATATGATTTCTGGTGGCAATCGTTGTGAAAACTCTGATATTTTTAACTGGGCTGATGATCCAAATAATGTTGATGTGCCAGCTGTACAAAAAACTTTGAATGAAGGTGCTGCACGTACAAAGTTTGCTGATGATCCAACTAATGTTGATGTGCCAGCTGTAAAAAAACCTTCGAATGACGGTCCTACAAGTACAAAGTTTGCTGACGATCCGACTAAGGTTGATGTTCCAGCTAAACAGAAGGTTGATGTTCCAGCTAAACAGAAGGATGATGCTGTTGACTCTGTTCCTGCTTATCGAAATGATGCTGATGGAGATTTTGCTGCTGATAATTCCTTTACCAGTGTTCCTGGATCAAAATGGTTGAATGCTGAAGACACTACTGTTGCTGCTGCTAGTGCTGCTGCCGATATTCGTTCTCCTGTGTATAAACTTATCACTACACGAAGGAATAAACCCATTCGTGATCCCAATATGGAGGTACGTCGATCTGAGCGGATTGGTAAAATTGTCCGTACTGGAAATGAACAGGTAAATTTGTTTGCTAGCATTGAACTTCACGATCCTGATTCGGTAAAGGAAGCTTTATCGAGAAAAGATTCTGAGATGTGGATTCAGGCTATGCAAGATGAATTTAATTCTTTAAAATCCATGGCACATGGGATCTCGTTGAGTTACCTTACGGCAAGGTACCAATAAACTGTAAATGGGTTTTTAAAACCAAACGTTCAACTGATGGTGAGGTGTTACGATACAAAGCACGTTTGGTGTGCAAAGGTTATACCCAAAAATTAGGTGTAGATTACCATGAAACCTTCTCACCAGTCGCTAGATACTCTTCAATACGGTTCTTACTTGCATTAGCTGCTAAGGTTGGTCTTGAAATCAGCCAAATGGATGCCGTTACTGCTTTCCTCAACGGAAACCTTGAGGAGGAAATCTATATGGTTCAGCCTGAGCATTTTAGCGATAGTTCAGGTCGTGTATGCAGGTTGCGTAAATCGCTGTATGGCTTAAAACAATCCAGCCGTGTCTGGAATGAACAAATTAATGATGTCCTTTTGCAGTTTGGACTTAAACGAGCTGATGCCGATCAGTGCATTTATCACAAACTAAATGGAAAACAAATGATTTTCGTTGCGGTTTATGTGGATGATGTCCTAATTTTTTCAAACGATAGAAGTCAGGAAACAATTTAAAAAAAACTGTTGAGTAGTAATTTTCAAATGAAGGACTTAGGCCCGGCGTCATCTGTGTTAGGAATACGTATAACTCGTGACGACATCAATGGTTGGATTGCTATAGACCAGTCACAGTATATAGCTGAAATCCTTATTCGGTTTGGAATGAGCGATTGCAACCCTGTAGTGACACCAATAGATGCAAACCAAATAATTTCATCGAAAATGTCTCCTTGCTCTGAGGCTGAAAAAGAACAAATGTCAGAAGTTCCCCTCATGGAAGCAGTTGGCTGTCTTTTGTTTGTTGTACAAACAACAAAACCTGATATTAGCTTCGCTATTAATGTGCTAAGTAGATATTGTACTAATCCAGGGAAAGCTCACTGGACAGCTCTCAAGCGTGTACTTCGTTATCTTAAAGGCACAATCGACAAAAAGCTTGTTTACAACAAGGAACCTACCATGATACAAGGTTTTTGCGATGCCGATTGGGCAGGTGATGCAGACGATAGGAAGTCTACAACGGGCTATATTTTTACCATGCAAGGATCAGCAATATCTTGGGCTTCAAAACGACAGGCAACCATAGCGCTTTCAACTACAGAATCAGAATTTATGGCCATGGTTTCAGCCGTCCAAGAATCGATGTGGCTTAAACGTCTTGAAGGAGAGCTTTTACCAAATTGTTCAAAACAAACACTATTATATTGCGACAATAAAAGCGCTATTCAGTTAGCTATAAACAACTCATATTCGTCAAGGACCAAGCATGTTGAAATAAAAGCTAATTTTATTCGTGAGAAAATTGAGAATGGTATCATAAAACTTCAATATCTGCCGAGTGAAAAAATGTTAGCAGACATATTAACAAAAGGTTTAGTAAATGTAAAACACTCTTTAAATTCTAAATTACTCGGACTATTTTGAATACAAATAAATTTAAATTTTACTGCATAACTTTATAGTTTATATTTTTAATAATTATTTATGAATTATTATATTGAAATGAACTTGAAAATAAAACACAAATTGAAAGTGTATCTATTTTGCCAGATTGTAACATATTTAATAAAATGGCCGAGTTCAACGCACATCTGAATATTCAGAATTCTGAATTTTTGAAGCTCTTGATTGGCCAGCTGTCAGAAGTCATCTGAATTTTCAGAAATTTTTCTGACAGTTGGCCAATCAAGAGCTTCAAAAATTCAGAATTCTGAATATTCAGATGTGCGTTGAACACGGCCAATATTAATTCAGGAAAAGTGTTATTGTGAATTGATTATTACTTCAATTCACATAGAATCAATATCTGATTATTGTAATAGAAGGCATATTATACTTATATCATACATATACATATCATACCTTACATATTCTTGTCTTTAATAAAATGTCTTTCTTCTTCCGGTTGTACTTCAACGAGAAACAAGTCTTTTACTTTTGCTCCTTAATAGATAATTCGAGTTTTGCGTCATAATCTCAACAGTTCCGTTCTGTTTTGGCTATTTATAACCCTACTAGAGAAACTGATGAGTTGCACTGTGATGTCAGTTCTGAAGGTTACGGTGGAATATTGATGCAACGGCAAGATGATAATAAATTTCATCCAGTTGGTTATTTTTCAAAACGAACCACTGCTTCTGAGTCGAAATATCATAGTTATGAATTGGAAACCTTAGCTATTGTTTATTCTTTACAAAAATTTCATACTCAACTGGATGGTATTCCATTTTGCATTATTACAGATTGTAACTCTCTGGCGCAAACCGTAGAAAAGCAAGGAACGAATGTACATATTGCTCGTTGGGCGCTTATGTTAGAAAAATATAATTACACTATTAAGGACCGTAGTGGCTCATTGATGACTCCTGTTGATGCCTTAGGTCGTTATCACCCAATTTCCGAAGACAAAATTATTGATTCCGAGTTTTCTAATGCTTTAATTAACGCTGAAGATATTGACCTACAGTTACAGGCTTTACAAAATAGAGACGAAAATATTATTAAGTTACGTGATGAATTGGAATCTAAACCAGTCGCAAAGTATGAATTGGAAAATGGGCTAGTTCATCGAAAACTGAATGATCAAAAATTACTTTTATATGTTCCAAAAGCATTAGAAAACAGTATTATTCGGTCAGCACATGAGAAGTTTTGCCACATGGGTACTGATAAGGGCATTGATCAAATTAGGAAAAACTATTGGTTTCCAAATATGAAAGCAAAAGTAGATAATTTTGTTCAAAATTGTCTTAAGTGTATCACAAATTCTGTTCCGACTTCTTGCAAAAATCGAGCTCTCCATAATATTCCGAAAAAGCAGTTCCGTTCGATACGATACATGTTGACCATTTTGGTCCCCTTCCCTCTATATACTTTCCAACCGAAAGCATATATTTGCAATTGTAGATGCGTTTACTAGTACTAAGGAGGTGTGTGCTTGTCTTACAAAATATTTTGAGCATTACAGTCGGCCACGAAGAATAATAAGTGATCGTGGTACATGCTTCACTTCTAACGAATTCTGTGGCTTTTTAAATGATAATAACGTTGAACATGTTAAAACAGCTACAGCTTCCCCACAGGCTAATGGCCAAATTGAGAGAGTAAATCGATCACTTAAATCAATACTCTCAAAAATTTCTGAGTCAATTCAGCATTCCGATTGGCCCAGATTATTAATTCGAGTGGAGTATGCTCTGAATAATTCCGATCATGCTACCACTAAGCAAACTCAATGTCAATTATTGTTTGGAGTTGATCAAAGAGAATTGGAAGTAGATAAGCTTTCTGAATATCTGGATGATAAGAAATCTTGTGAACGTAATTTAAAAGATTTAAGGGAATCTGCTGCGGAGCATATATAGTTTTCTCAGAGGCGTAGTTCTGAATATAATCTCAAACATCATAAGACACCAATTATTAAGTTTTCCGAGGGCGATTTTGTTTTGATTCGAAACATTGATACTACGATAGGAAGGAATAAAAAGTTCGTACCGAAGTTCCGAGGACCATATTGTATTCATAAAGTTCTTCCAAATGATCGATTTGTAGTTCATAAGAGAATTGTCAATTAATAATTGAGGCATCTCGAATGCGCTTGTGGGCGGGATTCTGGTCTGCATGAATCCGATTCGGAAGAGTGACACTCATTTAATAGATTATTTTTTTTATTTATTGTCGATTGAGTCGATCGATTGTCAGAGATGGCGGAGTTGTAAGAAAAATAACTTTAACTTACTTTACTTTACATTGTTTCTATTTCTAAAGTAATCTTTTAAATTCTAAAATCAAGTTTGTCAAAATCAATGTAAAATATTATTATTCAAACATTTGTATTCAAACTGAATAGCTATTATTTTCTTTTAATAAATATATTAATTTAGGACGAACGTCCTAAACTATTACACAAATTAGCTTTATTAATCTTTCATTACCATACCTCTGCTCTTATATGTGGAAATCCTATGCTCCAAATTATCGGATAAATAATTCACATCTTTTAAATATTTGTATGTATATAGGTATATCGACCTACGTTGGTCTGTTTTTTTTTTTTTTTTTTTTCGTGCAGCCTTGCACTTTGATAGTCTCTATCACTAATTGCACCTGGTTTCTTTTGTTATAAACCTTCAATTATTTAATTCACGTGTTAAAAAAAAAAAATCTATAGGTATAGATGTATATATATGTATACCTAATATGCAATATAATTTCCTTTGTGTCTTATATAACTTTTGCACACAACTGTCTTTCTAAAAGAGAAATGCTTGCACTTCAAAATGTACTTTTCATTTGAATCATCATTCAATGCATTTTTTGTTGGTCGTTGTCATATTGCCCTAGTTTACATCTTTCTCATTTCCTTGTTCTTTAAATTGGAACTATCGCTTCCCTAATGGCCTTTTCGATTGGAGTCAGAATGACAGTTCTTCTTCTGAAAAGGAGAGAAATTTGCTTCTGATTTTGTTTTCATAATCGTTCTAGAAGGGTTCACACGTATCAAATCGTTCTCCCGGATTACCAATCGAAAACGCCATAACTATCCTTCCCTTAGTATTTTCATTTTTCGTCTTTCTTTCTGTTTGCCTGCTTCTCACTCAAGTATGCGTGTATGAGTGTTACCTCTAACCACAGATTAGCCACATGAAGATGAGAATCCCCGGCAGCCATTTTAATTTGCCTACAAGCTTGAGCTGTCAGATATCAGATAAAAAATGAGAAGGTGTGTATAAAAACCTCACCCATAGACAGTAGGGATCTTCAGACACCGGTTAAATTGTTGTTGCAATTCACATCTATTCATCGACGCGGGAAGAAATTACAAATACAATAATGTAAACAAATGGGTGTTGGAGGGTGAAACGTACGAAACATTCTCATCTTCATATGGCTAATCTGTGCCTCTAACTTCCTGTACTAAATTTATACTGCTATATTTAATTTGTAATTTTTTGTTAAAATTAATAATTAATTACTTTATTTTGCATTAATTCTAGCCTAGTCAGTCTTTATCTCTATTTATTAATCACCTATACCTAAAATATTGCACAAAAATATCACCACAAATCTCAGATTTGAATAGTAAGCGTCACCGTATTACTCGAATCCTTACCTCCCTTTTCTGAATTTAGTACCTAATCGCTAATTATCCCCTTTACCGAAAGATCGCGCTGTACCTAGAACTAAAAATCATTCTTGTCATATTTGACACTTCTTCCTCTTCTTGTTCTTATTATTTCTTATTTTTAATTCTTGAAATGTGTTGTGCTATTGAAATATGTTTGCGCTAAAAAAAAAATTAAGCCAAAACTATTCATATGGATTGAAAATTGTACAAACAAATATCGAAACCCTATCGTATCAGAATATCTAAATGGAAAACTATGCAAAAAAAACGATCTCCTTCATTCTCAACGCCTGACGTCTGGTAAGTTTCATTTCCAGAACACTTCATTTCTAATGAGGATTTTCTTCTCCATTTCCAGTGCAGCTACTTGTTCCTGACCTACGACACAGAACGGCGATATACCTTCGGAGGATAAGTTGCTTTTGTCGCTGAAAATGTTCCCGAATAAGAAGACTAAGGAGAAGAATCTATCGTAGAGTTATTCTCAACGAAATAATTTGCATTATAAACGTTTTTGTTTTCTTATCTGTTCCAATATAATTTCCTTTTTTTTTTCTTGTCTCTTCCGCAGTTCCACTCACCATCATTAAGTGCAGAGGACGATCGAAAGACTTGTGGACAATGCCACAATTCCTCGAATGACAAGCAGATGGATTAGGGATGCGTGTTATGAAAGCACACTACGGACGAATGACTAGAAATCGAGACACCTGCACAGTCAAAGTACTTTCATAAAAGGTCGTTGACCCTGGTCCGTGAGTTTTTGTTGCCTTTTTTTTTCTTTATTCTTGTTGTGTGTCTAATATTCGCGTGAATCAAATTAAGATTGGTTCTCATCGACCACATGCACCGTGTAGATACCTACAACCTTTTTAAATATATGGATCTGTCCACTTTGGATTGAGAATCGATCCCGATCATAGACGTTTCCTGTAGGTAGGTAGGTACCTATGTCATATACTTGTGTGAAGATGTTTTTAGGTACATTTACCGAGGGTTGTATTGCAAAGTCAATTTTGCAAGCAACGACCTACGTAACAAAGGTTCTTCGGCGAACAATAACAACAGGATACCTAGAACACCGGAAAAACCAAAAACAAGTCAACTTCTTTCGACAGAATTCCCACCTGTTGGTGCGAGTTTGACGAGAAGAACAAACTCTTGGTATAATCTTCATAGCGGCGGGTAGTGTTTACTATTGAATTCTGAAAGTTTCCAGAAAAACCCTTATAGAAACACGTCCGTTTAGTTGAAGAACAGAAAACAGAATAATAATTTATTAAAAACATTTGATAACAAAGTCGATAGAACATTATAAAATAATTTCGACTAAGTGTTTACATTCAATTTCAACACTCCCACTGAATGTAACATTTTACTAAATTTGAGACCTATTGCTTTAGCACACAAATTATGCTTCTTGAAATCTAAAGGTTTTGTAAGAAAATCTGCATTCATATCTGCTGTATTTATGTATTTCAATTTTAATAATCCTTCATCAATTTTGTCACGTACAAAATGGTGTCGGACATCGATATGTTTTGTACGGGGATGGTATGCGCTTGTTAATGCTAGACTTATTGCACCTTTATTGTCGCAATGTATAATAATCGATTTTGAAGAACTTGGTATAAGTTCTGCTTCCAATCCCTTAAGCCATAAAGCTTCTTGAGTGGCTGAGGAAACGGCCATGTATTCAGCTTCGGTTGAAGAGAGAGCAACAGTGGGCTGTTTTTTAGTGTTCCAGGATATTGCTCCTCCACAAGATTTGAAGATGTAACCTGTTACTGATCTTCTGTCATCGCCATCGTTTGCCCAGTCCGCATCACAGTAACCAACAACGGAATTGTTTTTGGTTTTGGAGAATTCCAGCTTAGTATCTGATGTCCCTTTCAAATATCGGAGAATACGCTTAACTGCAGTCCAATGAGGTTTTCCGTAACAGTTGTTAAATCTTGACACGTTGCTCACAGCAAAACTTACATCCGGCCTAGAAACCTGTGCTGCGAACATGATACTACCAACTGCTTCCTGATATGGAATCTGCATCATTTCGTTTTTTTCTTCTTCTGTTTGTGGGCACATTTGTTTAGTCAGTTTCTGATTAGAATCCATGGGTGTACTTGCAGGATTGCAGTCAGTCATATTGAAACGAGTTAATATATCGTTGATGTATCTTTCCTGGTCAATATGAATTGTGCCTTTTGCACGATCACGTTGAATTTGTATACCGAGAACAAATCGTGCTTCACCCATGTCTTTCATTTTAAAATTACTGTTAAGATACGTTTTAAGTTTATTTTTGACATCAATATTTTTGGTAAATATTAAAAGATCATCTACATACACTGCTACAATAATATAATTTGAATCTTCACCAGAAAAATACACGCATGGATCTATTTTTGATTTCCTTAGACCATATTTTATTAAAGCTGTATCGAGCTTTTGGTTCCACAACCGACTAGCTTGCTTTAATCCATAAAGCGATTTCTTTAAGTGGCACACTTTGCCAGTATTATCGGAGAACCCTTCCGGTTGCAGCATATATATGTCGTCATTGAGATCTCCCTGAAGGAATGCAGTAACTGCATCCATTTGATCAATGTCAAGGTCTAATTGGGCGGCTAGAGAAAACAAAAATCTAATGGTGCTATATCTCACAACTGGGGAGAAAGTTTCTTCATAATCAATCCCCTTTCTTTGAGCACAACCTTTCACAACCAACCGAGCCTTATACCTTGAAATCTTGCCTTCGCTATCACGTTTAGTTTTAAACACCCATTTGCAATTGATAGCTCTTTTGTCGACAGGCAAATCTACAAGGTTCCAGGTACAGTTTTTTCTTAAAGAATCAATCTCTTCTTTCATAGCTTGCCGCCACAATTCACAATCAGCTCTTTCGATGGCTTCTTTTAAAGTCAAAGGATCTTGCAATTCACCTGTTGTCACTGAGTACGATATAAATTCATCCCTTATTATTGGCTTCGGAGTACGTTGACTTTTTCTGGGAACTTGCATTGAGATTTTTTTATCTAACATCGAATCCGGAATGTTTTCATTTAATTCCCTCGGTAAAACATCTTTTTCATTTGAATCTGACATCGAATGTGGAATGTTTCCTTCTTCACTTGGTTGACTTGTCGAAATGTCATCATCTTCCCCCACTGAATCATCACCATCTATGAGAAATTCAGGAAAATTAAATAAATTATAATTTTCAATAAACTTCTTGTAGGATATTTGTTCGTCTTCGAAAAATATGACGTCTCTGCTAATGATGATTCTCTTCTTTATTGGATGATATAATCGGAAAGTGTGGGAATCTTCACAATATCCAACAAAAATGCAAGCTTCAGATTTCGGATCCAACTTCTTTCGTCGCTCCTTTGGAATATGAACCATTGCCTTGCATCCAAACGCACGCAAATGACTTATATCAGGTTTCTTTCCTGACCAAGCTTCTTCAGGAACCATTTGAAGTGATGAATTGCATGGTGACCGGTTTATTATATGTACTGCCGTTGAAACAGCTTCAGCCCAGAAGGTTTTTGGCAAATTCGCATCTAATAACATACACCTCGCTTTCTCGATAATTGTCCTGTTCATGCGCTCTACTAAACCATTATGCTCTGGTGTATACGGGGCTGATGTACGATGATATATTCCACTTTTACGTAACAAAGTTTGAAACATTTTATTGCAATATTCGGATCCGTTATCGGTATGTAAGACTTTTATGAATTTATTGCATTGATTTTCTACTAGTGCCTTGAATTCTGCAAAACGATCAACGGTTTCATGTTTTGATTGTAGAAAATAAACAAATGTTTTCCTGGTAAAGTCATCCACAAACACCAAAATGTATCTTGCGCCTCCCATACTTCTGACATTCAATGGACCACACAAATCAGAATGAATTACTTCTAGTACTTCAGTTGCCCTAGGTCCTGTGTGGTTGAATGGAAATCGAGATTGCTTTCCTTTGAGACAGACTTCACAATTCCATTTATCAAGCATGGGAAATTTGGGAAATTTTGTATTGGACCCAAAGCGATCGCTCAGCATACGTACACTTGCCATGTTCAGATGTCCCAACCTTCTGTGCCATAGATTGTATTCTGTCTCTGAATTGTTTGCAACAAAACATCGATCTTGCCCTGATTTGTCCAACTTAAAAAGTTCACCATCAAGAGAAGCTGTAGCAATTAATTGTTTTTCAGAATTATAAATTCTACAGCCATTGGAGTCGAAAACAACTTTATTGTTGTTGTTAACAATTTGACTAACTGATAAGAGATTTGCGCATAGCTCCGGGATACACAAAACATTCTCGACCTTCACTTTTTCATTTTGAGCAGCAATTGGCAAATACACACTCCCAGTACTCTGTACATTTAAACGCATGTTGTTAGCAACCACAACTTCACTTTTAGCAGGTTGACTAACATCTGATATTAAGTTTGGATCTGTACACATATGAGCAGATGCTCCAGAGTCAATGTACCATTCACCAGGTTGCACTGAGGAGACAGCAAAAGATGTGTATAAAACGTTCGAATTACCTTGAATTTTCTTGTTGTTTTGTTGCTTCGATGGACAGTCTCGTGCAAAATGCCCATGGTTATTGCACTGGAAACACCTAGGTCCTACGTTGCCACCATTACCGTTGCCACTAGTTCTACTTTTGTTGTTAAAGTTCTTCCTTTTTGTTTGTTTTCTTAATCCACTGCGCCCATAAAAAGCAACCGGATCTGCTACATCTTCTGTTTTTACATCTTGAAGGATCTTGGTCTTTATTGCATCACCAGTAATAGCTACGCCAGAGCTTTCTATGCCCATGATCATAGGTTTATATTCGTCAGATAAACCTGCGAGCAAAATTGTTCCAACCCACTCCTCACTCACAGTTAATCCAACGCCATTGAGCTTATGAGCTGTAGTTACTATGGAATTCACATAATCCTCCACAGAACAACAATTTTCCAGTCTTGTCGTAATTAGTTTCTTCAGCAGTCCTACTCTGCGCGTTAGTCCATTGTCCTGGAAAGCCTTCTGCAGATTATCCCACGCTTCCTTCGCCGTCGTAGTTGATTGTATATGCACAAAATTAATTGGATCAACTAGCAGAATAATTTTCGCTCTAGCTCTTGCAATTTTCTTTAAATCTTTCTCTCCTTCAGATTGAACACATGTCCACAAATCTTCTAACTCCAAATATGCTTGAACTGAAAATTTCCAGGAGTCATAATTCTCACGACCCTTTAATTTTTCTATTGAAGGTAGTCCGGTGTGAGCCATTTTTCAGTTGAAAAGATAAATCCGTTTTATTCAAAAAATAAAAAAAATTCTTCTCAAGAAAATATTCTTCAATATATAAATGTTCTATAAGGCCTTTTTGCGTTCTTCTGGGCCCATAACCTATTGAATTCTGAAAGTTGTCAGAAAAACCCTTATAGAAACACGTCCGTTTAGTTGAAGAACAGAAAACAGAATAATAATTTATTAAAAACATTTGATAACAAAGTCGATAGAACATTATAAAATAATTTCGACTAAGTGTTTACATTCAATTTCAACATTTACCCAAATTGAGGTAAGAAGCAGGATTTTAATTTGAGAGGTTAATTTAAAATTCATTATAGGGTCCAGCATGTTGGCTAAACGCAAAGAAGTCCCAACGAAGACCTATTCTCACTGAAAGAGAAAGTAGGGACCGGGGCTTTACATTCCTGTTCCACAAACCCATTCCTAAACCATAGGTTCAAACGAGTTTTGGTATCAAAACGGCGCTTTTTGCGCTAATTGGGTCAGCGAGCTAGTAGGCTCGTTGGCCGCCATTTCTACCTACCTACCTACCATGGACCGTATGTTCGCCAGAGGTAGGCTGCGGTGGGGAAAAATCTCGCACTCTGGCATTGGCTATCCCACCAATTCATCGCCAACAGGAGAAATACAAGGAACTCGATGAACAGGAAGCTTTATTTGCGTAAGATTTGAAGCGAATTTTTGAAAATGGATTGAAAATCTCTTTCTTTCAGTGCGTGTTCTCAGAAACTAGTCGCCAGGCAGCAAGAAACGGTCGCCTACAGTCACGGAAATAAGCTCAATCTCAAGCTTGTGAATCCCGAGACAAGGTAGTCACTCAAAGGCCAAAAAAAACGCCAAATCTTCAAAAAATCTCGAGATAGACCTAAAAGTACATAAGAAAAAGTTAGTTCCCTTTCGGCTGAATCATTTACATAAATCTTTGATTAACAATTTTTTTATTCTAGGAGCAACTTTATAAAGATAAGCGAGACCTCACGAATCATCAATTGCTTCGCCAAACCCAGTTCTCAGATTTCCCTTGGCGCACGAAAGAATCCAATGCCATTTACCCCTAACCCCGACCTAACGTTGGTTCCGCTCACTGCGACAACTAAGCATTTTGTTCCGAAAAAGTTCAAAACCGGTGGCCTAGTCGCCACCACAAGACAAAGTTAAAGAAGAAAAAAATCCATTACATCTCTCAAGGGCGGCAAATCGTGATCCCTGATCTAGGAGTGTTATCAAGACCTCCCAATCAAAAAAAAAAACTTAGTTAATTTGTTGTTTCTGTTTGTTGATCGTAGTTAGTGAAATTATTGTGTTTTTTTTTACTCGAGAAATATAAATTGAAATAAATGAAAGATGTTGAGTGTTTATTCGAGTTTTGTTGTTTATTATACGGTTAATTTGTTTGGTAAGTAAATTGTGTAAACATGAATGGAATAACAGTTGGAAAAAATCAATTTCAAGAGACTTCTCGCAGCTCTGTGGTCCGTTCTTTTTCTCTAAAAAGTTAACTATTGTTAACTATTGTTAACTTTGGTCGTTCCTAAATTCTCAAATTGTTACATTGTGTAATATTCTGACGTCTTCAAATCGTTCCTAAATTCAATGTTGAGCTGTCAGAATGTTACACTTTGTAACAATTTCCAACTCATCTCGACGATATGAATTGAAATGTTAATCTGTCAAAAGCAGCTGAATTTGGAAATGTTTTCATTTTGTGGTTATCTTTTGTTTACTTTTCGTTCTTTTGAGTTGAAACTATATTAATTTTTAGATTTCCTTTTTCAGTTTAATAGATTTGTCGATTTCGATTTTTGGAAACGAGTTCTGTTATTTTATGATGAATATTCTTTGTTTGATGTATTCTTTCGTTTATATTTCGGTAGAAATTTAACAAGTGAATTTGTGTCCATTTTGAATCAAAAAAAATTCTTATATTTCGCTGGAAGATTCGCTTTTTTTCCAAAAATAAAGTTTATTTAATATATAATTAACAAACTGTAAACATTTTTTAAGTATTTTTTGAAATAAATTTGATGCAATTAAATGATTTCTTTGATTTATTCATTCTAAATGTATTTTCATTTTTTCAACCCATTGCGTTTGACAGATCAACAATATTTTTAACATTGATCGTTCCTAAATGAAATGTTACACTGTGTAACATTTTTAACAATGGCACTTCAACATCTTTATTTGACACATTCACAATAGTTAACTATTGTATAGAAAAAGAACGCACCACTGGCGTAACACTTACTTACATGATATCACCACGCAGACGGAACACCAAACGAGATGTTGTAACCGGGTAGAGTAAAAAGAATCGAATTGCTTTACGGGAAAAATCGAACGCTGTTGGTCTGGGGATGCCCTCCTTGTCCTAAATATTGGCTTTCACATTTCCGATTGTGTCAGAGGGCTCAACTTCCAAGATATTCAATGGTTTTTCCAGTAATGTGGTTTTCGTTTCGACCAAAAAAATCGATTTTTCTTTGACGGTGTTCACATTGGATTCACTCCGCGCGACTCATTTTGACATCTTTTTGTTTTATCTTACTCCACCTCATGATGAAAAAGAGATGGTCTAGTGAGGCAGGATATTTTCAAAAAAATTAAAAAATCCTGCCTCACTTTCTCATATAGTGAGGCGGAGTGAGATAAAAGAAATAGATGTCAAAATGAGTCGCGCGGAGTGAGTCCAACGTGAACACCGTCTTTGATTTGTTTGATTTGTGACAAGTTTTTCCTTTCGACCAAAAAAATCGATTTTTTTGTCGATCTGAAGTCGATTTTGCAGATCTCGATTTTTAGCAATATTTACACAGATTTTCACACGCACTTGCACACACATGAAAGAAAAGTGACTTGTACCCAGTGTCGCTTTTAAAAAAGGCACTCATACAATCATAAAACAAAATAAAATCACGTTTTGTGTTCGTTTTGCCAGTAAAATTTAAGATCTGACACTCAAATGTGAATTGGTTGAAACGAAAGCCACATAAGTCTGGACGAAGGTGTGAATTAGGTTTCTTCAGAAGTGGATCGAAATGCCGAGCAGGATATCCGCCTCTATCTAAAGGATAGGTAGGAAAATAAAGCAGTTTGAAATAACTGCAAGGGTAAAATAAATTAATTAATTTCAATGAAAAATAAAAACAAATTTACTAATGTGGCTTTCGTTTCAACCAATTCAGATTTGGGTGTCAGATCTTAAATCTTATGTGGTTTTCGTTTCGACCAAAAAAATTGTTTTTTTTTTATTTTTTTATTTGTGACAAAATTTTAATTTCCTTTCTACCAAAAAAATGGAATTTTTGTCGATCTGAATTCGATTGTGCAGATCTCGATTTTTAGCAAGATTTACACAGATTTTCACACGCACTTGCACACACATCAAAGAAAAGTGACATTTATCAGTGTTATTTCAAATGTGGCACTCACACAATTAAACTAAAATCACGTTTTCTGTTCCAGTAAAATTTAAGATCTGACACCCAAATCTGAAATGGTTGAAACGAAAACCACATTACTGGCAAAACGAACACAAAACGTGATTTTATTTTGTTTTGTGATTGTATGAGTGCCTTTTTTAAAACAACACTGGGTAAATCTTGCTAAAAATCGAGAACTGCAAAATCGACTTCAGATCGACAAAAATTCGATTTTTTTGGTCGAAAGGAAGGGAAAAACTTGTCACAAATCAAAAAAATAAAAAAAAAATCGATTTTTTTGGTCGAAACGAAAACCACATAACATCATCCGGAAGAATTCTGAAATTTAGCTGAATTGCAAAATAAAACCAAACAATAAATGTCAAACCAGTGCTAAGGGGTATTTTAAAAAAAAAATCCCATACCCAAATCCGAAATTTTTACACACAACTCGCTTAATTTGCAAAACTGTTAATTTGTATGAATTTTAGTTATGTCGAAGTTCATAAAATAAGGTAAAATTAGTAGAAATTGGCAGATTTGAAAAGTAAATGAGTAGAGGTAGTATTTTGCTTTACACTTTTTGCTAAGAATATTGAATATAGTAGTCTCAAAAACACAGTTTGAGCGCGTTTTTATAGAGAATTCTAATCCTCTACAATTTCGGTTAAGATACATTCTACCGATAAATTAAAAGTAAGGTTCGTTTTTTTACTTCAAATTTGTGTGCATTTTAATCAATTTTATTATAAAAATACGAACTTTTTCAAGATTTCTTAAAAGTTGCCTATTGGGCGAGTCGTATTTATTAGATTTTCGACTAGTTAGACAGTTTCTAAATATTTTAAAATAGTCGGAAAATGCTTTATTTGATAAATATAAAAAATATTGCAATATTGCAAGTTTAGAAAATATATTCCGTTGTCTTAAGGTGGGTAAAAAGAACTTCAGACATTAAAAAAATTTGTATAACTTGGACGACCGTCTTAAGTACGACAACGTTTATAAATACAAATATACGATTTTTTCCTCGAAATAATGTTTCACAAATATCTTAATTCAAATGGAGAAAATAAATTTCATTGAAAAATCTTTTATTTCGAATGTGACTCTAAAATCAAAAGTTTTATAAAATAAAACAAAAAAATATTTTTTCCGGGCTCTCCCAACACTACGCCAATTGGTGACTTTCTATGACAATAGATGGCCTTACCTTCTATTAATGAAATTTCACTCTAAGGCGAAGTGTGCAACAGATTGCGCTAAAAATAGTATTTATTTTTGCCGGTAGGCCCGAATTTGTCGCTGATTTCGCTTTCAGAAGTGGAACCATCTTCTCTGCAGGCTTTGTATGGAAATGACAAACAACAAGCAGTCCATATATTTATAATGGGTGCGTTTCTTTATTTTTTCCGGATAAAGAATAGAAAAGACGGAAAAGGCAAAATATCTACACAGTATATCCAGAATCGAATAAATAAGGAAACCGATCTTAATAGAAAGAATATCCAACTATCAGCTGTTTGTCTTCATGTCAAAAAATCATTTTGCGATTATTTCTGATAGAAGAAACAAATAGTTATTTGTTTTGCAAATTATAAATTAATTTTACGCACACGCATAAGCATCATGAAGATACAAAAATAATAATCACAAAAACATGCTCACCCATTTCCATTTCATCAAATTTCCATTGTATATAAACTCCATTGTATATAAACTCTATAGTACTCTCATGGAACAGATATTTTTACTTGGGCCTCGGTTGTGCTGGTGGCGTTGTAGTCAAGTAAAATTGACGTTGCAGACTGAGAGAATTCTATATATGTTAGAAATAAAATACTGTGAGCACATTTCAGAGAGCAAACGGGAAAGGGAAGGTTGTATTATTTTCAATTCGTATATTAATAAATCGAGTAAGGGAGATAAAATTGAATCAGCTGTTCGCGTCATGGCAACGACAACAATTAGGAGGAGCAAATTAAATTTTTTTGTCATCTTTTTGAATATTAGATTTTTTGCTTCCTATGAGCTATAGACATATATTTATATGTTTATACATTATGCTTTTTATTTTTCAGCACAATTTGAATTTGTTTTTAGATTTTCAGTTTTGTTGATTTTCAAAGCAACGTTGTTTAATTTCACTATAGCTTAGTGGAATACAACGTTGCTACATTTTGCATTATGGTGCATAGGTAGGTATCAGAGATTAAAATGAGCGTGTTCGAATCAGTTCGAACAAAATCCAATTTTTGTTTATGATCGTTCATACTCGATCGTTCCGCCTCTATACTCGTAAGTCATTTTATCCACGAGTAAAAATCACAGATTAGCCATATGAAGATGAGAATGTTTCGTACGTTTCACCCTCCAAAACCCATTTGTTTACATTGTTGTATTTGTAATTTTTTCCCGCGTCGATGAATAAATGTGAATTGCAACAACAATTTAACCAGGTGTGTGAAGATCCCTACTGTCTATGTGTGAGATTTTTATACACACATTCTCATTTTTTATCTGAAAACTGCCAGTTCAAGCTTGTAGGCAAATTAAAATGGCTGCCGGGGATTCTCATCTTCATGTGGCTAATCTGTGGTAAAAATACTCATAAGTAAAGTCAAACAAATTGGTCGAACTCATGAGTATCGGTTGCCTTCTTTATCATAACTCATGAACATTTGCAACAATTTTCGGGTACTCAAAACAAAGCGAGTATACTCGAAAGAAAATGGGTATTCGAAAATATTGTGAACATCATGAATAACCAAAGGCAATGGGATCGTGGATCGGTCATCGGTATTGCATCGTAGTTCGTATGGAAGGGAAGGTAGATTTTGTGTATTTTATCTATTCATTGTTTCTATATGTTCAGTGGTTTCAATTTGCAATAATTTGCAAGAAGCAAAACCTGTTTTTGTTGTTTTTTTTTTTCCTTTTGCAAGGAATAGATTTATTATTGGGTTGGTAAGAAGATGCAACATATGATCGTCAATATCTGCGACAAGTGTATTTAGGTATACCTAATTTATGTATGTAAATAATATACGCAACCCTATAATGAAATTGCATTATAATGTTGTATTTTGGAATTTGTTTTTAAAAAGGATAACTCTTTTGGTTTCTAGGTCTAGGTAAATTGCAGCTTAAACGACTTTACAAAAATTCATAAACATATGTACATATCTGTATCTAAATAGCGAAAAATTGTATGCGCATTGCGTAGGTATGTAAGATGTAGGTTAGGTGCATTTATATAGTGATGTCTATACCTACAATGTTTTTTTAAGGAACGGGTTGAATTCGCAGGAAAAAAACTGGTCTGTGTTTTTTGCGATTATATTGAAAAGATTTATGAATGGGTCGATATATGGAAAATATGCAATTATATGACACATAATCGTCAATATCGCGACAAATGTCTTTTTGTATGTAAGGTATGTATGTATATAATATACACACGAAACGCCATATGAAAGTTTGGGATATTGCGGTTTTTATGCCATTCCTTTTAAAAGGATAGATTCTTTTGTTTTCATGTGGGAGATTTTTAAACGCATTCAAAAAAATATATAATTATATATAACATAGGTATATATGGAAATCTAATAACTGAAAAAAGAACGAGATTGAACCCAGAAACAGTCAAGAATTCAATGGTCGCGAATTTCAATTTGAAGATAAATCCAATTTCACTGAACGACGCCAGCTTTAGAGAATCAACAATTTAATAATAAAATAAAAATATTATTCAATAAAAAGGTTTCTAAAATACATTATTACCTTTATAAATAGGTATACCTATCTAATTTATTATTTTAAACAATAATTTCATAGCTTTTAAGTTTTTCTTAGTTTTATTTATTTTTTATTAATTTTCTTCTTTTAGACCTAGGTAACTATATATCTTTTTTTCTTCATTTTATTTTGCTTGGATATCATATATGTATTTATCTTATGTACGTTCTTTATTAATTCATTTGAACAAAGTTGAAAAAATTACGTTTCATCTATTGGAAAACTCATAATCCGAGAAACAATTATTTCTCACTACTTCCTAGACGTAATACTGAAAAAAGGAATGGAAATGACATCTCAAAAACCAACCACCATCCACCAATCTACACAAAATAGTTCAGCTACCCATCGTCAACCACCGACCTCGAATACACATCTTCCGCCACAATTCGAGTATATTTGATCATATCGATCGTGGACAATTTGGTTACGAGCGCTTGACTCGTTTTTATTCGAAACCATTTGTACTCGGTTGCAACGTATACTCGTTTGTACTCGCTCGATGTGTGTGCTGACTTACGAGTCATGATACTCATGAACATGAAAACTCGTAAACATTTTGGTTGTGTTTGACTTTGTTTGTTTGAAGCTTTTTTCGAATGAGTATTCGATGTTCATGAACTATACTCTACTCGTTTTATTCTCTGGCAGGTATACCCAATTTTCAAGTAAAGTAGGTACATAGGTATAGCTATATTTAATAGATGTTTGGTAGGCTTTTTTCACCGTAGGTATTTTATTAATTTTGTTATTCAAAAAGAAGAAAATTGCAATTTTGAATAACAAAAATAATAATAATTATGTAGGTATTAGGCAGGTACGTATAAATTGTTTTTTAGGAAGGTATATTAATATCAATTTAGGGATGTAGGTGGGTGGGTGGTTATGCACAGGGTGATACCTATTACGACATTGTATTTTTGAAAATGTTAAAAAAATATGGATAGGTACCTACCTACCTAATCTTCATAGTGTATGAATGTATTTGGTAGGTAGGTATGTACGTACATTTTAAATACTACCACCAAAAATTATGTTTTTTTCAATTTTTCAAAAGTTAAAAAAAAATTAAATTTGGCTTATCAATTTTAAAAAACCCATTGAAATACACCTAAAAAACTATTTTCAAAAAATTAAGTCGGTACATTTTTTCCGAAAAAAATAGTTTTTATCAGTAGGAGAATTTTTAAAAGATAAAAAGAAAATAAAAATTTGGTGTTCCAGTTTTTAAAACCAATTCAAATACTCCTAAAAATCTATTTTTAAACAAAAATTAAGAAATTATTTCGTTAGTTTTTATAAGTAAAGACAATTTTGATAATTTCGAAAATAATCCAAAATTTGTTGTTTTAGTTTAAAAAAACAATTGCAATGCTCCTAAAATCTATTTTTTTTAAAAACATTAAGCAAATTATTTTGAAAACATTAGTTTTTATGAATATAGACAATTTTGAAAAATGTGAAAAAATCAAAAATTTGGTGTTTTAGTTTGAAAAACAATTGCAGTACTCTTAAAAAAACAATTTTTTTCAAAAAAATTAAGGAAATTATTTCAAAAAAAATAGTTTTTTTGAATCCAAATAATTTTGAAAAATTGAAAAAGACAAGACTTTGGAGTATACAATTGTAATACTCCTAAACTATTTTTTTTAAATAAAATTAAGCTAAAAAAGATTTTTTGTGAGAATAAATAAAAATTTATTGTTTCAAAATGACCTATTAAACTTATTCGCAAACAAATAATCCCACTTCCACTCAAACACCCACTTAGTCGTTACTATAAGAAACAAACCAACCTATATCCCCAATTTTACTAAAAAAAAACGGTCAAACTTATATGAACAAGTAAGACGTGCTTACCACATTTGTTAATTTTTTAGCATTTCAAACCGATTTCTTACAAAATTTAACTTAATTAAGTATTTCTAACTTGTGTCATCAGCATGTTTTTATTAAATTAAAGCCTAATGCAGAAAAATAAGTGTCTTGTTTTAACTTTCCAGAACATTGATAATTAATTTTTAAGAAAAAACACACTAATTTTAATTAAATTAGGATACTTTTCTCTTCTTAAAGTCTAAACTATAAATTTGTCTGAATAAAAAACCTAAGGCAACATGAATTTAAAAATTAAATGAAAAACTGCACGTAATAAATTCATCAGATGATAGGTAGGTATGATGGTAAATTTAAAACTTCTCAAGTTTCAGCTCAATCAGATTATTATTTCTTGATTTTTTAGCAAATTTTTATATTTTGATGTTCAGCTCAATTTATAGAAAAGTTTAAAAAAATATTTACGGGAACTTCTGATTCAACAACAAATACATTGTCTTAATTTCAGCTCAATCTGATGGTTAGTTTGAATTTCACAACATAAACGAACAATCATATGTGTATATCTACCTACATACATACCTATATAGATACAAATAAATACCTACCTAATGTAAGGCATCTAACTTGAGTTCATAAAAAATCTTAAATAGAGCCATTCTTATAATTACCTTCGTATAGTACCTATTTACATAACTGAAATCTCAACGGAAAACCTCTACCTACAAAAGTGTATAACATCCTTCGCTAAAAAATTCAGTCAAAAAGTATTTATTCAAAACAAAATTATTTTTCTCAGTGGTAACCGCGTTTAAATAATTTACATGCATATTATACATTTATGGGCATTCTCAGTCATACGTCACAGCATGTATTTATATACCTATATGCATATTATACATTTGCTCTATACCCAAACACAAACACACGTCACAGCAATTACAAAAATTCAGCCTTCTTTTGAACAATATTTTATTTTCGTTCTTTCTATACCCAAAAAACAAACAAAAAAAAACATTTTCCCCTTTCTATAAAAAATGATAAAAGCAAAAAGAACAAATTAGCTTTTTTCCTGTCCCCCTTGAACTCCCATACATTTTGTATAGGTTCTTCTCTATCGTCAATTTTCCATTAGCCTTCATTATAATTCTCTTATTTATCTCTTACTTTTAATTTAATTATTTGATACTCTGCCTACTCTTAAAACTGGACACCTAAAGCCTTAACTACATAAGCCAAAAAGTACTTTTGTACAAAAGTAAAAATATATTTTTTCCCGCTAGCGTAGTTGTTTTGTGAAAAAGAATATAAAATTTTTTTTTTAAACCAAAAATTAATCCTTCTGCATCATTTTTATAAGTTTTCCATTCAGAAAAACAATTCCAAAATGAGTTTGAAAATTTTTACTTTTGTACTTTTTCACTTTTTGGGCTTATGTAGTTAAGCCTTAAGTCTGCACAAATTTTAGTTAGGCCGCGGTTGCCCAGGTGGCGTCGCGTTCGTTCCTCTTCATGATAATACTATAAAAATATATATACAATGTAAACTCTATAGTACTCTCATGGAACAGATTTTTTACTTGGGCATCGGTTGTGCTGGTGGCGTTGTAGTCAACAAAATTGACGTTGCAGACTGAGAGCATTCTATATATATTTAACTGTGAGCAGAGTTAAGAGAGCAAATGAGAAAAGGAAGGTTGTATTATTTTCAATTCCTATATTAAGAAAGGGAGTAAGGGAGATAAAATTGAATCAGCTGTTCGCGTCATGGCAACGACAACAATTAGGAGGAGCAAATTAAATTTTATTGTCATTTTTTGACGTTTCTTTTTGAAGAATAGATTTTTTGCTTCCTATGAGCTATAGACTTATATTTATATGTCTATACATTATGCTTTTTATTTTTCAGCATGATTTGAATTTGTTTTTAGATATTCAGTTTTGTTGATTTTCAAAGCAACGTTGTTAAATTTCACTATAGTTTAGTGGAATACAACGTTGCTACATTTGGAATTATGGTGCATAGGTAGGTATACCCAATTTTCAAATATAGTATGTACATAGGTATAGCTACATATATATTTAATAGATTTTTGGTAGGCTCTTTTCACAGTTGGTATTTTATTATGTTTGTTATTAAAAAAGAAGAAAGTTAGTTGGAAGTTTGAATAACAAAAATAATAATAATTATATAGGTATTCGGTAGGTAGGTATAACTTGTTTTTTAATGTTTAGGTAGGTATGAAGGTATATAGGTACCTAGGTACATATATGTACATATCAATGTAGGGATGTAGGTGGATGGGTGGTTGTGTATGCACAGGGTGGTACCTATTAAGACATTTAATTTTTAAACATTTAAAAAAAATAAAGAAAGGTACTTAATCTACATAGATATGAATGTATTCGATAGATAGGTATGTACGTAAATTTTAAATATTAACCAACCACCCACCTATAAAAAATTATTTTTCAAAGCAAATCAAAATAAAAATAAATAGCTTATACAACCTACCTAGCTTTCTTTTTCGAAGAAAAATACAACCTAGGTATCCACGTATTTCTGGGTAAAAAAGGTACCTTTCTGACTAATTATACAATTTAGAAAAAAATTAAATTTTGTTTTAAGTAGGTATTTATGCATTTAAATTGAACAAAAAAATTGAAATTGAAATAGGAATACCTACCTTCATATGGGCAATTTAGCAAAATTTGAAAAAAATCAAATGTTTTTTTTGGAAAAAATTTGCTTTCATCAGCAGACAATTTTTCATAAACTAAAAAAAAAAATTAAATTTGGCTAGTCAATTTTGAAAATCCATTGAAATACACCTAAAAACTATTTTCAAAAAAAATTAAGTACATTTTTTCCGAAAAAAAATTTGGTGTTTTAATTTAAATTAAAGAAATTAAGGAAAATATTTCGAAAAAATTAGTTTTTTTAAATACAAATAATTTTGAAAAAATTTAAAAAGACAAAACTTTGGTGTGTATTAAAAAAACAATTGCAATACTCCTAAAAACTATTTTTTAAATAAAATTAATTTCAAAAAGTGTTTTTGTGAGCATAAATAAAAATTTATTATTTCAAAATTACCTCTTAAACTTATTCGCAAGCAAATAATCCCACTCCCACTTAAACACCCACTTAGTCGTTACTATAAGAAACAAACCAACCTATATCCCCAATTTTACTAAAAAAAAAACGGTCAAACTTATATGAAAAAGTAAGACGTGCTTACCACATTTGTTAATTGTTTAGCATTTCAAACCGATTTCTAACAAAATTTAACTTAATTAAGTATTTCTAACTTGGTTTATAAGCATGTGTCTTGTTTGAACTTTCCAGAACATTGATAATTAATTTTCAAGAAAAACCACACTAATTTTAATTTAATTAGGATAATTTTATCTTCTTAAAGTCTTAACTATAAATTTGGCTGAATAAAAAACCCAAGGCCACATGAATTCAAAAATTACCTAAATGAAAAACTGCACGTAATAAATGCATCAGATAATAGGCAGGTATGATGGTTAATTTAAAACTTTTCAAGTTTCAGCTCAAACGGATTATTTTTTCTTTAGTTTTTAACTCATTTTTATATTTTGATCTTCAGCTCAATTTATAGAAAAGTTTAAAAAATTATTTACGGGAACTTCTGATTCAACAACAAATACATTGTCTAATTTTCAGCTTAATCTGATGGTTAGTTTGAATTTTACAACATAAACGAACAATCATCTGTGTATATCTACCTACATACATACCTATATAGATACAAATAAATACCTACCTAATGTAAGGCATCTAACTTGAGTTCATTAAAAATCTTAAATAGAGCCATTCTAATACCTTCGTATAGTATTTACATAACTTAAATCTCAACGGAAAACCTCTACCTGCAAAAGTGTATAACATCTTTCGCTATAAAATTCAGTCAAAAAGTATTTATTAAAAACAAAATTATTTTTCTCAGTGGTAACCGAGTTTAAATAATTTACATGCATATTATACATTTATGGGAATTCTCAGTCATACGTCACAGCATGAATATACCTATATGCATATTATACATTTGCTCTATACCCAAACACACGTCACAGCAAGGACAAAAATTCAGCCTTCTTTTATTTTATTTTCGTTCTTTCTATACCCAAAAAAAAAACAAACAAACAAAAAAAACATTTTTCCCTTTCTATAAAAAATGATAAAAGCAAAAAGAACAAATTAGCTTTTTTCCTGTCCCTCTTGAACTCCCATACATTTTGTATAGGTTCTTCTCTATCGTCAATTTTCCCTTAGCCTTCATAATTTATTCTCTTATTATTATCTCCTACTTTCAATTGAATTATTTCCTACTCGTTGTTTCCTACTCTACCTACTCTTAAGCTGGACACCTCAGTCTGCACAAATCATCTGATTTTAGTTAGGCCGCGGTTGCCCAGGTGGCGTAGCATTCGTTCCTCTTCATGATAGTACTATAAAAATATATATACATATACGGAATATCTGGAACACGGCTTTTGCGTTTCTTTATTCTCTGGAATATTCCGGATATACTTTTTTGTTGTTTCTTTATTCGTTCTAGAATTATTGGAATGTGTTCTTTCTGTTCCTAGTCAAGAGCTAGTGTAAATGGAATATTCTCTACTTTGACAGATACATTTCATTTTTTTCATTGGTTACAATTAGGTAATTGTTATTTTGTCTGCCGTCTGCCTCTGCCATGGATGAATAGAAATTTAATGAAATGGAAATGGGTGAGCATGTTTTTGTATCTTCATGATGCTTATGCGCGTAAAATTAATTTATAATTTGCAAAACAAATAATTATTTGTTTCTTCTATCAGAAATAATCGCAAAATGATTTTTTGACATGAAAACAAACAGCTGATAGTTGGATATTTTTTGTATTAAGATCGGTTTCCTTATTTATTCGATTCTGGATATTCTGTGTAGATATTTTGCCTTTTCCGTCTTTTCTATTCTTTATCCGAAAAAAATAAAGAAATACACCCACAATGAAATTTCTATTCATCCATGGCAGAGGCAGACAAAATAACAATTATCTAATTGTAACCAATGAAAAAAATGAAATGTATCTGTCAAAGTAGAGAATATTCCATTTACACTAGCTCTTGACTAGGAACAGAAAGAACACATTCCAATAATTCTAGAACGAATAAAGAAACAACAAAAAAGTATATCCGGAATATTCCAGAGAATATAGAAACGCAAAAGCCGTGTTCCAGATATTCCGAATAAATAAAGAAACACACCCAATAAGTCAATGATAATATTGAAGCTAATGTCGTTTTCGATTGGATTTTCGGTAAATTGTACTCCTTTTCAATTCCAATCGAATATGAAAACACTGACTTTCCTAAATTTACACACACACTACCAAAGCTGCCATTTAACAAAATGGCTTCTTCAAGTATTTATCACTTTTGACAAGTAATCCAACGAAAAACTTTATATGTATGTGTGTGTTCCTCATCTACTCCAAAATGAAATTGGGGACAGAAGAACACTCCGAAAACATTACTCGGAACAGCCAATCGAAGGCTTTTGGAGTAGTAGGAGTATAAAAGGAGTACTCCGTACATCCAAACGAAAACGACATAACTGATTTACAATTACTTCATCTATTAATTTAACGTAACGTGACGACGTGAAATGCTCTATAATGTGTATACTCTTTGAAAATAATTTAACTAGAACGACGAGATCACGTCACACTCACGTCACACTCAGTCTTCAATACATGCATTCTGTCTCTTCGACATCCTTCACGTTGTGTGACGCTGAACGTGACTGAGATTTTTCACTTCTTGTCTAGGAGCAAATAAAATTTTCTTTCACTTAAATCGATAACCATTACCGCTGTTTGCTGATTTCATTGGTTGCTATTGTTAATTAGTTTCGCAATGATTCAACTTTGTTTTCATACTTTTTTTAATTAATAACATCAAACTAATAAACAAACATCATCGAAAAGAATTCTGAAACTGAATTGCAAAATAAAAACAAACAATAAATGTCAAACCAGTGCTAAGGGTTATTTGAAAAAAAAATCCCTTAACCAAATCCGAAAATTTCCTTTTTTTTACAAACAACTTCTCGCTTAATTTTCAAAACTGTTAATTCATACAAATTTTAGTCATGTCGAAGTTCATAAAATAAAATTAGTAGAAACTGGCAGATTTGAAAAGTAAATGAGTAGAAGTAGTATTTTGCTTTACACTTTTTGCTAAGAATATTGAATATATTTAGTAGGCGTGTTTTTTGCAAGTCCATATGGATTTGTCGAAAAAACGACATCGGGACTTCTTACTTACAGTACGTAAGTCCCGATAATTATCTGGACTTAGCTAAGTCCATATAGATTTAAGTTGTTGTTTTATTTACGTGTAAAACAATTAGTTCCGATGTTGTTTTTTCGACAAATCGACATGGACTTGCAAAAAAAAAACGCCTAGTAGTTTTAAGTACACAGTTTAAGCGCGTTTTTATAGGGAATTCTAATTCTCTACAATTTCGGTTAAGATAAATTAAAAGTAAGGTTCGTTCCTTTACTCCAAATTTTTGGGCATTTTTGTACAATTTTATTGTTTTTTTATGAACTTTGACAGAACTTTGGACTGAAATGCATAAAAATCAGAATTTTAAAGTAAAGGAATGAACCTATGAATATGAGTTATAATTAAAAAAAATACGAACGTTTTCAAGAAAAATAAGATCTAAAAAGCTGCTCGGAAGTTGCCTAGTGGGCGAGTCGTATTTATTAGATTATTGACTAGTTAGACAGTTTATAATTATTTCGAAATAGTTGGAAAATACTTTATTTGATATATACAAAAAATATTGCAATATTGCAGGTTTAGACAATAGATTCCATTGTCTTAAGGTAGGTAAAAAGTTAGAAAACTTCAGACATTAAAAATGTTTTCTATAACTTGGACGGCCGTCTAAAGTAAGACGGCGTTTATAAATACCATTGTACGAATTTTTCCTTGAAATAATGTTTTAAAAATATCTTCCTTCACTACATCTCTTGAAATGGAGAAAATAAATTTCATTGAAAAATCTTTTATTTCGAATATGACTCTAAAATCAAAGGTTTTATAAAATAAATCAAAAAGGATTTTTTTCAGTGCTCCCCCAACACTACGCCGATTGGTGACTTCCTATGACCATAGATGGCCTTACCTTCTATGAATGAAATTTCATTCTAAGGCGAAGTATGTAACAGATGGCGCTAAAAATAGTATTTATTATTGTCGGTAGGCCCGAACTTGTCGCTGATTTCGCTTTGATAACTGGAACCATCATCTCCGCAGGTTATGTATGGAATTGACAACCAACTAGCAGTCCATATATAATAAGTCAATGGCAAAATCTGTCGCGAAAAATTCTGTCGGTCTTTAAAAGATAAAGAGTCGCTTTCGACATGTCACTGACAGCTCCATATGAACATTTTTACCCCAAACACCAGAAGAAGTTTTACTTCAAAAATCTATGGCTACCAACAAATTAAGTTTGTTGATGTTTGTGTGTAAAAATCTGCTGACCTGCCTATTCACTCTTTCAAAAAACACGACTAATATCAGTTTTGGAGTGGCTACAGCGCCACGTATAGAACACATGTTGAGTTTAATTTTTCTGTTCCATGAGAGAACTATAGATTGTATATACAAAGCTATTAGTAAATCAATTTATTTTTATAGCATTTATCTTTCGTTTTTCATTTTTCTGAAAAAAAAAACGGTTTATATCTCATGAATTTCTTGTATAGTTTAGTGCTTTTTGACACCAGAATATATAAATGTCTTATAATTTAATGGTAAATTAAAGAAAATTGTCTTTCTATTACGTTACGATAAAAATGTATACGTTAAAAGTTGGAAACTTTGTTGGAGACTGCCCATTTTAGCCCAAAAAAGTCTGGAACAAACTTATGTCAAATTCCTTTCAACAAAAGAACCGATTCTGTTCCGATTTTTTTCTAAACAAAATCGATTCTTTTCTGTCAAAACAAATTCTGCATTTTTAGCAAGATTTCGTTTACCGACTTGCACTCGATTAATCCAGATTAAAAATTTAAATCCAGATGTAAAGCAACCAAATTCAATGTAAATACATCTGGACTTAAGTTTTAATCTGGATGTATCTGGATTGAAAGTCGGGTAGTGTTAGGATGGCAATCGTTTTTTTTTGTTGCAACGTATTCTACATAATTAAACAAAATATTCAACAATATTTTCAGTCAATATAACTACAAAAATAATTAATTGCAGCTGTCTAGTAGTACACACAATACACGAAAAAAAATCGATTCTTTTACGAATTCCTTTCAATTGACAGACACAAATCGATTCGGTTTAGAAAAAATTGGATTTCTTTGTTGAAAGGAATTCAACATTAATACTATTTTGATCTGTCAACTCAAATTTAAATTCGATAAATGGAAATGAGTGAAGATATACGTTTGCACAATTACTTCTATTGAGAAATTGTTTATAGATTATTTATTGTTAAAAAGTCTTGCTTCGGATGTTTTAGTTAAAAAACCTACCAAATTGAATTGAAACCTACCAACCTACCAAGTTTGGTAGGATGCTACCAAAACGGCAACCGTGCATGTGTGTAGAGTATAACTGAAAGCAGAGTTGTTAAACTAATGTTGACAGCGTGTGCAGGTGCAGGATTAAATTATATTGATGTTGCCAGAACTTTAAGTTATGGAGCATGAAAATTTCAAGAAATGAGACGGTAATAATCGAGTTATATGGACCCTTCGCCGCTGGTATAGACATTATATATGTACCTATATTATATTTTTTTATTATTTTTGGTCAGAGAGAAACTGTGTAGCCGAAGAATAAATACATGCATACAAATATGTATGTTTTGTTCTTAGAGGATATGTGTAATATGGAGTGCTTGTTTTTGTTCGAATGCGAACCTTTCATAGGGGTCGCTGTTCAAGTTTCGGTCACTGAGTCTTCTGCACATTAGAGAAAAAAACTAAAAAAGAAGATATTAAAATCGCGCGTTCACGCGAGCGTGATTATTAAAACTTGTGTCGAATTTCTTTCACCCATTTCAGAGGGCTTATTTGTGTATGTGGTGGTGTGTTTTATTGGACAGGAATTTGAATACAAAAAATAGTGCATCTACAAATTCACAACAAATATTTCAAAGTGCATTTAATTTATCACGTCCCTTTGATAAGATTAAATACAAATTTATTTTAGTGAATAGAGATGCAAAACAAAAATTAATTGTTCGTTTATCCAAGCAACAAAAAATTACAATTCAGTAATGAAAAGAAGCAGGAATTTGAAGTACGAACTTCTTAAAATCAGACAAAGAATATACACCGGCGCAATGTGGCCCGTTTTGACCATCATATCTATTAAATTAAGTATTATTTTGATCCTGGTTATAACCTCTTCATTGACTCCAATTATTCGAGCGGTTTCCAAATTCTTGCTTTGGTTTATCTACATCAAGTCCACGTTCATTTGCCCGGTTTTGATATCTGTATGATGGAGAGATGAAGACAGCCATTCCTCATTTTTGTTTATGAAATTTAATCTCGATCTTTGATGGGCTGCGACCCATTTTGTATTAATGTTGTAATAAAAGCTTTTTAATTTTGCTTCATTTTCTGGTAAATTTTCACCGGATAGTTGGTATTCACTTATTACGGCAAAAAAAAACTCTTCAAGACTCTCAACTTTGACAAAAACTTCAAACAAAATATTGTATGGTATATCCATTTCAAATAATTTTTCCTTATACAACCACTGGATCGCTCGTTCAAGTTTTCAATGATAATTTTATCCCAATGTTTTATCTTTTTATACCATAAAACTAAATACCTGAAGTAAAATTATTCAATTTATGACATCCTAATAAGGTAATCTGTTTATCTATAAGATTCAAATCTTTAAAAAAAATTATTCTCCACTTAAAAACTCTTACGCACAATAATTAATCATACCCGAAATCAAAAACATTCATACTTAAGTTTTATTTGAGGTCACAAGAAATAAGCTATAAAGCCGCTTTAAAAACATTGAGCAGGTTTTTCCTTTTAAATTACAAAACCATTTAATTTCAAACCAACACTCATACCTACAAAACAGAGAAAAAATATTTTCCATGATTTTTTTTCTGCACCTGAAAAAAAAATTACTGACTTTATTAAATCAAATTGCTCTAGCTGAGCTCTATGCAACTTTATTCAGCTGAGTTTTTGGTTTTATATGAAGAGATATATAAGGATTTACTATCCGTCGAGCTTGGCTTGATTATGTCTGAACCTTTTTTTTCTACTCAGATTAAAGTCGAAAAAGCGTGCAAAAATGGGTGTTTCAAAAAACATTAAATTAAGCAGTTTAAACAAATTTATCATTTTTTTTTATTTCAGATTATAGCAATTAATACATATATCAAGTAAAAATAACATAAAAAAGTTTTATTTACACTCCTTCCTAGTTTTTACACTCAAAATTAAAAAAAAAAAAATTTCAAAATAATGGTTTTTTTCTCACCATAAAAATTTTCCGACTTTAACTTGCTCTACAAGCCAAACCATTCATACAAATTAAATAATTTTTTCGATTACTACAGCTCCAAACATTTGTTAATTCAAAAAATGTAAAAGTTTTGCATTATAAACCCACCCGAAAAATGAATTTCGCAAGCACTTTTGCCTAAACGGGCCACTGTGCGGCGCGCGGTGGCGACACGATGTTCGCCTTTAAAGATTTGGAATCCAAACTGATATTGCTTATTGTTTGCAAACCACACAACGCAAATGTTTGTTTATTTATTTCATTTTGAAATTATTGTATAATAAAGGGTCCGCCATCTAACGTTTTTTTGTCAACTAGTGCTTATTTCGTGAATGTAAACACTTAGCTCATGTCTGATTTGACAGATAATTAGTTTTATCCTTCCGCTGAATGAATATGGTTGTGTATACGCTTCGCTAAGTGGGCCTGCGATCGACTTAGAGAAGATGCCGATTTTGCCAAAAAAATCATCTTTTCAGATGAAGCTCATTTTGATCTTGGCGGGTAGTAAACAAGCAAAATTGTCGCATTTGGGGCACAGAAAACCCGCACGCATACATTGAAAAGCCGATACACCCAAAACGAGTCACTGTTTGGTGCGGATTTTGGTCCAGAGGCATAATTGGGCCATTTTTCGAAAATGAGCAAGGAGTGGCCGTTACAGTCAATGGCGATCGTTATCGGGCCATGTTGAACGAATTTTTGTTCACAAAAATTGAAGAGGTGGATATTGGCAACATTTGGTTTCAACAGGACGGCGCTACGTGCCACACAGCCGAAGCTACACTCGATGTTTTGCGCCATTTTCAAAAAAAAAAAGTTATTTGGCGGAACCTTTATAATACTTGAATATTTGAAAGATTTAGGGCCAGTTTCATAGTTCATCCCTTAGTGCCAAAACACCCTTAAACTTCACTCAGGGCAAGATTTCAATTTCACACTGGCTACGCGGAAGTGAGACTTAAGTGGCCAATGTCGGGCATTTAAGTATTACTTTATTATTTGACATCTCTGGTGTCATCTTCATCTTGTCAGATTTAAAATATCAAAGTTTCAATTTTAAAACATCAACGCAAAAATTTATTTTGTTGCTGTGAAGGTGGACGAATTCTTGTAGCAAATAAATATAATAAAAGTGAAATAGATTGATTCTGATTATGATAGTGACTATGAGTACGAAAAAATTTCTAGTGTTATTATTATACGAAGACAAAAAGTTTTTAGAGTCCGACCAGATTTCTTCCATTTTTATGACGATGTTGATTTCCGAATAAGATTCCGTATGAGCAAGGAAGCAGTTATGACCGCTCTTAGTTTGATTGAACACAAAATTAAACTAAAAAAACAATGGTGAGCTAATATTTATTAAATAGGTTTCGTAAAATTAATGAAATTTTTTTTTTAGGAACAACGCGCTCTTCCCGCAACAAATGATGCTAATAACTACGTTTTTACGCCACCGGAGGCATGTTGCAAACTGTTGCAGATTTGTTTGGAGTGTCAAAAAGCACAGTCTCCCGAGTTATCAGACTTGTTTCACATTGCATAGCACAGCTTCGAGAAAAGTATATTCATTTTCCAAAGACTGAAGAGGAAAAACGAGAGTATATTCATTTTCCAAAGACTGAAGAGGAAAAACGAGAGTCAAAAATAAAGTTTTACAAGCGTGCAAAATTTCCTCGCGTTATTGCAGCTATAGATTCCACACATGTGAAAATAATGTCACCAGGTAAATTGGGCAAGAACTCTGTATAAAACCTGTTCTTACAAATTTTTTGCAGTTGGTGAGGATGCTCAGCTTTATCGGAATAGAAAAGGGTTTTTTCTTTGAACGTTCAAACTATGTGCGACAGTCAACTTAAGTTTTTGGACATTTTTGCAAGGTGGCCGGGATCTGCTCATGACGCCACCATTTTTAAAAACTCTCGTATATGTCATCGTTTAGAAATTGGAGAGTTTGGAAATGGTCTTGTAGTTGCTGATAGTGGTTATGAAAACACCAACTATATAGTAATACCTTTATCCCAAACTAATACTCCCGCTGAAAATCTTTACAACGAATCACTTATTAGGACAAGGAATTGTATAGAAAGATCTAACGGCGTGTGGAAGCGTCGTTTTCCAGTTCTCTCTTTTGGAATACGAATGAGCTTACGAACGGCGGAAAGTATTATAGTAGCTCCCGCAGTCTTACATAACGCCTGCTGCATGCACTACGATGATGCAGCTCCAATACTTTCATCAGAATTGAACCAGACTATTTCCAACGTTCTAAGTGTACCTAACAACCGATTTTCTGAAACAACAACTGGGAATAATAACAAGACACGAAGATTATTAATCGATAATTACTTTGTTAACATGTAAAATAGTGAATACACAATTTATTTAAAAATGTCTTGTTTCTGCACTTTGGAAAGTCTGTACATGCACAAAGTCTGTACATGCTTGAAAAAAATATAGGTAGAGTATACGAAAAAGAATTTTTCACATTGCGCGTCTTTTATTTATAAATATTGCTTTAGAAAATGTACAATAGTAGGTGCATATATATTTTACACATTTTCATCTGCCAGCTTCTTCAGGTGGTACTGAAGAATTTGTATTTCAATTTTATGTTTTTCTTCTTTTCTTTCCTCATCTCTTTTCAGCATTTTCATCCACTCATTGTGCTCCTTTTGCAGCAACTCTACCTCCACATGAGTTTTTTCCTCTACCCACTTCGCTTTTTTTTCTGCAAGCTTACACCAGCTGGATTTTGGTTCAGTGCCTACAAATGACAAAAATGTATATTTAATAAATAGTTGACTGATTAATAAGCAGCAGGAATACATTTTGAAACATGAAGTTTTGAGTTAACTGGCTTTTTAAGTTTAGTTGGGTTGTACTTGTCCCAGGAGGTACTTGGTCCAACAGTGGAATTAGAGTTGATTATTCTGCTTTCAAAAGTACCACTTTCTGGCGCATTTCCATCAGGTTCTTCAAGTTTTTCTTCCAACTCCTCTACTAACAATTCCTGGCTATTCTTACCGATATTAATAATAGTATCATTATCATATACACTTTCCATTCCATGGATCTGCTTTGCATGAAGCATGTTTTCCAAAACTCCATCAAAGCTTTTTACCTCAATTTTTACCGGAGGCCCTCCACCCGTTCCATAAAGTGACCTTTTATTATCAGCCGACCGCTTCTTAAGGTCCCTTTTCAGATTTTCGTATTTTTTTCTTAAGGTCTTTTCATTCCGGTGGCTCAAGAACTCTCTTCGAGCTTGGAATTCAGCCTCTATTTCCTTCCATGCCTGAAGCTTAGCATCGTTGGCAACCGCATCAGTTTTCTTGCACTCAATTATATTTTTTTTTTCGTTTACCAATTCAATTAATAAATTTATTTCCTTTTCGTGAAAATTTTGTGTCCGCCGCTCACTTCCCATTTTTAATTTTTTTTAAATAAAACGTCAAAAAAACAAGTTTTGCCACCGTAAATCATAAGGTTTGTTCAGCGAGGCTGTTCGGAACAGTTTAGAACAGTTTCGAACAGAAAAGTACAACTTTTTGCTGTTCAATGAGGAATTTTCTGTTCTAAACTGTTCTGGTTTGCTGTCCAGTGAGGCTATCTAGAACAATTTGGAACAGTTTCGAACAGGATTTTCTGTACTAGCTTTTTAGGTAGAACAACTTAGAACAGATTTCCTGTTCCAATTAAAAAAAATTGGATTCTGTAGGATTTAAGTGCCAAAGCTAAGGTACAGACAGAGAGAACAGACATCACAAAAGAAAACTTAAAAAAAATAAACTAGCTTAAGCTAAGTATACAGTTCTTCAACGAAAAAAAGCTACATGCAATTCTTATGGGAGTGATTTTTGTCAAAAAAAAATTTTTCTACAAAAAAATATTTTTATCGAACTGTGAACTTAAAGGCTCTCCCAAACCAACGCGAAACATTCGCGCGAATATGCGACGGCTGAATGTTCGAAGATTCGCATCGCGCCAGTGTGGGTGCTCCCATTATTCTCTTAATAAATTAAGACAGGCATAAGTTTCGTCGTCGTTCTTAAGTATTCGCGTTTGTTTGGGAGAGCCTTAAGCCTGGAAAAAAGAATTATACTCACCACGATTTTTTCGCGCAAAAGAATCTAGTTTGCGTGCATCAATTGTTTTTCTTCCGGAAAAAAAATTTCTTTCTCACCATCAATTTTTTTTTCGTTCAAAAGAACTGTATACTAAGCTTTGAGCAAAAAATTAAAAAATCCTTACTTTTTTGGCCATCTCTTTCTCACCATGATGTGTGTGTATGATAAAGTAGGTATAGAGATGCCAAAAAAAAGTAGGAGGAGGCAGTCCATTGTGAACACCGTTCTATAACGAGATTTTACGTATTTTAACATTGTAAGATAAGGACGCGCGCCATAAACCGCGTGTATTGCGTTCAGTCACTTTGACAAAAAAAAGTTATACTGTTATACAAACCTGGTGCCAGCACTGATCTCTATAATACACTGGATAGTCGATTCCCTTTATGTAAAACAGTCCTACAAATTCACAACAAATATTTCAAATTGCATTTAATTTATCATGTCCCTTTGATAAGATTAAATACAAATTTATTTTAGTAAAAAGATGCAAAAAAAAAAAATTGTGCGTTCATCCAAACAACAAAAAATTACAATTCAGTAATGATAAGAAGCACGATATTCTAAGAATCCGACAAAGAATACACCGGCGCGCGGCGGCGACACGATGTTCACCTTTAAAGATTTGGAATCCAAACTGATATTTTTTATTCTTTTGGATAACTTTTCGTTTAAAATATCATTTGAAATATATCTACTGTGGTAAGTAGAAGTGAGTTAATCTTGTTTCTTACAAGGAAAAAAACTTGTGAATAAGTTTTCAAAAAAACAGCTTGTGGGGAGCCTTTGCTGTTTTTGTGTGGGGAGGCTTTGCCTGGCAAAGCCAGTTAATGGGGTACCTTTGCCAATGTCAAACCCACCCAATGGGTTACTTTTACCAATGGTAAACTCACCCCATGGGTTACTTTGACCAATAGCAAAGTCACCTCAGAGGTACTTTTACCAGAGGCGAGTCACTTTAATTGAGGATGGCAAATCAACCCCAGTAAAACCAAAATCCATTCCAGTATAGTAAAACCCAATAATTAATTCTGTTCTTCAGCTCAGAAGATGCCACGCAACTATATAAAAAAGGGCAATCGCTCAGAAATCGATGAGCAAACTATGAAAGCAGCAGTAGAAGCAGTCGAAGTTAACAAAACAATGTCCATAAGCGGAGCAGCTATATTTTATGGTTTCAAACGGACAACTTTAAGAGAACGGTGTAAGAAGTGGCGAGCTTGTAGGGATCTGTTTAGAGAGGATTCAGGCAGTGTTTCAAGTCTACATACAACCAAATACAGCTCAAAATTTTCTAGTAACCAGATCTTCACTAAAGCACAAGAACAACAGCTCGCATTGTATTTTCAACAAAGCTCAAATTTACAATACGGTTTCACATACTCCACGGCCCGCCGCTTTGCTTTTGAATTCGCCTCTGCCAATGATATACCTGTTCCCTTTTCTTGGACTGAAAATAAAGCTGCTGGTGTGGATTGGATTCAGGGATACATGAAAAGGAATCCAAGCCTTAGCTTAAGGAAACCTGAGAACACGAGTCTGGCTCGTGCCACTGCCTTTACGAATGAAGCTGTTGAAGAATTCTTTACCAATCTTTCAAAATTGTATGACCGATTCTCTTTTTCACCTCAGAACATTTATAATTTGGACGAGACAGGGATTACCACTGTCCTTCCTTCACCTAAGGTATGCCCTCTTTATTTTTGTATCTTTCATTCGACCTATAGCTATAGCTGATATAAATACCATAATTAAAATGGTCAATTGAATGATTACAGTTTTTATTTATTTATTCCCTTGTAACTCATACTAATACTAGGTCATATCTACCAGAGGAAAACGTACAGTTTCCCAGATAGCATCCGCTGAACGAGGAAATCTTTTAACTATGGTGGGAATCATTAACGCTGCTGGAATGTCCTTACCCCCAGTTTTCGTCTTACCAAGAGTTAAATTTGACATCCGCTTTCTGAACGGCGGCGCCCCTACGGGTAGTATTGCACTATGCATCAAAAGCGGTTGGATGTCATCAGAGGGATTTATTGATGTTCTTAAACATATTAAGCACCATTCCAAATCCTCTACTGAAAGTCCAATTCTGCTATTGCTGGACAACCACGTTTCACATTGCAGCCTGGATGCCATTGATTTTTGCAGAACAGATGGTATCCACTTACTAACGTTTCCACCTCACACGTCACACAAGCTCCAGCCCTTAGATGTTTCGGTCTATGCTTCATTTAAAAGATTTTTAAGTGTCTCCTTCCACGACTTTCTTATGAACAACCAAGGAAGGGCTATCACTGTATGGGACATCCCATTTTTATCTAACCTACCACATCTAAAAGCATTTACGCCTGAAAATATTACTAAAGGTTTAAGTACAACAGGAATTTGTCCTTTAAATAATTTGGTATTTTCGGAAAGTGACTTTGTTACACCAAGACAAGAATTTCATGTCACTAGCGATTCTAATTCCCAGCCTGAATGTTCAACATTTTTGGATGAGCTTTCTTCAAACGAAATTGTTTCAATAGTTCAACAAACCCCAGAACAAATCCGTCCCCTTCCTAAGTTGCTAGGTCTGCATGACCCCAAAAATGGGAGATCCAAGAAGGGAAAATCAAAAATTTTGACAGCGACGCCCAAAAAAGATGAGCCCGAACTTCTCGAACAATTAAAACCAAAGAAAACTAAAAACTTAAATGTCTCACAAAAAAAGAAGACTATGAGAACAAAAAGATCAGTCTCGAGTTCCTTTGATGAAGGAAATGATCAGTTTAGCTTAGCTGCCAGTGATAAGTCGACAGGGTTTGAGATTGAAGATGACAATTGTGACAACGACCAGAGCAGGGATGAGTTGGAGAATTATCGTATCAGCAAAGATGATGTATTACAAAATATGTCTTTCGCCCTCGTTAGGTACGATAAAATATTTTACGTCGGCCAAATAATCTCTAAGAAAGGAAGTTTGTTTAAAATTGATTTTTTAAGAAAAAAACCAATGGGATTCAATTTTTATAAACCAGTTATCGAAGATGTTTCGGACGTTGATCGGAATCAAATTGAGCTAAGGTTGCCAAAACCCTTTCATCCACCGGGAACATCTCGTGCTGCTGCTACATTTGTTTTTGACTTGAATTTGGAATATTTTAACATTAAGTGATATAAATAATTAAACCAGTCATTAATTTTTAATTTTATTTCTTTTTATATTCATACCTATTCTATGTATCTATAATTATTTATTTTTTTCTGTAAAGATGATATAATGGGTGATTTTTTAAGAGGTTTAGAACTTAAAAAAAAAAAAAAAACACAAAAAATTCGAAAAAATGAATGAAATATTTATTTGAATCGATAGTTTGAACCTTGCAATTTAATGTTTAAAGATAATTTCATGCAAATGTTGACCGCGGCTGCGTCTCAGGTAGCCCATCCGCTGAGTCCAATTTTGGCATACTCTTTCACACATATCGGCCGGTATCTCACGAATGAATGCATGGATGTTGGCTTCCAGTGCGTCAATCGAAGCGGGCTTGTCCCTATAGACATTAGCCTTGACATATCCCCACAAAAAATAATCTAATGGTGTCAAATCGCACGATCTAGGCGTCCAATTGACCGGCCCAAAACGTGAAATTAACTGTTCACCAAACTCGCCTCGCAATTGCGCCATTGTTTCGCGTGCTGTGTGGCATGTGGCACCGTCTTGTTGAAACCACATATCATGCAAGTCAAGAACTTCCATTTCGGGCAAAAAAAAGTTTGTTATCATCGCTCGGTAGCGATTCGCATCATCTTTGAAGAAATATGGCCCAATAATGCCGCCGGCCCATAAACCGCACCAAACAGTGGCTTTTTCGGGATGCATTGGTAGCTGTTGCAATGCTTCTGGCTGATCTTCACTCCAAATGCGGCAATTTTGCTTATTTACGTACCCATTCAACCAAAAATGAGCCTCATCGCTGAACACAAGCAGCGCGCGATGAACATTTCGAACCGAGCACAAATTTTGATAGTAAAATTCAATAATTTGCAAGCGTTGTTCATTTGTAAGACGATCCATGGTTAAATTGCAAACCAAACTGAAGCTGTTTGACAGTGACACAAGGTACTAAACACACGTCAGCTGTCAAAACCAGTGTTGCCAAAACCAAACCAGCCAAAAAATCACCCGTTATTTTTCACATTGATAATAGTGCTGTGAACTTTAAAAAAAAGCATTATTAAATGCACTTCCACATTTATTTAATTTATTTTTTTAATATTACATATTAAATTAAATATCGACTGAAAATGAAGCTAAAAGTCTGAACTATACAAGCATTTAAGATTTGTTTGCCATATTGAATTAATAAATTTGTTTTGTTACGTTTAATTAATGCTAAGTGTTTTTATTTTTTTTAACTTTGATAGTTAGGTACCTGGCATTCCCACCCCCATACCCTTGGCAAATCATCCCACCAAGGGCAGCTTTACCATATCCCTTTTTTTTTTTTAATTAATTATAAAAAATAGAAATCATATAGGTATGAAGATAAAATGAATTTTATAGTGAAGATAATAAAGAAAGGAACATATTAAATATCAAGGAAAATAAAAACACAAACAAATATATGCGCAAGGTCAAATTTCCTAAATCCTGGCAAATGCACCCCCATCTACCCTACCTACATATGGGCAATTTAGCAAAATTTGAAAAAAATCAAATGTTTTTTTTTGGAAACAATTTGCTTTCATCAGCAGACAATTTTTCAAAAACTAAAAAAAAAAATTAAATTTGGCTAGTCAATTTTGAAAATCCATTGAATTACACCTAAAAACTATTTTCAAAAAAATTAAGTACATTTTTTCCGAAAAAAGTTTGGTGTTTTAATTTAAATTAAAGAAATGAAGGAAAAAATTAGTTTTTTTAAATACAAATAATTTTGAAAAAATTTAAAAAGACAAAACTTTGGTGTTTATTAAAAAAACAACTGCAATACTCCTAAAAACTATTTTTTAAATAAAATTAATTTCAAAAAGTGTTTTTGTGAGCATAAATAAAAATTTATTATTTCAAAATTACCTCTTAAACTTATTCGCAAGCAAATAATCCCACTCCCACTTAAACACCCACTTAGTTGTTACTATAAGAAACAAACCAATCCCCAATTTTACTAAAAAAAAACGGTCAAACTTATATGAAAAAGTAAGACGTCCTTACCACATTTGTTAATCGTTTAGCATTTCAAACCGATTTCTTACAAAATTTAACTTAATTAAGTATTTATAACTTGGTTTATTAGCATGTGTCTTGTTTGAACTTTCCAGAACATTGATAATTAATTTTCAAGAAAAACCACACTAATTTTACTTTAATTAGGAAAATTTTATCTTCTTAAAGTCTTAACTATAAATTTGGCTGAATAAAAAACCCAAGGCCACATGAATTCAAAAATTACCTAAATGAAAAACTGCACGTAATAAATGCATCAGATAATAGGCAGGTATGATGGTTAATTTAAAACTTTTCAAGTTTCAGCTCAAACGGATTATTTTTTCTTTAGTTTTTAACTAATTTTTATATTTTGATCTTCAGCTCAATTTATAGAAGAGTTTAAAAAATTATTTACGGGAACTTCTGATTCAACAACAAATACATTGTCTAAATTTCAGCTTAATCTGATGGTTAGTTTGAATTTTACAACATAAACGAACAATCATCTGTGTATATCTACCTACACACATACCTATATAAATACAAATAAATACCTACCTAATGTAAGGCATCTAACTTGAGTCATAAAAAATCTTAAATAGATCCATTCTAATACCTTCGTATAGTATTTACATAACTTAAATCTCAACGGAAAACCTCTACCTACAAAAGTGTATAACATCTTTCGCTATAAAATTCAGTCAAAAAGTATTTATTAAAAACAAAATTATTTTTCTCAGTGGTAACCGAGTTTAAATAATTTACATGCATATTATACATTTATGGGAATTCTCAGTCATACGTCACAGCATGAATATACCTATATGCATATTATACATTTGCTCTATACCCAAACACACGTCACAGCAAGGACAAAAATTCAGCCTTCTTTTATTTTATTTTCGTTCTTTCTATACCCAAAAAAAAACAAACAAACAAAAAAAACATTTTTCCCTTTCTATAAAAAATGATAAAAGCAAAAAGAACAAATTAGCTTTTTTCCTGTCCCTCTTGAACTCCCATACATTTTGTATAGGTTCTTCTCTATCGTCAATTTTCCCTTAGCCTTCATAATTTATTCTCTTATTATTATCTCCTACTTTCAATTGAATTATTTCCTACTCGTTGTTTCCTACTCTACCTACTCTTAAACTGGACACCTCAGTCTGCACAAATCATCTGATTTTAGTTAGGCCGTGGTTGCCCAGTGGGCGTCGCGTTCGTTCCTCTTCATGATAGTACTATAAAAATATATATACAGGGTGTGTTACTTTATTTATTCCGAATATTCGGAATATCTGGAACACGGCTTTTGCGTTTCTTTATTCTCTGGAATATTCCGGATATACTTTTTTGTTGTTTCTTTATTCGTTCTAGCATTATTGGAATGTGTTCTTTCTGTTCCTAGTCAAGAGCTAGTGTAAATGGAAAATTCTCTACTTTGACAGATACATTTCATTTTTTTCATTGGTTACAATTAGATAATTGTTATTTTGTCTGCCGTCTGCCTCTGTCATGGATGAATAGAAATTTAATGAAATGGAATGGGTGAGCATGTTTTTGTATCTTCATGATGCTTATGCGTGTGTGTAAAATTAATTTATAATTTGCAAAACAAATAATTATTTGTTTCTTCTATCAGAAATAATCGCAAAATGATTTTTTGACATGAAAACAAACAGCTGATAGTTGGATATTTTTTGTATTAAGATCGGTTTCCTTATTTATTCGATTCTGGATATTCTGTGTAGATATTTTGCCTTTTCCGTCTTTTCTATTCTTTATCCGGAAAAAATAAAGAAACACACCCACAATGAAATTTCTATTCATCCATGGCAGAGGCAGACGGCAGACAAAATAACAATTATCTAATTGTAACCAATGAAAAAAATGAAATGTATCTGTCAAAGTAGAGAATATTCCATTTACACTAGCTCTTGACTAGGAACAGAAAGAACACATTCCAATAATTCTAGAACGAATAAAGAAACAACAAAAAAGTATATCCGGAATATTCCAGAGAATATAGAAACGCAAAAGCCGTGTTCCAGATATTCCGAATATTCGGAATAAATAAAGAAACACACCCAATAAGTCAATGATAATATTGAAGCTAACTGATTTACAATTCTCTTATTCTATTTATTTAACGTAACGTGACGACGTGAAATGCTTTATAATGTGTATACTCTTTGAAAATAATTTAACTAGAACGACGAGATCACGTCACACTCACGTCACGTTTTTTATCGTATTCATTGAGTTCGTGTATTTAAGGATTCTTCCAAATGCATGGCAGTGCTGTTTTAGATTTTTCAGCGAACTTAGGATTCCTAGCATATGGCAATGCTGGTTTATGTTTGTCAACAAGATAGTTTTGTTTATTTTGTGTTTTTTTATTATTTAAGGGTAAATTTATTTGTTTCTTTTAAGTAGTTAGTAGATAAGTAAAGTTTAAAAAAAGTGATTTGTGTTATTAAGAATAAAGTATTTAACTATTTAAATAAAAAAAAATGCTCCAAGATCTGTTTGTTTGTGTTGTTTTTTAACAATGTAAATGGGGTTAAGTTCGGGTGGTTGTTCTTCGTTGCTTTTAATTAAAATAAAAACTATTTTCTTGTGCTTTTTTCATGAAAGTATGTGTTTAAATGATGTGCCGGTTAACTTTTGTGGCTATTTAACTAAAAAAAAAACATTCTTTTTCAATATAAAAAGATGTTTATTTTAAATATTTATTGGTGGGTAAAATTTTTTGTAGAGAGCTGTTGCAAAATCTGTCGCGAAAAATTCTGTCGGTCTTTAAAAGATAAAGAGTCGCTTTCGACATGTCACTGACAGCTCCATATGAACATTTTTACCCCAAACACCGGAAAAGAAGTTTTACTTCAAAAATCTATGGCTACCAACAATTCGGAAACGAATATTTTCTTGTAACCGAATAAGCGCCATCTGAACAACTCAACATTTCAACAATTTATATCCACTCTATGTTCACTCTGATTACTGACCAAAATTATATTCACTTTTAAGTTTGTTGATGTTTGTGTGTAAAAATCTGCTGACCTGCCTATTCACTCTTTCAAAAAACACGACTAATATCAGTTTTGGAGTGGCGACAGCACCACGTATAGAACACATGTTGAGTTTAATTTTTCTGTTCCATGAGAGAACTATAGATTGTATATACAAATCAATTTATTTTTATAGCATTTATCTTTCGTTTTTCATTTTTCTGAAAAAGAAAACGGTTTATATCTCATGAATTTCTTGTATAGTTTAGTGCTTTTTGACACCAGAATATATAAATGTCTTATAATTTAATGGTAAATTAAAGAAAATTGTCTTTCTATTACGTTACGATAAAAATGTATACGTTAAAAGTTGGAAACTTTGTTGATTTTTTGATTGTGATTTATCATAGATCCATGGCAACTCAAGTCGATTCTTATTTTGAGGTTTACAAAGTGTTGCAGTTTTCTTCTCGCTGAGAGGATTTCATCCCCAATCCACAAAATTTGACAGACTGCCCATTTTTGCCCAAAAAAGTCTGGAACAAACTTATGTCAAATTCCTTTCAACAAAAGAACCGATTCTGTTCCGATTTTTTTCTAAGCAAAATCGATTCTTTTCTGTCAAAACAAATTCTGCATTTTGAGCAAGATTTCGTTTACCGACTTGCACTCGATTAATCCAGATTAAAAATTTAAATCCAGATGTAAAGCATACAAATTCAATGTAAATACATCTGGACTTAAGTTTTAATCTGGATGTATCTGGATTGAAAGTCGGGTAGTGTTAGGATGGCAATCTTTTTTTTTGTTGCAACGTATTCTACATAATTAAACAAAATATTCAACAATATTTTCAGTCAATATAACTACAAAAATAATTAATTGCAGCTGTCTAGTAGTACACACAATCACACGAACAAAAATCGATTCTTTTACGAATTCCTTTCAATTGACAGACACAAATCGATTATTTATTGTTAAAAAGTCTTGCTTCGGATGTTTTAGTTAAAAAACCTACCAAATTGAATTGAAACCTACCAACCTACCAAGTTTGGTAGGATGCTACCAAAACGGCAACCGTGCATGTGTGTAGAGTATAACTGAAAGCAGAGTTGTTAAACTAATGTTGACAGCGTGTGCAGGTGCAGGATTAAATTATATTGATGTTGCCAGAACTTTAAGTTATGGAGCATGAAAATTTCAAGAAATGAGACGGTAATAATCGAGTTATATGGACCCTTCGCCGCTGGTATAGACATTATATATGTACCTATATTATATTTTTTTATTATTTTTGGTCAGAGAGAAACTGTGTAGCCGAAGAATAAATACATGCATACAAATATGTATGTTTTGTTCTTAGAGGATATGTGTAATATGGAGTGCTTGTTTTTGTTCGAATGCGAACCTTTCATAGGGGTCGCTGTTCAAGTTTCGGTCACTGAGTCTTCTGCACATTAGAGAAAAAAACTAAAAAAGAAGATATTAAAATCGCGCGTTCACGCGAGCGTGATTATTAAAACTTGTGTCGAATTTCTTTCACCCATTTCAGAGGGCTTATTTTTGTATGTGGTGGTGTGTGTTCTATTGGACAGGAATTTGAACACAAAAAATAGTGCATCTACAAATTCACAACAAATATTTCAAAGTGCATTTAATTTATCACGTCCCTTTGATAAGATTAAATACAAACTTATTTTAGTGAATAGAGATGCAAAACAAAAATTAATTGTTCGTTTATCCAAGCAATAAAAAATTACAATTCAGTAATGAAAAGAAGCAGGAATTCCAAGTACAAACTTCTTAAAATCAGACAAAGAATATACACCGGCGCACAGTGGCCCGTATTGACCATCATATCTTTTAAACGAATAAGGACATTGCCAACATTTTTTTTTGTTTTAAAGGAAATTTCCAAGGCTATAAAGTTTGTGAATTTTAAGAAAAAATATTTTCAGGGTGTTTCAGAATCTGCTGCTGAAATAAGAAGTTTTAGTTAAGGTGGTTAACATAATTGGTATTTAATTCTAAAAAGGTGGGGGAAGAAGAAAACAAACCAATTTGAGTGAAATAGTGGGGGAAAATCAAAATTTTTTTTTTTTTGTTAATTGATTTTTATATTTTTTTTATAAGAGAGTACATTTAAAAAGTATTTTATTAATAGATAAGAATTCAAAAAGTAGAAAAACAAAATAAAGGGAACAAAAATGTACATAAAAACATTAAATTTCTTGGAAACTATCATCTAAGTCCGGGGTAGTGCGTAATAAACATATCACTTCCCAAGTAACATTTTTCCTCTCATAAGACGCTCCAAGAGCGCTACGAGACTTATTTTAGGGAGCTAAATGCACTCTTGAGGAGTTCTTCTAGATTCGTATAAGATTGTTAAAAGCTTTAAATGGCCTAGTTGTGGGAGCCTCTTGATCCTATAGGAAGAGTTTTATTCTTCTTATGCGATTATAGACACCACTTTGTAAATCTAGTAAAGCTCTCTGAACTCTTCCTATGGGAGTGCGTCTCTGCCTACAGAAGTTGTTAAAAAGAGAACGAGTGTGTGTAAACTTAAAAAAACATATATCTTTCGCATTTTTAATTTGTTTTTTTGAAGAAGGTAGGCGAATAGTTTTTATGTGTGTTCGTGATTCTCTCATGTGAAAAAATAATGTGTTTTTGGTGCGAGTATTTATCTCACAAGTTAATTGACGTATTATATTTGTAAAAATCATGGCATATGTAGGCTAAATTCTTGGTGCAATTAAAATTGCATCTACTAATTTAAACATTTTGCTTCGAAAAATAACAACGCGCTTCCAAAATTATGCATATTTAAAATATTTTGTTATTATCATAATCTTATTATAGGGTTACCATTAATATTTTTTTAGGTGCAAAAATCACCAAAGTATGTTTTTATACAATTCACAAAATGCGATCATTCATACCATATTTTTTTCCAATTACTGTCATTATCGTGCTTTTATGACAAAAATTGGATCTAGAGGTGTACAAAATATGGCGCTTTTTCATTATTAAGATTTTCTGAAATTTTCCAATATATTTGTCATTAAAAACTGACAAAAACAACTGATTTTTAAAGATGCCATTTTACTTGTGTCGTATTAATATACTGCTCTCACAAATTTTAAATAATAACATAACACAAAAAAGAATGTCCCCGCTCATTCTTCTCTGGTATAGTAGCTGTATACTAAGTTATACAAATCCATTATAAGAGAAAACAAGATGAATATGACGTTTTGGTCAGAATGGAAAACCAAATATGATAGTTCATTAAGAATATTTTTTTTTAAGCTACGGTAACCCTCAAAATATAATGAAAACATTTTGTTCATATTGCAACATGGCTGCTGTTGATTGATACTTTAACTCTTGTTTTAAGATCTCTATGAGATCTTTGGATGATGATGAAGTCCCATTACAACGCTTGAGATCCCGTAAGAAGTGTCGCTCTCAGTAAATATAAATTTTCTCTGAGAGACAGTACTTCTTATGGGAACTAAAATGCTCTTATGGGACTTAAATTTGACATTTAACTTTCAAACGAAACACATTTGTCTGTGGGGCGTTCCTTTTTATTGCAATTGCCAACTTTTATTAAGAAATTTAAATGAGAAAGCAAAAAAACGATAATTGTGTTAGATTAACATTTTGAAACAATGGAATTAAATTATAACCTAATAATTTTTCGAATAAAGTAACAATCAAAGTTAATTGGATATAGCTTGGTGTTATTTAAATCACTCCAAAGCTGATGACAGCCAATGCAACAACAGTATATAATGGGTGATTTTTAAGCTGGTTTGGTTTTGGTAACACTGGTTTTGACAGCTGACGTGTGTTTAGTACCTTGTGTCACTGTCAAACAGCTTCAGTTTGGTTTGCAATTTAACCATGGATCGTCTTACAAATGAACAACGCTTGCAAATTATTGAATTTTACTATCAAAATTCGTGCTCGGTTCGAAATGTTCATCGCGCGCTGCTTGTGTTCAGCGATGAGGCTCATTTTTGGTTGAATGGGTACGTAAATAAGCAAAATTGCCGCATTTGGAGTGAAGATCAGCTAGAAGCATTGCAACAGCTACCAATGCATCCCGAAAAAGCCACTGTTTGGTGCGGTTTATGGGCCGGCGGCATTATTGGGCCATATTTCTTCAAAGATGATGCGAATCGCAGCGTTACTGTCAATGGTGAACGCTACCGAGCGATGATAACAAACTTTTTTTTGCCCGAAATGGAAGTTCTTGACTTGCATGATATGTGGTTTCAACAAGACGGTGCCACATGCCACACAGCACGCGAAACAATGGCGCAATTGCGAGGCGAGTTTGGTGAACAGTTAATTTCACGTTTCGGGCCGGTCAATTGGCCGCCTAGATCGTGCGATTTGACACCATTAGATTATTTTTTGTGGGGGTATGTCAAGGCTAATGTCTATAGGGACAAGCCCGCTTCGATTGACGCACTGGAAGCCAACATCCATGCATTCATTCGTGAGATACCGGCCGATCTGTGTGAAAGAGTATGCCAAAATTGGACTCAGCGGATGGGCTACCTGAGACGCAGCCGCGGTCAACATTTGCATGAAATTATCTTTAAACATTAAATTGCAAGATTCAAACTATCGATTCAAATAAATATTTCATTCATTTTTTCGAATTTTTTGTGTTTTTTTTTTTAAAAAGTTCTAAACCTCTTAAAAAATCACCCGTTATATATATACCATAAACATAATGTGATACTCATGGTGATTTCCATTAGTACAATTAATTAATCAAGGTTGTTTCGATCAATTCTATCAAAATAATGCTTTTGAGATCGATTTTACGGCAGATTGTTTCCTCTTCTTAATAATACTAATAATATTTACTACCTTAAGTTTGAAATGTGTGCTTTTGTTTAGTATATTTCAGTGCTAAAAATTGTTGTTATAATATTTATAATCAAATTCACCACTACCCCCAAATTAGGTAAACAAACAGAACAAAAAATCGACCAAAGAAACTTGCTCGCAAAGAAAACAATCAAACTTTTCTTTGAAATCTAAAATTACATCTTCCACCACCAATCAAATAACCAATCCGATAGAAACATGAACAGAAGCAAGTTTTGTGAACAAAACTATAAAGTATAACAATAGGATTTAAAAGAATCTTATGGGAGCTTTTTTCAGATTTGAAGAGCTTAACTCCGGGAGTTTGTTAGTTGGGTTCCGGTGAGTATTGTGCTTTCAGATCTTTTTTGTTTCTTACATGCCTTACGGAAGAAATAAGTGGATCGCATGAGATTGCTAGCATGTTAAAAAGGCCTTCATTCTGCCGAATTCTTGAAACTTTGCACGTATTTTGATATCTGTATTTCTTGTAGTCTTTATTTTTGGACTTCTGGGTTTTTTCTGACAATTCTCCAAGTGGTAGTGATTGGTATTCGATGATATTTTGACTATGAACCAAAATTTTATGAAGAGTAGTTGTTTGTCAGGGTACTTTTGTTTCAATAACTCTGCGGTTTTTTTGGTGTATTCTCCCAATTTAACTGTGTTCACTACTTCCCTGCTATTCAAAACATTAAGTATTACTTTGATCCTGGTTATAACCTATTCATTGACTCCAATCATTCGAGCGGTTGCCTCAGATTGTTGAAAAATCTACTTGAAGTGTTTCCATCATTACTATTTCCAAAATCTTGCTTTGGTTTATCTACATCAAGTCCACGTTCATTTGCCCGGTTTTGATATCTGTATGATGGAGAGATGAAGAAAGCCATTCCTCATTTTTGTTTATGAAATTTAATCTCGATCTTTGATGGGCTGCGACCCATTTTGTATTAATGTTGTAATAAAAGCTTTTTAATTTTGCTTCATTTTCTGGTAAATTTTCACCGGATAGTTGGTATTCACTTATTACGGCAAAAAAAAACTCTTCAAGACTCTCAACTTTGACAAAAACTTCAAACAAAATATTGTATGGTATATCCATTTCAAATAATTTTTCCTTATACAACCACTGGATCGCTCGTTCAAATTTTCAATGATAATTTTATCCCAATGTTTTATCTTTTTATACCATAAAACTAAATACCTGAAGTAAAATTATTCAATTTATGACATCCTAATAAGGTAATCTGTTTATCTATAAGATTCAAATCTTTAAAAAAAATTATACTCCACTTAAAAACTCTTACGCACAATAATTAATCATACCCGAAATCAAAAACATTCATACTTAAGTTTTATTTGAGGTCACAAGAAATAAGCTATAAAGCCGCTTTAAAAACATTGAGCAGGTTTTTCCTTTTAAATTACAAAACCATTTAATTTCAAACCAACACTCATACCTACAAAACAGAGAAAAAATATTTTCCATGATTTTTTTTCTGCACCTGAAAAAAAAATTACTGACTTTATTAAATCAAATTGCTCTAGCTGAGCTCTATGCAACTTTATTCAGCTGAGTTTTTGGTTTTATATGAAGAGATATATAAGGATTTACTATCCGTCGAGCTTGGCTTGATTATGTCTGAACCTTTTTTTTCTACTCAGAGTAAAGTCGAAAAAGCGTGCAAAAATGGGTGTTTCAAAAAACATAAAATTAAGTAGTTTAAACAAATTTATCATTTTTTTTATTTCAGATTATAGCAATTAATACATATATCAAGTAAAAATAACATAAAAAAGTTTTATTTACACTCTTTCCTAGTTTTTACACTCAAAATTAAAAAAAAAAAAAATTCAAAATAATGCTTTTTTTCTCACCATAAAAATTTTCCGACTTTAACTTGCTCTACAAGCCAAACCATTCATACAAATTAAATAATTTTTTCGATTACTACAGCTCCAAACATTTGTTAATTCAAAAAATGTAAAAGTTTTGCATTATAAACCCACCAAGCACTTTTGCCTAAACGGGCCACTGTGCGGCGCGCGGTGGCGACACGATGTTCACCTTTAAAGATTTGGAATCCAAACTGATATTGCTTATATTGTTTGCAAACCACACAACGCAAATGTTTGTTTATTTATTTCCATTTGAAATTATTGTATAATAAAGGGTCCGCCATCTAACGTTTTTTTGTCAACTAGTGCTTATTTCGTGAATGTTAACACTTAGCTCATGTCTGATTTGACAGATAATTAGTTTTATCCTTCCGCTGAACGAATATGGTTGTTTATACGCTTCGCTAAGTGGGCCTGCGACCGACTTAGAGAAGATGCCGATTTTGCCAAAAAAATCATCTTTTCACATGAAGCTCATTTTGATCTTGGCGGGTAGTAAACAAGCAAAATTGTCGCATTTGGGGCACAGAAAACCCGCACGCATACATTGAAAAGCCGATACACCCAAAACGAGTCACTGTTTGGTGCGGATTTTGGTCCAGAGGCATAATTGGGCCATTTTTCGAAAATGAGCAAGGAGTGGCCGTTACAGTCAATGGCGATGGTTATCGGGCCATGTTGAACGAATTTTTGTTCACAAAAATTGAAGAGGTGGATATTGGCAACATTTGGTTTCAACAGGACGGCGCTACGTGCCACACAGCCGAAGCTACACTCGATGCTTTGCGCCATTTTCAAAAAAAAAAGTTATTTGGCGGAACCTTTATAATACTTGAATATTTGAAAGATTTAGGGCCAGTTTCATAGTTCATCCCTCAGTGCCAAAACACCCTTAAACTTCACTCAGGGCAAGATTTCAATTTCACACTGGCTACGCGGAAGTGAGCCTTAAGTGGCCAATGTCGGGCATTTAAGTATTTTTTTATTATTTGACATCTCTGGTGTCATCTTCATCTTGTCAGATTTAAAATATCAAAGTTTCAATTTTAAAACATCAACGCAAAAATTTATTTTGTTGCTGTGAAGGTGGACGAATTCTTGTAGCAAATAAATATAATAAAAGTGAAATAGATTGATTCTGATTATGATAGTGACTATGAGTACGAAGAAATTTCTAGTGTTATTATTATACGAAGACAAAAAGTTTTAAGAGTCCGACCAGATTTCTTCCATTTTTATGACGATGTTGATTTCCGAATAAGATTCCGTATGAGCAAGGAAGCAGTTATGACCGCTCTTAGTTTGATTGAACACAAAATTAAACTAAAAAAACAATGGTGAGCTAATATTTATTAAATAGGTTTCGTAAAATTAATGAAATTTTTTTTTTAGGAACAACGCGCTCTTCCCGCAACAAATGATCCTAATAACTTTACGTTTTTACGCCACCGGAGGCATGTTGCAAACTGTTGCAGATTTGTTTGGAGTGTCAAAAAGTACAGTCTCCCGAGTTATCAGACTTGTTTCACATTGCATAGCACTGCTTCGAGAAAAGTATATTCATTTTCCAAAGACTGAAGAGGAAAAACGAGAGTATATTCATTTTCCAAAGACTGAAGAGGAAAAACGAGAGTCGAAAATAAAGTTTTACAAGCGTGCAAAATTTCCTCGCGTTATTGCAGCTATAGATTCCACACATGTGAAAATAATGTCACCAGGTAAATTGGGCAAGAACTCTGTATAAAACCTGTTCTTACAAATTTTTTGCAGTTGGTGAGGATGCTCAGCTTTATCGGAATAGAAAAGGGTTTTTTCTTTGAACGTTCAAACTATGTGCAACAGTCAACTTAAGTTTTTGGACATTTTTGCAAGGTGGCCGGGATCTGCTCATGACGCCACCATTTTTAAAAACTCTCGTATATGTCATCGTTTAGAAATTGGAGAGTTTGGAAATGGTCTTGTAGTTGCTGATAGTGGTTATGAAAACACCAACTATATAGTAATACCTTTATCCCAAACTAATACTCCCGCTGAAAATCTTTACAACGAATCACTTATTAGGACAAGGAATTGTATAGAAAGATCTTACGGCGTGTGGGAGCGTCGTTTTCCAGTTCTCTCTTTTGGAATACGAATGAGCTTACGAACGGCGGAGAGTATTATAGTAGCTCCCGCAGTTTTACATAACATCTGCTGCATGCACTACAATGACGCAGCTCCAATACTTTGATCAGAGTTGAACCAGACTATTTCCAACGTTCTAAGTGTACCTAACAACCGATTTTCTGAAACAACAACTGGGAATAATAACAAGACACGAAGATTATTAATCGATAATTACTTTGTTAACATGTAAAATAGTGAATAGACAATTTATTTAAAAATGTCTTGTATCTGCACTTTGGAAAGTCTGTACATGCACAAAGTCTGAACATGCTTGAAAACAATATAGGTAGAGTATACGAAAAAGAATTTTTCACATTGCACGTCTTTTATTTATAAATATTGCTTTAGAAAATGTACAATAGTAGGTGCATATATATTTTACACATTTTCATCTGCCTGCTTCTTCAGCTGGTACTGAAGAATTTGTATTTCAATTTTATGTTTTTCTTCTTTTCTTTCCTCATCTCTTTTCAGCATTCTCATCCACTCATTGTGCTCCTTTTGCAGCAACTCTACCTCCACATGAGTTTTTTCCTCTACCCACTTCGCTTTTTTTTCTGCAAGCTTAAACCAGCTGGATTTTGGTTCAGTGCCTATAAATGACAAAAATGTATATTTAATAAATAGTTGACTGATTAATAAGCAGCAGGAATACATTTTGGAACATGAAGTTTTGAGCTAACTGTCTTTTCAAGTTTAGTTGGGTTGTACTTGTCCCAGGAGGTACTTGGTCCAACAGTGGAATTAGAGTTGATTATTCTGCTTTCAAAAGTACCACTTTCTGGCGCATTTCCATCAGGTTCTTCCAGTTCTCTACTAACCATTCATCATCGTCGGCTCGACAACCGGGGTCCGGTCCTGGCCTCCTTCAACAAGTCTCTCCACCCATCCCGGTCTCGAGCCGCCGCCATCCAGTTGCGCACCCCAAGGCTCCGGGCGTCCTGGTCTACGCCATCTCTCCAGCGCAAGCATGGTCTACCACGCTGTCGTCTACCATAGAACTAACTAACTACTAACCATTCCTGGCTATTAATTTCCTCTAGATTTTCTGAAAAAAATGAGTAAGATAATAAAATTAATGCCTGCAGAATAAAAGGAAGTTCTTACCGATATTAATAATAGTAATATTATCATATACACTTTCCATTCCATGGATCTGCTTTGCATGGAGCATGTTTTCCAAAACTCCATCAAAGCTTTTTACCTCAATTTTTACCGGAGGCCCTCCACCCGTTCCATAAAGGGACCTTATATTATCAGCCGACCGCTTCTTAAGGTCCCTTTTCAGATTTTCGTATTGTAGCAACTATGCATTATAATTCCTATTTTTTATTAATTCATTTATAAATTCATGTAAACTAAAGATGTGTTATAACGCCCTTCTGGCAACACCCTTATCGCTTAAAATAATTTTTATTAATAATAATGTATAACTGGCAATGCCATAAAAATATCAAACATAAAAGCTCCTTAAGCTTAACACAAACAATGTAAATCAAAAGCTCTGAACAGATTGGTATAAATAACGAAGCAGAATATGAATAAATCGCATTCTGACAGTTGATCGCTAACGAACAGTACTGGGAGTACCTCCGCCTCTGTTTCTTGTTAAAAATCAAACTTTAAGAATATTAAATTGTTAAACACGTTGTACGTTTTATTTCTTTTTGGAAGACTCTTTTTTATTTTGCTATTCCAGATTGCGTAACCCAGGGCCTGTATCTTCCTTTCAATCATTGATCTCTGAACCATTCTGCAGTACGGTAGAGTTCCTCAGCCTCTGCTTGAGTGGTCAGTAAGGTTACTCTTTGAAGATACCGGTCTCAGCTCATCACCAAGGACAGATCTCTCGACCTCGCTCCTCTAAACTTCTCCCTTCATTGGCGCCCATCTAGTGGCCAGTTTGGAAAAAACAGCAAGAGAAAAACAAAACAACAACAACAATAAGTAAATACATAATCGCATAGCAACGGTTTCCACAGCAACGATGGCTACGTTCACAGAAGAGCAAGTCAACAAATTGTTAGCTACTGTGATGACAAAAAATGTACGTAACGGTAGTTTTAGTAACTGCACTAGCCGATTTGGCGGGGAAAAAGATCCCCTCAAAGTCGAGGAATTCATTGCCACGATCAACTGCTACCGAGACGTCGAACACATCCACGAAAGTGACTCCATTAAGGGCTTCCCATTACTATTGGAAGGCGATGCTCGAAGTTGGTGGCAGGGCATCAAATCAGAAATTAGAACATGGAAAGATGTTCTCACAGCTTTACGATGCGCGTATGCACCAGAAAAACCAGCTTTCCGAATTTATCAAGAAATCTTTGAAAATAAACAAAAATTCAAAGAAAGTACGGATGATTTCATTCGCAAGAAGAGAGCCTTGCTTTCGCAATTACCAGCCCCACAACCATCAGAAACTATGATGCTCGATATGGTATACGGGTTGTTGCATTTAACCATCCGCGACAGTGCACCTCGTGATGCAGTAAAAACATTCCAAGAGCTTATCGACAGAGCAAGAACCGCTGAACAGAGCATGGCCGAAAAATATACCGCAAAAATTTCTAAAGCTGACGATGAAACTTTCACTAAGAAGAAAAACAGATGCAATTTTTGCAACCATTTAGGACACACAACAGCTGAATGCCGAAAAAAACAAAAAGCGGAACAAGAAAACCAGTCGAGATCTCCTGCAAATCCAGGCATTTTTTGTTATAAATGCAAAGCTCCAGTTTATCTTAGATCAAATTGTCCAACATGCAAAGAATTGCCAAAAGGACCACAAACAGTTTCGTTTAACCTCATTAAAAACACTATCGGTAATGATTTACCAACCATTCCCATAATGTCACATGGTGAGAATGGAATAGCATATATCGATACAGCGGCTCGCACCAGCGTTGCCGGTCGTCATTTATTTGAGCATCTCCTGCGGAATGGAACGAAATTCCGACAGCTTAATGCGGACGTGACAATAGCTGATGGAAGTATTCAACGTAGTGAGTTATGTATGGCATCAACCACCATAATTTTTGGGAATCGACTTCGACCCATAACTTTTATTGCCCTCCCAAAAGCAAAAGAAAACCGCACTCTAATTGGCATCGATTTTTTGGAAGAAAATGGAGTAGTCCTCAATTTAGGACAAAGGTGCTGGCACTTCCAAGATAACCCAAAGAAAACATTCGGCTTCTACGATACAGCCAATCATGTGGTTTCACCACTTACCGAGCTGAGACGAGAGGTTGAAGACCACAGTAAATGGTTCAAAAAAATAGAACCAATTTCACCTCTCCAAAGAACTCCTAAAATTCAATATCCAACTCCACCCAAGGCACCAGTAGTGTTTAGTCCGAAAACACCTCTGCACATGGTAACCTTTGAAGAAGACTATGCAGTTTACGGTCCTGAACCTTGGAATTCTAAAGGAATCATGAAACAATTTCAAAGCAACGACTACTCACCACAGTCGATTAACAAAATTTTTAACGATTCACTGCGTGGTGAATTAACACCAGAGAGAAGGGATAAAAATGAACTTTTCCCTCAAAAGCCAACACGATCTGCTGATACTGAGGAAATGGATACGGAAGACTATTTCTTAGAGATAATGGCAATTACAATTACTTTAAGAGTTGACGAAGGTATAAATTTGTGTAATCAAGAAATCGACGAGCTAAACAATATTCTGACTCAACACTCATCTCTGTTCGAAGAACTAAACGAACCAACTCCGTACATAGAACACAAGATAAATACCGGAGATCACCCACCTTTCGCTACAACACCCTACAGACTTTCACCCACACGTAAGCAACAGCTTAGAGATGAGTTAGAGAAAATGCTAACAAACGGAATAGTGGAAGAATGCGAATCACCATGGGCAGCTCCAGTAGTCCTGGTACCCAAGAAGGACGGAGGAGTACGTGTCTGCATTGATTATCGTGGTCTAAACAAAATTACAATTCCCGACCATTACCCGATACCAAGGATTGATGATACAATACACTCAACAAAGAGTACCAAATACATAACAACACTTGATCTTCAGTCTGGATACTACCAGATAAAAGTTGCCAATCAAGATGTCGAAAACAGCATTTGTCACACCCTTTGGAATGTACTGTTTTAAGCGAATGCCATTCGGGCTAAGAAATGCTCCAGCAACTTTCATGCGGCTGATGGATAAATTTCGTTCTGGGCTCATTATTGAAGGAATGTGGATATTGATTTATCTTGATGATATTATCATTTGTTCCAGTACTTACAATGAGCATTGTAAGCATCTTAATAAGGTATTCGAACATCTCCATAAATACAAACTGAAAGTAAATAGACAGAAATCAAGAATTTGTTGTAGCAGCGTCAAGTACCTTGGGCATCTTATAACAAACAAGGGAATAGAAGTAGATCCCGATAAAACGATAGCCATTTCTTCCAGACCAGAACCAAGAAACGTTAAGGAAGTGTTATCCTTCATACAAACTTGTTCTTGGTACCGTCGTTTTGTTGAAAATTTTGCGAGTATAGCAAAGCCACTCACTAACCTTACCAAGAAAAACACTCCATGGAAATGGGGAAAAGACGAGAAAAACTCTTTCGAACAACTAAAGACATCACTAATAACCGCACCAGTTTTACAACAAGTATGCGAAGACAAACCATTTTTTTTGAAAACAGATGCTAGCAGCTATGCCATTGGTGCACTATTGGTCCAGGGGGAGAAAATTAAAGAACACCCTATCGAATACATATCAAGACTACTAACAAGAGCCGAACAAAACTATTCCACAACAGAAAGAGAAGCCCTTGCAATCATCTGGGCAGTAAATAAATTCCGTGGATACATCGAAGGAACCAAGTTCGTACTCTTAACTGATCACCAACCTTTAAGATGGTTAATGACGCTCAAATCTCCAACGGGTAGACTCGCCAGTAGTGATGTAAAATGTCGTTACTTTTAAGTAATCGTTACAGTCGTTACTTTTTCCGAAGTAATCGTTACTTTTGAGTGATTACTTTGATTACTTTTTTCATATAAAAATTACAAATACTTTTGTCGCACTTTTAGCTTTGCACAAACAAAATAAATATGAAAAGAACTTTGCAAATCAGATTTCCGTTTCCTATTTCAGAAGGAGAGACAGAGTTTTCACAAAACAGTCTGCCAGGTTCAACTTCAATCCAAATTTCGTACGATATGGCCACAAACCGTTGCTTGTTGCGTTCAATAAAAGAAGCGTAACTGAACGCATCAGTGGAACGTGAAGCCAATCCACATATCGAGTAGATGTGTGCTATTCGATCGATTCATATTTGCGCATAACTTAAAATTGATTTTAACACACCCCCCACCCACCCTTCCTTTAAAAAATCCATTTAAGAAAAAAAAAACCTCCATAAGAAGCCTATTATTTCTCGTTTATTTAAACACCTCAACCTTGAAGATCGGACAACTAAAACCAAAGTTATAGGCTTCCAACGACAACAACTATATCTTTAATAAATTATCCATACCGAGAATTTTATACTCGAATCTCGGACCCGGTACCCGGACTCGGTCTGCCAAACGATTACTTTGATTACTTTGATTACTTTTGATTACTTTGATTACTTTGATTACTTTGAGTACTTTGATTACTTTGATTACTTCGATTACTTTTCGTTTCTATTGGATTCGATTACTTTTGATTACTTTGGGATTTGATCACCCTTGGGTTTTGGATCAGGATTGGATTGCAGGAGGGAACAAAATATTCTCAGCACAGGGTGGTCCCAAAAAATGTCACTTTCTTATTCTTTGACCGATTTCGATGAAATTGACACAGGTTATAGCTGAGGCAGAATTATGAATGAAAAAATATTTTCAGCACAGGGTGGTCCCAAAAAATGTCACTTTCTTATTCTTTGAGCGATTTCGATGAAATTGACACAGTTTATAGCTGAGGCAGAATTATGAACGAAAAAAATATTTTCAGCACAGGGTGGTCCTAAAAAATGTCACTTTCTTTTTCTTTGAGCGATTTCGATGAAATTGACACAGGTAATAGCTGAGGCAGAATTATGAACGAACAAAATATTTTCAACACAGGGTGGTCCCAAAAAATTTTACTTTCTTATTCTTTGACCGATTTCGATGAAATTGACACAGGTTATAGCTCAGGCAGAATTATAAACGAAAAATATATTTTCAGCACAGGGTGGTCCCAAAAAATGTCACTTTCTTATTCTTTGACCGATTTCGATGAAATTGACACAGGTTATAGCTGATACAGAATTATGAACGAAAAAAATATTTTCAGCATAGGGTGGTCCCAAAAAATTCCACTTTCTTATTCTTTGCACGATTTCGATGAAATTGACACAGGTAATAGCTGAGGCAGAATTATGAACGAACAAAATATTTTCAACACAGGGTGGTCCCAAAAAATTTTACTTTCTTATTCTTTGACCGATTTCGATGAAATTGACACAGGTTATAGCTCAGGCAGAATTATAAACGAAAAATATATTTTCAGCACAGGGTGGTCCCAAAAAATGTCACTTTCTTTTTCTTTGACCGATTTCGATGAAATTGACACAGGTTATAGCTGATACAGAATTATGAACGAAAAAAATATTTTCAGCATAGGGTGGTCCCAAAAAATTCCACTTTCTTATTCTTTGCACGATTTCGATGAAATTGACACAGGTAATAGCTGAGGCAGAATTATGAACTAACAAAATATTTTCAGCACAGGGTGGTCCCAAAAAATGTCACTTTCTTATTCTTTGACCGATTTCGATGAAATTGACACAGGTAATATCTGAGGCAGAATTATGAATGAAAAAAATATTTTTCAACACAGGGTGGTCCCAAAAAAAGTCACTTTCTTGTTCTTTGAGCGATTTCAATGAAATTGACACAGGTAATATCTGATGCAGAATTATGAATGAAAAAAATATTTTTCAACACAGGGTGGTCCCAAAAAAAGTCACTTTCTTGTTCTTTGAGCGATTTCAATGAAATTGACACAGGTAATATCTGAGGCAGAATTATGAATGAAACAAATATTTTTCAACACAGGGTGATTGCAAAAAATGTTGCTTTCGTTGTTCTTTGAGCTATTTCAATGAAATTGACACAGGTTATAGTTCCCGAAAATTCTGTTTAAAAAAACTTATATTATAAAAGTGAATCGGGATAAAATCAAACAATTCTTTTTGTGATTAAAAGGTTATTTCTCGGGGATGGCTTAAAAGATATTTTTTCTTCAAGAATTTGCTATTTATAGGGTGAATTGGGGTAAAAGCGAAAAAATGATATTCGATTTAAAAAATTATTTTTGTGATTGAAATGTAATTTCACCGTATAAATGGAAATATTTTTGAAAAAATATCCATTAGTTCACTTCTAAAAAATGCCCTTTCAAACAGACCTCAAATTTCTAACATCGCCTACCACTTAACGTCTTTCCCCACTGCACCCTATAAATATAATTTTTTTAAATAAAATTGTTCTAAGGCAATCCCCGATAAATACCTTTTCAATCACAAAAAAAAAATTTTAAATCGAATATCATTTTTTTGATTTTATCCCAATTCACCCTATAAATAGCAACTTCTTGAAGAAAAAATATCTTTTAAGCCATCCCCGAGAAATGACCTTTTAATTGATTGATTTTATCCCGCTTCACCTTTATAATATCAGTTTTTTTAAACAAAATTTTCGCGAACTATAACCTGTATCAATTTCATTGAAATAGCTCAAAGAACAACGAACGTGACATTTTTTGGAATCACCCTGTGTTCAAAATATTTTGTTCCTTCGGAATTCGATTCAGCCATTACCTGTGTCAATTGCATCGAAATCGCTCAGAGAAAAAGAAAGTGACATTTTTTAGGACCACCCTGTGCTGAAAATATTTTTTCATTCATAATTCTGCCTCAACTATAACCTGTGTCAATTTCATCGAAATCGTTCAAAGAACAAGAAAGTGACATTTTTTGGGACCACCCTGTGCTGAAAATATTTTTTCATTCATAATTCTGCCTCAGCTATAACCTGTGTCAATTTCATCGAAATCGTTCAAAGAACAAGAAAGTGACATTTTTTGGGACCACCCTGTGTTGAAAATATTTTGTTCGTTCATAATTCTGCCTCAGCTATTACCTGTGTCAATTTCATCGAAATCGCTCAAAGAAAAAGAAAGTGACATTTTTTAGGACCACCCTGTGCTGAAAATATTTTTTTCGTTCATAATTCTGTATCAGCTATAACCTATGTCAATTTCATCGAAATCGGTCAAAGAATATGAAAGTGACATTTTTTGGGACCACCCTGTGTTGAAAATATTTTGTTCGTTCATAATTCTGCCCCAGCTATTACCTGTGTCAATTTCATCGAAATCGCTCAAAGAAAAAGAAAGTGACATTTTTTAGGACCACCCTGTGCTGAAAATATTTTTTTCGTTCATAATTCTGTATCAGCTATAACCTGTGTCAATTTCATCGAAATCGCTCAAAGAATAAGAAAGTGACATTTTTTGGGACCACCCTGTGCTGAAAATATATTTTTCGTTTATAATTCTGCCTGAGCTATAACCTGTGTCAATTTCATCGAAATCGGTCAAAGAATAAGAAAGTAAAAATTTTTGGGACCACCCTGTGTTGAAAATATTTTGTTCGTTCATAATTCTGCCTCAGCTCAATGTCAATGTCAATTTCATCGAAATCGCTCAAAGAAAAAGAAAGTGACATTTTTTAGGACCAACCTGTGCTGAAAATATTTTTTCATTCATAATTCTGCCTCAGCTATAACCTGTGTCAATTTCATCGAAATCGGTCAAAGAATAAGAAAGTGACATTTTTTCGGACCACCCTGAGCTGAAAATATTTTATTAGTTCATAATTCTGCTTCAGCTATAACCTGTGTCAATTTCATCGAAATCAGTCAAAGAATAAGAAAGTGACATTTTTTGGGACCATCCTATGCTGAAAATATTTTTTTCGTTCATAATTCTGCATCAGCTATAACCTGTGTCAATTTCATCGAAATCGCTCAAAGAATAAGAAAGTGACATTTTTTGGGACCACCCTGTGCTGAAAACATTTTGTTAGTTCATAATTCTGCCTCAGCTATAACCTGTGTCAATTTCATCGAAATCGATCAAAGAATAAGAAAGTGGCATTTTTTGGGACCACCCTGTGCTGAAAATATATTTTTCGTTCATAATTCTGCCTCAGCTATAACCTGTGTCAATTTCATCGAAATCGGTCAAAGAATAAGAAAGTGACATTTTTTGGGACCACCCTGTGCTGAGAATATTTTGTTCCCTCCTGCAATCCAATCCTGATCCAAAACCCAAGGGTGATCAAATCCCAAAGTAATCAAAAGTAATCGAATCCAATAGAAACGAAAAGTAATCGAAGTAATCAAAGTAATCAAAGTAATCAAAGTAATCAAAGTAATCAAAGTAATCAAAGTAATCAAAGTACTCAAAGTAATCGTTCCTGGTAATCGTTAGTAATCGTTACTGGTAATCGGTACAAAAACTGGTAATCGTTACTCAGAAATGTACTCGATTACTTTGATTACTTCAAGTAATCATTACAAAGTAACGATTACTAACCATTCCTTCCACCACTACTCGCCAGATGGGCATTGCACGTGTGTCAAGTTAGCACTACACTTTTAGAAATTAAATAAACTAAGTACACAGTTAATTGTAGCTTTTTAGTAGTAAATTAGTTGTGGAAAAAAAAAAATTTTTAGCTCTGCTATTTAATAAAAAAATGGTATGTAGTGCTAACTTGATATCAAGTTAGCATTACACTTTCAGAAAATAAAAAAACTAATAACACAGTTAATTGTAGTTTTTTTGTTGTAAATTTGTTGTGGAAAGAAAAAAATTCTAAAAATTTTTTTGCCATAAGAATCCTTGTATTAAAAAAAAAAACATGGTATGTAGTGCTAACTTGATATCAAGTTAGCACTACACTTTAGGAAATTTAAAAAACAAAGTACACAAGTAATTGTAGCTTTTTTGTAGTAAATTAGTTGTGGAGAGAAAAAAATTCTAAAAATTTTTTTGACGAAGTTTTCAAACAAAAACTAGGTAGGTAGTGCTAACTTGACACTCTCAGTCCAGGCATTAGAAAAGCAAATTGGAAAATCTAAAGAGGGCATTAATTGTAGCTTTTTTGTTGTAAATTAGTTGTGGAGAAAAAAATTCTAAAAATTTTTTTGACGAAGTTTTCAAACAAAAACTAGGTAGGTAGTGCTAACTTGACACTCTGAGTCCAGGCATTAGAAAAGCAAATTGGAAAATCTAAAGATGGCATTAATTGAAGCTTTTTTGTTGTAAATTAGTTGTGGAGAGAAAAAAATTCTAAAAATTTTGTTGACGAAGTTTTCAAACAAAAACTAGGTAGGTAGTGCTAACTTGACACTCTGAGTCCAGGCATTAGAAAAGCAAATTGGAAAATCTAAAAATGACATTAATTGTAGCTTTTTTGTTGTAAATTAGTTGTGGAGAGAAAAAAATTCTAAAAATTTTTTTGACGAAGTTTTCAAACAAAAACTAGGTAGGTAGTGCTAACTTGACACTCTCAGTCCAGGCATTAGAAAAGCAAATTAGAAAATCTAAAGATGGCATTAACTGTAGCTTTTTTGTTGTAAATTAGTTGTGGAGAGAAAAAAATTCTAAAAATTTTTTTGACGAAGTTTTCAAACAAAAACTAGGTAGGTAGTTCTAACTTGACACTCTCAGTCCAGGCATTAGAAAAGCAAATTGGAAAATCTAAAGATGGCATTAATTGTAGCTTTTTTGTTGTAAATTAGTTGTGGAGAGAAAAAAATTCTAAAAATTTTGTTGACGAAGTTTTCAAACAAAAACTAGGTAGGTAGTGCTAACTTGACACTCTGAGTCCAGGCATTAGAAAAGCAAATTGGAAAATCTAAAAATGACATTAATTGTAGCTTTTTTGTTGTAAATTAGTTGTGGAGAGAAAAAAATTCTAAAAATTTTTTTGACGAAGTTTTCAAACAAAAGCTAGGTAGGTAGTGCTAACTTGACACTCTGAGTCCAGGCATTAGAAAAGCAAATTAGAAAATCTAAAGATGGCATTAACTGTAGCTTTTTTGTTGTAAATTAGTTGTGGAGAGAAAAAAATTCTAAAAATTTTTTTGACGAAGTTTTCAAACAAAAACTAGGTAGGTAGTGCTAACTTGACACTCTCAGTCCAGGCATTAGAAAAGCAAATTAGAAAATCTAAAGGTGGCATTAATTGTAGCTTTTTTGTTGTAAATTATTTGTGGAGAGAAAAAAATTCTAAAAATTTTTTTGACGAAGTTTTCAAACAAAAACTAGGTAGGTAGTGCTAACTTGACACTCTGAGTCCAGGCATTAGAAAAGCAAATTGGAAAATCTAAAGATGGCATTAATTGTAGCTTTTTTGTTGTAAATTAGTTGTGGAGAAAAAAAAATTCTAAAAATTTTTTTGACGAAGCTTTCAAACAAAAACTAGGTAGGTAGTGCTAACTTGACACTCTGAGTCCAGGCATTAGAAAAGCAAATTAGAAAATCTAAAGATGGCATTAACTGTAGCTTTTTTGTTGTAAATTAGTTGTGGAGAGAAAAAAATTCTAAAAATTTTTTTGACGAAGTTTTCAAACAAAAACTAGGTAGGTAGTGCTAACTTGACACTCTCAGTCCAGGCATTAGAAAAGCCAATTGGAAAATCTAAAGATGGCATTAATTGTAGCTTTTTTGTTGTAAATTAGTTGTGGAGAGAAAAAAATTCTAAAAATTTTTTTGACGAAGTTTTCAAACAAAAACTAGGTAGGTAGTGCTAACTTGACACTCTGAGTCCAGGCATTAGAAAAGCAAATTGGAAAATCTAAAGATGGCATTAATTGAAGCTTTTTTGTTGTAAATTAGTTGTGGAGAGAAAAAAATTCTAAAAATTTTTTTGACGAAGTTTTCAAACAAAAACTAGGTAGGTAGTGCTAACTTGACACTCTGAGTCCAGGCATTAGAAAAGCAAATTGGAAAATCTAAAGATGGCATTAATTGAAGCTTTTTTGTTGTAAATTAGTTGTGGAGAGAAAAAAATTCTAAACATTTTTTTGACGAAGTTTTCAAACAAAAACTAGGTAGGTAGTGCTAACTTGACACTCTGAGTCCAGGCATTAGAAAAGCAAATTGGAAAATATAAAGATGGCATTTATTGTAGCTTTTTTGTTGTAAATTAGTTGTGGAGAGAAAAAAATTCTAAAAATTTTTTTGACGAAGTTTTCAAACAAAAACTAGGTAGGTAGTGCTAACTTGACACTCTGAGTCCAGGCATTAGAAAAGCAAATTAGAAAAATTTAAGATGGCATTAATTGTAGCTTTTTTGTTGTAAATTAGTTGTGGAGAGAAAAAAATTCTAAAAAAATTTTTGACGAAGTTTTCAAACAAAAACTAGGTAGGTAGTGCTAACTTGACACTCTCAGTCCAGGCATTAGAAAAGCAAATTGGAAAATCTAAAGAGGGCATTAATTGTAGCTTTTTTGTTGTAAATTAGCTGTGGAGAGAAAAAAATTCTAAAAATTTTTTTGACGAAGTTTTGAAACAAAAACTAGGTAGGTAGTGCTAACTTGACACTCTCAGTCCAGGCATTAGAAAAGCAAATTAGAAAAACTTAAGATGTCATTAATTGTAGCTTTTTTGTTGTAAATTAGTTGTGGAGAGAAAAAAATTCTAAAAATTTTTTTGACGAAGTTTTCAAACAAAAACTAGGTAGGTAGTGCTAACTTGACACTCTGAGTCCAGGCATTAGAAAAGCAAATTGGAAAATTTAAAGATGGCATTAATTGTAGCTTTTTTGTTGTAAATTAGTTGTGGAGAGAAAAAAATTTTAAAAATTTTTTTGACGAAGTTTTCAAACAAAAACTAGGTAGGTAGTGCTAACTTGACACTCTGAGTCCAGGCATTAGAAAAGCAAATTAGAAAATCTAAAGATGGCATTAACTGAAGCTTTTTTGTTGTAAATTAGTTGTGGAGAGAAAAAAAATCTAAAAATTTTTTTGACGAAGTTTTCAAACAAAAACTAGGTAGGTAGTGCTAACTTGACATTCCCAGTCCAGGCATTAGAAAAGCAAATTGGAAAATCTAAAGATGGCATTAATTGTAGCTTTTTTGTTGTAAATTAGTTGTGGAGAGAAAAAAATTCTAAAAATTTTTTTGACGAAGTTTTCAAACAAAAACTAGGTAGGTAGTGCTAACTTGACACTCTCAGTCCAGGCATTAGAAAAGCAAATTGGAAAATCTAAAGAGGGCATTAATTGTAGCTTTTTTGTTGTAAATTAGTTGTGGAGAGAAAAAAATTCTAAAAATTTTGTTGACGAAGTTTTCAAACAAAAACTAGGTAGGTAGTGCTAACTTGACACTCTGAGTCCAGGCATTAGAAAAGCAAATTGGAAAATCTAAAGATGGCATTAATTGTAGCTTTTTTGTTGTAAATTAGTTGTGGAGAGAAAAAAATTCTAAAAATTTTTTTGACGAAGTTTTCAAACAAAAACTAGGTAGGTAGTGCTAACTTCACACTCTGAGTCCAGGCATTAGAAAAGCAAATTGGAAAATCTAAAGATGGCATTAATTGAAGCTTTTTTGTTGTAAATTAGTTGTGGAGAGAAAAAAATTCTAAAAAAATTTTTGACGAAGTTTGCAAACAAAAACTAGGTAGGTAGTGCTAACTTGACACTCTGAGTCCAGGCATTAGAAAAGCAAATTAGAAAATCTAAAGATGGCATTAACTGTAGCTTTTTTGTTGTAAATTAGTTGTGGAGAGAAAAAAATTCTAAAAATTTTGTTGACGAAGTTTTCAAACAAAAACTAGGTAGGTAATGCTAACTTGACACTCTGAGTCCAGGCATTAGAAAAGCAAATTGGAAAATCTAAAGATGGCATTTATTGTAGCTTTTTTGTTGTAAATTAGTTGTGGAGAGAAAAAAATTCTAAAAATTTTTTTGACGAAGTTTTCAAACAAAAACTAGGTAGGTAGTGCTAACTTGACACTCTGAGTCCAGGCATTAGAAAAGCAAATTGGAAAATCTAAAGATGGCATTAATTGAAGCTTTTTTGTTGTAAATTAGTTGTGGAGAGAAAAAAATTCTAAAAATTTTTTTGACGAAGTTTTCAAACAAAAACTAGGTAGGTAGTGCTAACTTGACACTCTCAGTCCAGGCATTAGAAAAGCAAATTGGAAAATCTAAAGATGGCATTAATTGTAACTGTTTTGTTGTAAATTAGTTGTGGAGAGAAAAAAATTCTAGAAATTTTTTTGACGAGGTTTTCAACCAAAAACTAGGTAGGTAGTGCTAACTTGACACTCTGAGTCCAGGCATTAGAAAAGCAAATTGGAAAATCTAAAGATGGCATTAATTGAAGCTTTTTTGTTTTAAATTAGTTGTGGAGAGAAAAAAATTCTAAAAATTTTTTTGACGAAGTTTTCAAACAAAAACTAGGTAGGTAGTGCTAACTTGACACTCTCAGTCCAGGCATTAGAAAAGCAAATTGGAAAATCTAAAGATGGCATTAATTGTAACTGTTTTGTTGTAAATTAGTTGTGGAGAGAAAAAAATTCTAGAAATTTTTTTGACGAGGTTTTCAAACAAAAACTAGGTAGGTAGTGCTAAGTTGACACTCTGAGTCCAGGCATTAGAAAATTAAATTAGAAAATGTTAAGACGAGTTGTCAAAAAGTGTCGTACGTTCTTTTTTTACGTGTCCACAATGGCCGCATTCGGGCAACTATCCCATAGGCTATCCACCTATCCCAAAAATTTTCAGATTGCTTGAGTTGTTGTTGCATCAGCTGACATCAGATATTTTGCAATTCACATCTATTCATCGACGCGGGAAGAAATTAAAAATACAACAATGTAAACAAATGGGTTTTAGAGGGTGAAACGTACGAAACATTCTCATTTTCATGTGGCTAATCTGTGTTTCTGACATTCTGACTGCAGAAGCACTGATATTTATAACTTTAGAAATTGAAAAGAGCTTGAAGCGCATTTCAACCCTATATAAACACTCATCGTGTTGAAATGGGCTTCAATGGGCATCAATTTTGAATTGTCATAAATGCTGCACGCAAAAGTTAAAAGCTGGTGAACACAGATTAGCCACATGAAGATGAGAATGTTTCGTACGTTTCACCCTCCAAAACCCATTTGTTTACATTGTTGTATTTGTAATTTCTTTCCGCGTCGATGAATAGATGTGAATTGCAACAACAATTTAACCAGGTGTGTGAAGATCCCTACTGTCTATGTGTGAGGTTTTTATGCACACATTCTCATTTTTTATCTGATAACTGCCAGTTCAAGCTTGTAGGCAAATTAAAATGGCTGCCGGGGATTCTCATCTTCATGTGGCTAATCTGTGCTGGTGAACTCTTGCAGCTGCGGCTTCGTAACGTTGTGTTCGCAACATTGGGGCGTATTCATTTTCGATGATTACAACAACAAAGAAAAATCGGAATTGGAAAAATCGGGCAATGTAAATGCGGGCTAACGAAACAGGAACACAGTGAAAATAGTGCTAGCCGTGTTTTTTGCAAACCCCGGTTAATTGGGAACTTCCACCAGACGTCAGTGGCTAAAAAGCAAAAAAAAACACAATAGTTTGACTATAGATCTCTGCCACCAAATGTTAGAAGCGTCAGTGTAAAATTTGTAAAAAAAAAAATAACAATCTGACAGCACTCCCTGTTTGGAAAACAAAACCAAATATCAAAGGTACGAAGGCGAGCCAAAAAAGTTGTGTGTTTAAAATAGTGATGAATATGTATTAAAATTAGTTTTTTTTGTTGTCAAACACTTGAAAAAATGTTCACTAAAGTGTTTAGACACTACTGAATAGGTAATTCGACCGCAAATCTAAGTTTTCACTTCCAAATACAAAAAATAATCAAATGACCGCCTTTTTAACACTGGCAAGAGCATGCAAATATTTTCCAACCAGTTTTTGTTTTTAAATGTCAAATTAGAAAGAGAAAAGACAAATCTTGGAAGAGCTCTATTGTCAGGGAAAACAAAAAATATGTAATTGTGCATTTATGACCTTTGTTTGTTTCCCCTGCATCTTTTTATGTCAAAGTTTTTTTTTTTCTTACTTGAGAACTGTCAAAGTTAGAAAGAGAAAAGATAATGATAGTTTCTGGAAAAGCCTAATTTGGAACTTCCACCAGACTTCAGTACCAAACAAGCAAAAAAAAATCAATAGTATGACAGAAAAATATGTAGGGAAAATAAAAAGCATGTGATTGTGATTGGTCGTTTGTTTGTTTTCCCTACATATTTGTATGTCAAAATTAGAAAGAGAAAAGACAAAGATAGTTTCTGGAAAAGCCTTATTTGGTTGGAAGAAACGACATTGGGGACTAGCGACGCCATTACAGAAAAAAAAATGGAGTTTCCATTCAAACTTTCGATAACAAGTATACAATTCATGCCGGTAACTCAGTTTTCCTTCATGCTGAAGTGAAGCCCCCAGAATTCTCCGCGCTTAGCTAAGCCCGAAGGGGACTAGTTTTTGTTGCATTTAAAATGTAAATTGCAGGACAGGACCTCGTTTCTTTCGACCAATTTTCTCGGAGCTTTCCGGGGGACATTGGGGACTAGCGACGCCATTACAGAAAAAAAAATGGAGTTTTCATTCAAACTTTCGATAACAAGTATACAATTCATGCCGCTAACTCAGTTTTCCTCCGTGCTGAAGTGAAGCCCCAGAATTCTCCGCGCTTAGCTAAGCCCGAAGGGGATTAGTTTTTGTTGCATTTAAAATGTAAATTGCAGGACAGGACCTCGTTTCTTTCGACCAATTTCCTCGGGGCTTGCAAAAAAACACGGGAGTTGCCGGCAACTTATTCCCGTCAACAACTCCGAGCAACTTAAAGTTGCTGACCCCCTCCCACTAAGCAATTTCCGAGCAACTTTTGAAAATTAAACGTTTTTATTTGTTGTCCATTGAAATGTTACATCAATTTTGCATTTTAGACAGGTCAAATTGAGATAGGTTCAGGTGTTACATGTTTTTATAGAAAATTAAATACAAAAAACCACAAATATTAATTTTCAAAACTTGCTCAGAAGTTACCTAGTGGGCGAGGGCAGGCAAGTTTAGTTGCTCAGAATTGCCGGCAATACCCAGCAACTAAAAGTTGCTGGCAACTAAGTTGCCTAGTGGGCACCAGGCCTTAAGCAGGCCATACACGATCGAGCCAAATGGCTGGCCGAGCCAAATTGCATCGTGTGATTGGGCTCAACTGAGCGATTTTGATTCTAAGCCGGTCGGAAATCCACGAGCCAAATTGGCTCCGAGCCAAATGGCTTGATCGTGTATGGCCAGCTTTAGCAATTATAGTGCCTGATTACATGTGTCGTTTTACTGAATAGCGCATCAGTAGCTGTGTTTTTTTGCAAGCCCCGAGGAAATTGGTCGAAAGAAACGAGGTCCTGTCCTGCAATTTACATTTTCCCCTTCGGGCTTAGCTAAGCGCGGAGAATTCTCGGGGCTTCACTTCAGCACAGAGGAAAACTGAGTTACCGACATGAATTGTACACTTGTTATCGAAAGTTTGTATGGAAACTCCATTTTTTTTTCTGTAATGGCGTCGTTAGTCCCCAATGTCGTTTCTTTCAACCAAATAAGGCTTTTCCAGAAACTATCTTTGTCTTTTCTCTTTCTAATTTTGACATACAAATATGTAGGGAAAACAAACAAACGACCAATCACAATCACATGCTTTTTATTTTCCCTACATATTTTTCTGTCATACTATTGATTTTTTTTTGCTTGTTTGGTACTGAAGTCTGGTGGAAGTTCCAAATTAAGCTTTTCCAGAAACTATCATTATCTTTTCTCTTTCTAACTTTGACAGTTCTCAAGTAAGAAAAAACAAACTTTGACATAAAAAGATGCAGGGGAAACAAACAAAGGTCATAAATGCACAATTACATATTTTTTGTTTTCCCTGACAATAGAGCTCTTCCAAGATTTGTCTTTTCTCTTTCTAATTTGACATTTAAAAACAAAAACTGGTTGGAAAATATTTACATGCTCTTGCTAGTGTTAAAAAGGCGGTCATTTGATTATTTTTTGTATTTGGAAGTGAAAACTTAGATTTGCGGTCGAATTACCTATTCAGTAGTGTCTAAACACTTTAGTGAACATTTTTTCAAGTGTTTGACAACAAAAAAAACTAATTTTAATACATATTCATCACTATTTTAAACACACAACTTTTTTGGCTCGCCTTCGTACCTTTGATATTTGGTTTTGTTTTCCAAACAGGGAGTGCTGTCAGATTGTTATTTTTTTTTTTACAAATTTTACACTGACGCTTCTAACATTTGGTGGCAGAGATCTATAGTCAAACTATTGTGTTTTTTTTTGCTTTTTAGCCACTGACGTCTGGTGGAAGTTCCCAATTAACCGGGGTTTGCAAAAAACACGGCTAGCACTATTTTCACTGTGTTCCTGTTTCGTTAGCCCGCATTTACATTGCCCGATTTTTCCAATTCCGATTTTTCTTTGTTGTTGTAATCATCGAAAATGAATACGCCCCAATGTTGCGAACACAACGTTACGAAGCCGCAGCCGCAAGAGTTAACCAGCTTTTAACTTTTGCGTGCAGCATTTATGACAATTCAAAATTGATGCCCATTGAAGCCCATTTCAACACGATGAGTGTTTATATGGGGTTGAAATGCGCTTCAAGCTCTTTTCAATTTCTAAAGTTATAAATATCAGTGCTTCTGCAGTCAGAATGTCAGAAACACAGATTAGCACATGAAAATGAGAATGTTTCGTACGTTTCACCCTCTAAAACCCATTTGTTTACATTGTTGTATTTTTAATTTCTTCCCGCGTCGATGAATAGATGTGAATTGCAAAATATCTGATGTCAGCTGATGCAACAACAACTCAAGCAATCTGAAAATTTTTGGGATAGGTGGATAGCCTATGGGATAGTTGCCCGAATGCGGCCATTGTGGACACGTAAAAAAAGAACGTACGACACTTTTTGACAACTCGTCTTAACATTTTCTAATTTAATTTTCTAATGCCTGGACTCAGAGTGTCAACTTAGCACTACCTACCTAGTTTTTGTTTGAAAACCTCGTCAAAAAAATTTCTAGAATTTTTTTCTCTCCACAACTAATTTACAACAAAACAGTTACAATTAATGCCATCTTTAGATTTTCCAATTTGCTTTTCTAATGCCTGGACTCAGAGTGTCAAGTTAGCACTACCTACCTAGTTTTTGTTTGAAAACTTCGTCAAAAAAATTTTTAGAATTTTTTTCTCTCCACAACTAATTTACAACAAAAAAGCTTCAATTAATGCCATCTTTAGATTTTCCAATTTGCTTTTCTAATGCCTGGACTCAGAGTGTCAAGTTAGCACTACCTACCTAGTTTTTGTTTGAAAACTTCGTCAAAAAAATTTTTAGAATTTTTTTCTCTCCACAACTAATTTACAACAAAAAAGCTACAATAAATGCCATCTTTAGATTTTCCAATTTGCTTTTCTAATGCCTGGACTCAGAGTGTCAAGTTAGCACTACCTACCTAGTTTTTGTTTGAAAACTTCGTCAAAAAAATTTTTAGAATTTTTTTCTCTCCACAACTAATTTACAACAAAAAAGCTTCAATTAATGCCATCTTTAGATTTTCCAATTTGCTTTTCTAATGCCTGGACTCAGAGTTTCAAGTTAGCACTACCTACCTAGTTTTTGTTTGAAAACTTCGTCAAAAAAATTTTTAGAATTTTTTTCTCTCCACAACTAATTTACAACAAAAAAGCTACAATTAATGCCATCTTTAGATTTTCTAATTTGCTTTTCTAATGCCTGGACTCAGAGTGTCAAGTTAGCACTACCTACCTAGTTTTTGTTTGAAAACTTCGTCAAAAATTTTTTTAGAATTTTTTTCTCTCCACAACTAATTTACAACAAAAAAGCTACAATCAATGCCATCTTTAGATTTTCCAATTTGCTTTTCTAATGCCTGGACTCAGAGTGTCAAGTTAGCACTACCTACCTAGTTTTTGTTTGAAAACTTCATCAAAAAAATTTTTAGAATTTTTTTCTCTCCACAAATAATTTACAACAAAAAAGCTACAATTAATGCCACCTTTAGATTTTCTAATTTGCTTTTCTAATGCCTGGTCTCAGAGTGTCAACTTAGCACTACCTACTTAGTTTTTGTTTGAAAACTTCGTCAAAAATTTTTTTAGAATTTTTTTCTCTCCACAACTAATTTACAACAAAAAAGTTACAATTAATGCCATCTTAAGTTTTTCTTATTTGCTTTTCTAATGCCTTTACTCAGAGTGTCAAGTTAGCACTACCTACCTAGTTTTTGTTTGAAAACTTCGTCAAAAAAATTTTTAGAATTTTTTTCTCTCCACAACTAATTTACAACAAAAAAGCTACAATTAATGCCATCTTTAGATTTTCCAATTTGCTTTTCTAATGCCTGGACTCAGAGTGTCAAGTTAGCACTACCTACCTAGTTTTTGTTTGAAAACTTCGTCAAAAAAATTTTTAGAATTTTTTTCTCTCCACAACTAATTTACAACAAAAAAGCTACAATTAATGCCGTCTTTAGATTTTCCAATTTGCTTTTCTAATGCCTGGATTCAGAGTGTCAAGTTAGCACTACCTACCTAGGTTTTGTTTGAAAACTTCGTCAAAAAAATTTTTAGATTTTTTTCTCTCCACAACTAATTTACAACAAAAAAGCTACAATTAATGCCATCTTTAGATTTTCCAATTTGCTTTTCTAATGCCTGGACTCAGAGTGTCAAGTTAGCACTACCTACCTAGTTTTTGCTTGAAAACTTCGTCAAAAAAAATTTTAGAATTTTTTTCTCTCCACAACTAATTTACAACAAAAAAGCTACAATTAATGCCATCTTTAGATTTTCCAATTTGCTTTTCTAATGCCTGGACTCAGAGTGTCAAGTTAGCACTACCTACCTAGTTTTTGTTTGAAAACTTCGTCAAAAAAATTTTTAGAATTTTTTTCTCTCCACAACTAATTTACAACAAAAAAGCTACAATTAATGCCATCTTTAGATTTTCCAATTTGCTTTTCTAATGCCTGGACTGAGAGTGTCAAGTTAGCACTACCTACCTAGTTTTTGTTTGAAAACTTCGTCAAAAAAATTTTTAGAATTTTTTTCTCTCCACAACTAATTTACAACAAAAAAGCTACAATTAATGCCCTCTTTAGATTTTCCAATTTGCTTTTCTAATGCCTGGACTGAGAGTGTCAAGTTAGCACTACCTACCTAGTTTTTGTTTGAAAACTTCGTCAAAAAAATTTTTAGAATTTTTTTCTCTCCACAACTAATTTACTACAAAAAAGCTACAATTAATTGTGTACTTTGTTTTTTAAATTTCCTAAAGTGTAGTGCTAACTTGATATCAAGTAAGCACTACATACCATGTTTTTTTTTAATACAAGGATTCTTATGGCAAAAAAATTTTTAGAATTTTTTTCTTTCCACAACAAATTTACAACAAAAAAACTACAATTAACTGTGTTATTAGTTTTTTTATTTTCTGAAAGTGTAATGCTAACTTGATATCAAGTTAGCACTACATACCATTTTTTTATTAAATAGTAGAGCTACAAATTTTTTTTTTCCACAACTAATTTACTACTAAAAAGCTACAATTAACTGTGTACTTAGTTTATTTAATTTCTAAAAGTGTAGTGCTAACTTGACACACGTGGGCATTGCAGCTCCAGCCATACAATGTTGATATACAATATACTCCAGGAAATACCAACAAAGTCGCTGATATGCTATCAAGACCGCCATGTCAAGCAAATGAACATGTCAGTGATTCTTGAGAAATCTGCAACGTGAAGATTGACATACCAGCTAGAGATGCTAGTGAAATCCGCCAAGCACAACTCAAAGATGCTGAACTAAAGACGATAATAGAATCTTTTGAAGAGAACAATGAGAATTTACCTCGTTGGACAGCTAGAGGGTATATCATGAGTAGCGGCGTCCTCTACAGGTATTCACCAGAGTCCGACTCCGAAGATGCCCAGATGGTAGTCCCACTTCAAGAACGCGAAGACATTTTAAGATCTCACCACGATGATCCCACTGCTGGACATTATGGCATTGAACGAACCATATCCAAGATTGCATCAAGATACTATTGGCCGAGAATGAGAACTGATATAACCAATCATATTGGAACTTGTTTAGCATGCCAACGATATAAACCCACCAACCTAAAACCGATTGGATTACTACAAACTATTCCGAGTAACCAAAGATTCGAAGTTATAGCTGTCGATTTGTTCGGACCACTACCAAAAACTCAAGATGGTTATCAATGGATTATCATTATTGAAGATATCACAAGCAGATGGACAGAAGTTTTCCCACTTAAAGAAGCAACATCCCTTAATTGCGCCCTAGTTTTACTAGATGAGATTTTTTTAAGATTTGGTATGCCTAGACGACTTATATCTGACAATGGTGTCCAATTTATTTCCGCTCTAATGCAGCAGCTACTTCACTGTCTGGGAATCCAACAAACTCTTACACCTGTCTACCATCCACAATCAAACCCTGTTGAAAGGAGAAATCGCGACATGAAGAGTCAACTAGCCATCCTGGTCGGAAACAACCACACAACATGGGCAGATCATTTGCCATCTATTCGATTTGCCATGAATAATGCTAAATGCCAAAGCACTGGATACACACCTGCGTATCTAACGTTTGGTCGAGAATGTCGAACAATAGACGAAGTCACAAACAATATAAGAACAATAGAAGATACTGAAAACTTCATTCCACAAGTTACGAAAAAACTAACCGAGCTGTCTACAGTACTACAAAACGCAAAAGAGAAAACAGAACATACTCAAGATCGAAACAAAGCCTACGTTGATCCAAAAAGACGTCCACAAACCGAGATCAAAGAGGGAGATGAGGTCCTGGTTACTACGCACGTACTGAGTCAATCTACAAAAAACATAACGTCAAAATTTATACCGAAACGAGACGGCCCATTTGTGGTTGTCAGTAAAGTCGGATCTTCCGCTTTTAAAATTGCCAATAAAGATGACCTAACACTTCCGGTTGGCACTTATCACGTGTCTGCCTTAACCAAACTAAACCAAGATGAGAAGACCACAGCTGAACCCATACGAAGATTGCGCAAAAGAGGTCGCCCCAAGAAGCACTACTAAACCTGTCACTTCGTCGAGACGACCAAAGTTCCAGAGGGGGAGACTGTAGCAACTATGCATTATAATTCCTATTTTTTATTAATTCATTTATAAATTCATGTAAACTAAAGATGTGTTATAACGCCCTTCTGGCAACACCCTTATAGCTTAAAATAATTTTTATTAATAATAATGTATAACTGGCAATGCCATAAAAATATCAAACATAAAAGCTCCTAAAGCTTAACACAAACAATGTAAATCAAAAGCTCTGAACAGATTGGTATAAATAACGAAGCAGAATATGAATAAATCGCATTCTGACAGTTGATCGCTAACGAACAGTACGGTGGAGTACCTCCGCCTCTGTTTCTTGTTAAAAATCAAACTTTAAGAATTTTAAATTGTTAAACACGTTGTACGTTTTATTTCTTTTTGGAAGACTCTTTTTTATTTTGCTATTCCAGATTGCGTAACCCAGGGCCTGTATCTTCCTTTCAATCATTGATCTCTGAACCATTCTGCAGTACGGTAGAGTTCCTCAGCCTCTGCTTGAGTGGTCAGTAAGGTTACTCTTTGAAGATACCGGTCTCAGCTCATCACCAAGGACAGATCTCTCGACCTCGCTCCTCTAAACTTCTCCCTTCAGTATTTTTTTCTTAAGGTCTTTTCATTCCGGTGGCTCAAGAACTCACTTCGAGCTTGGAATTCAGCCTCTATTTCCTTCCATGCCTGAAGCTTAGCATCGTTGGCAACCGCATCAGTTTTCTTGCACTCAATTATATTTTTTTTTCGTTTACCAATTCAATTAATAAATTTATTTCCTTTTCGTGAAAATTTTGTGTCCGCCGCTCACTTCCCATTTTTAATTTTGTTTTAAATAAAACGTCAAAAAAACAAGTGTTGCCACCGTAAATCATAAGGTTTGTTCAGCGAGGCTGTTCGGAACAGTTTCGAACAGAAAAGTACAACTTTTTGCTGTTCAATGAGGAATTTTCTGTTCTAAACTATTCTGGTTTGCTGTTCAGTGAGGCTATCTAGAACACTTTGGAACAGTTTCGAACAGGATTTTCTGTACTAGCTTTTTAGGTAGAACAACTTAGAACAGATTTCCTGTTCTAACTTGTTCTGAAGTTTACCCCGAATCTGTGCTGTTCTGTTCTATTCTGTTCTGTTCTAATCTAACTATTTTGTCACTGAACAAACCTATACATTTAAGTGAAGTCATTTTAAGCGACTGTGAAACTGAAAAGTTGCATTAGTGACACTTAGCGTTTGACGTTTACTCAAACTCAGGGTGGACTTAAGTGTGCACTGTGAAACTGGCCCTTAATTTGTCTACAAAAATTGATCTTTTTCACTAAACAAATTGATTTTTTTATCACACATCCGACTCATTTTGACGTACAGCAGTCGTAAAAACACAAATCTCTGCTCGTTGAAGGATTAATTAAAATCTTTTCACTTACAAAATATTAATCTTATTAGGAAAATATGTTTCCAATTAAAAAAATTGGATTCCGTAGGATTTAAGTGCCAAAGCTAAGGTACAGACAGTAGTGATGTAAAATGTCGTTACTTTTAAGTAATCGTTACATTCGTTACTTTTTCCGAAGTAATCGTTACTTTTGAGTGATTACTTTGATTACTTTTTTCATATAAAAATTACAAATACTTTTGTCGCACTTTTAGCTCTGCACAAACAAAATAAATATGAAAAGAACTTTGCAAATCAGATTTCCGTTTCCTATTTCAGAAGGAGAGACAGAGTTTTCACAAAACAGTCTGCCAGGTTCAACTTCAATCCAAATTTCGTACGATATGGCCACAAACCGTTGCTTGTTGCGTTCATTAAAAGAAGCGTAACTGAACGCATCAGTGGAACGTGAAGCCAATCCACATATCGAGTAGATGTGTGCTATTCGATCGGTTCATATTTGCGCATAACTTAAAATTGAAATTATTTAAAATGAGGATTTTAACACCCCCCCCCCCCCACCCTTCCTTTAAAAAATCCATATAAGAAAAAAAAAATCTCCATAAGAAGCCTATTATTTCTCGTTTATTTAAATACCTCAACCTTGAAGATCGGACAACTAAAACCAAAGTTATGGGCTTCCAACGACGACAACTATATCTTTAATAAATTATCCATACCGAGCATTTTATACTCGAATCTCGGACCCGGTACCCGGACTCGGTCTGCCAAACGATTACTTTGATTACTTTGATTACTTTCATTACTTTGAGTACTTTGATTACTTTGATTACTTCGATTACTTTTCGTTTCTATTGGATTCGATTACTTTTGATTACTTTGGGATTTGATCACCCTTGGGTTTTGGATCAGGATTGGATTGCAGGAGGGAACAAAATATTCTCAGCACAGGGTGGTCCTAAAAAATGTCACTTTCTTATTCTTTGACCGATTTCGATGAAATTGACACAGGTCATAGCTGAGGCAGAATTATGAACTAACAAAATATTTTCAGCACAGGGTGGTCCCAAAAAATGTCACTTTCTTATTCTTTGAGCGATTTCGATGAAATTGACACAGGTAATAGCTGAGGCAGAATTATGAACTAACAAAATATTTTCAGCACAGGGTGGTCCCAAGAAATGTCACTTTCTTATTCTTTGAGCGATTTCGATGAAATTGACACAGGTAATAGCTGAGGCAGAATTATGAACGAACAAAATATTTTCAACACAGGGTGGTCCCAAAAAATGTCACTTTCTTATTCTTTGAGCGATTTCGATGAAATTGACACAGGTAATAGCTGAGGCAGAATTATGGACGAAAAAAATATTTTCAGCACAGGGTGGTCCCAAAAACTGTCACTTTCTTATTCTTTGACCGATTTCGATGAAATTGACACAGGTAATAGCTGAGGCAGAATTATGAACGAACACAATATTTTCAGCACAGGGTGGTCCTAAAAAATGTCACTTTCTTATTCTTTGACCGATTTCGATGAAATTGACACAGGTCATAGCTGAGGCAGAATTATGAACTAACAAAATATTTTCAGCACAGGGTGGTCCCAAAAAATGTCACTTTCTTATTCTTTGAGCGATTTCGATGAAATTGACACAGGTAATAGCTGAGGCAGAATTATGAACTAACAAAATATTTTCAGCACATGGTGGTCCCAAGAAATGTCACTTTCTTATTCTTTGAGCGATTTCGATGAAATTGACACAGGTAATAGCTGAGGCAGAATTATGAACGAACAAAATATTTTCAACACAGGGTGGTCCCAAAAATGTCACTTTCTTATTCTTTGAGCGATTTCGATGAAATTGACACAGGTAATAGCTGAGGCAGAATTATGGACGAAAAAAATATTTTCAGCACAGGGTGGTCCCAAAAACTGTCACTTTCTTATTCTTTGACCGATTTCGATGAAATTGACACAGGTAATAGCTGAGGCAGAATTATGAACGAACACAATATTTTCAGCACAGGGTGGTCCCAAAAAATGTCACTTTCTTATTCTTGGACCGATTTCGATGAAATTGACACAAGTTATAGCTGATGCAGAATTATGAACAAACAAAATATTTTCAGTATAGGGTGGTCCCAAAAAATGTCACTTTCTTATTCTTTGAGCGATTTCGATGAAATTGACACAAGTTATAGCTGATGCAGAATTATGAACGAAAAAAATATTTTCAGCACAGGGTGGTCCCAAAAAATGTCACTTTCTTATTTTTTGACTGATTTCGATGAAATTAACACAGGTTATAGCTGAGGAAGAATTATGAACGAAAAAAAATTTTCAACACAGGGTGGTCCCAAAAAATGTCACTTTCTTATTCTTTGAGCGATTTCGATGCAATTGACACAGGTAATAGCTGAATCAGAATCCCGAAGTAAAAAAATATTTTCAGCACAGGGTGGTCCCAAAAAATTTCACTTTCTTATTCTTTGAGCGATTTCGATGAAATTGACACAGGTTATAGCTGAGGCAGAATTATTAACTAACAAAATATTTTCAGCACAGGGTGGTCCCAAAAAATGTCACTTTCTTATTCTTTGAGCGATTTCGATGAAATTGACACAGGTTATAGCTGATGCAGAATTATGATCGAAAAAAATATTTTCAACACAGGCTGATTCCAAAAAATGTCACGTTCGTTGTTCTTTGAGCTATTTCAATGAAATTGACACAGGTTATAGTTCGCGAAAATTTTGTTTAAAAAAACTGATATTATAAAGGTGAAGCGGGATAAAATCAATCAATTAAAAGGTTATTTCTCGGGGATGGCTTAAAAGATATTTTTTTCTTCAAGAAGTTGCTATTTATAGGGTGAATTGGGATAAAATCAAAAAAATGATATTCGATTTAAATTTTTTTTTTGTGATTGAAAAGGTATTTATTGGGGATTGCTTCAGAACGATTTTATTTAAAAAATCTATATTTATAGGGTGCAGTGGGGTAAGACGTTAAGTGGTAGGCGATGTTAAAAATTTGAGGTCTGTTTGAAAGGGCATTTTTTAGAAGTGAACTGATGGATATTTTATCAAAAATATTTCCATTTATACGGTGAAATTACATTTCAATCACAAAAATAATTTTTTAAATCGAATATCATTTTTTTGCTTTTACCCCAATTCACCCTATAAATAGCAACTTCTTGAAGAAAAAATATCTTTTAAGCCATCCCCGAGAAATAACCTTTTAATCACAAAAAGAATTGTTTGATTTTATCCCGATTCACTTTTATAATATCAGTTTTTTTAAACAGAATTTTCGGGAACTATAACCTGTGTCAATTTCATTGAAATAGCTCAAAGAATAACGAAAGTGACATTTTTTGCAATCACCCTGTGTTGAAAATATTTTTTTCGATTCTTTTCTGCCTCAGCTTTAACCTGTGTCAATTTCATCGAAATCGCTCAAAGAATAAGGAAGTGAAATTTTTTGGGACCACCCTGTGTTGAAAAATATTTTTTTCATTCATAACTCTGCCTCAGATATTACCTGTGTCAATTTCATCGAAATCGCTCAAAGAATAAGAAAGTGACATTTTTTTGACCACTGTGCTGAAAATATTTTGTTAGTTCAATATTCTGCTTCAGCCATAACCTGTGTCAATTTCATCGAAATCGGTCAAAGAATAAGAAAGTGACATTTTTTGGGACCACCCTGTGCTGAAAATATTTTGTTAGTTCAATATTCTGCTTCAGCCATAACCTGTGTCAATTTCATCGAAATCGGTCAAAGAATAAGAAAATGACATTTTTTGGGACCACCCTATGCTGAAAATATTTTGTTAGTTAATAATTCTGCCTCAGCTATAACCTGTGTCAATTTCATCGAAATCGATCAAAGAATAAGAAAGTGACATTTTTTGGGACCACCCTATGCTGAAAATATTTTTTTCGTTCATAATTCTGCCTCAGCTATAACCTGTGTCAATTTCATCGAAATCGCTCAAAGAATAAGAAAGTGACATTTTTTGGGACCACCCTGTGCTGAAAATATTTTGTTAGTTAATAATTCTGCCTCAGCTATAACCTATGTCAATTTCATCGAAATCGATCAAAGAATAAGAAAGTGACATATTTTGGGACCACCCTATGCTGAAAATATTTTGTTAGTTAATAATTCTGCCTCAGCTATAACCTGTGTCAATTTCATCGAAATCGATCAAAGAATAAGAAAGTGACATATTTTGGGACCACCCTATGCTGAAAATATTTTTTTCGTTCATAATTCTGCATCAGCTATAACCTGTGTCAATTTCATCGAAATCGCTCAAAGAATAAGAAAGTGACATTTTTTGGGACCACCCTGTGCTGAAAATATTTTTTTCGTTCATAATTCTGCATCAGCTATAACCTGTGTCAATTTCATCGAAATCGCTCAAAGAATAAGAAAGTGACATTTTTTGGGACCACCCTGTGCTGAAAATATTTTGTTAGTTAATAATTCTGCCTCAGCTATAACCTGTGTCAATTTCATCGAAATCGATCAAAGAATAAGAAAGTGACATTTTTTGGGACCACCATGTGCTGAAAATATTTTGTTAGCTAATAATTCTGCCTCAGCTATAACCTGTGTCAATTTCATCGAAATCGATCAAAGAATAAGAAAGTGACATTTTTTGGGACCACCCTGTGCTGAAAAAATTTTGTTCGTTCATAATTCTGCCTCAGCTATTACCTGTGTCAATTTCATCGAAATCGCTCAAAGAATAAGAAAGTGACATTTTTTGGGACCACCCTGTGCTGAAAATATTTTTTCGTTCATAATTCTGCCTCAGCTATTACCTGTGTCAATTTCATCGAAATCGCTCAGAGAATAAGAAAGTGACATTTTTTGGGACCACCCTGTGCTGAGAATATTTGGTTCCCTCCTGCAATCCAATCCTGATCCAAAACCCAAGAGTGATCAAATCCCAAAGTAATCAAAAGTAATCGAATCCAATAGAAACGAAAAGTAATCGAAGTAATCAAAGTAATCAAGTAATCAAAGTACTCAAAGTTATCAAAGTAATCAAAGTAATCAAAGTAATCAAAGTAATCAAAGTAATCAAAGTAATCAAAGTAATCAAAGTAATCAAAGTACTCAAAGTAATCGATCCTGGTAATCGTTAGTAATCGTTACTGGTAATCGGTACAAAAACTGGTAATCGTTACTCAGAAATGTACTCGATTACTTTGATTACTTCAAGTAATCGTTACAAAGTAACGATTACTAACGATTCCTTCCACCACTAACAGACAGAGAGAACAGACATCACAAAAGAAAACTTAAAAAAAATAAACTAGCTTAAGCTAAGTATACAGTTCTTCAACGAAAAAAAACTACATGCAATTCTTATGGGAGTGATTTTTGTAAAAAAAAAATTTTTCTACTAAAAAATATTTTTATCGAACTGTGAACTTAAAGGCTCTCCCAAACCAACGCGAAACATTCGCGCGAATATGCGACGGCTGAATGTTCGAAGATTCGCATCGCGCCAGTGTGGGTGCTCCCATTATTCTCTTAATAAATTAAGACAGGCATAAGATTCGTCGTCGTTCTGAAGTATTCGCGTTTGTTTGGGAGGGCCTCAACCCTGGAAAAAAGAATTATACTCACCACGATTTTTTTCGCAAAAGAATCTAGTTTGCGTGCATCGAATGTTTTTCTTCCGGAAAAAAAAATTTCTTTCTCACCATTAATTTTTTTTCGTTCAAAAGAACTGTATACTAAGCTTTGAGCAAATAATTAAAAAATCCTTACTTTTTTCGCCATCTCTTTCTCACCATGATGTGTGAGTATGATAAAGTAGGTACAGAGATGCCAAAAAAAAGTAGGAGGAGGCAGTCCATTGTGAACACCGTTCTATAACGAGATTTTACGTATTTTAACATTGTAAGGACGCGCGCCATAAACCGCGTGTATTGTGTTCAGCCACTTTGACAAAAAAAAGTTATACTGTTATACAAACCTGGTGCCAGCACTGATCTCTATAATACACTGGATAGTCGATTCCCTTTATGTAAAACAGTCCTACAAATTCCCAACAAATATTTCAAATTGCATTTAATTTACCATGTCCCTTTGATAAGATTAAATACAAATTTATTTTAGTAAAAAGATGCAAAAAAAAAAAATTGTGCGTTCATCCAAACAACAAAAAATTACAATTCAGTAATGAAAAGAAGCAGAAATTCAAAGTACGATATTCTAAGAATCCGACAAAGAATACACCGGCGCGCGGCGGTCACACGATGTTCACCTTTAAAGATTTGGAATCCAAACTGATATTTTTTATTCCTTGCAAACGAAACAACACAAAAGTTTTATTATTTATTTGCATTTAAAATTGTATAGTATAATACTTGAATATTTAAAAGATTTAATTGGTCTAGAAAAATTGATCTTTTTTACTAAGCAAATTGATTTTTTCTTAAAACAATCGATTTTTTGGTTAGAAGGACTTCGACACTTGGTCCGTTTGGTATGGTTTTTTTCAGTAAAATGTGTAAAACCTGTCAAAACACTAAAGTGGAAACGAACTTCTCAAAAATAGGGAAACATGCAAGGAAGTTAAAAAACGCATTGAACCACTTTTGTGTACAAAACGTCAAAATCTCACTCCTTACACAAACAATCGCAAAAAATCCGGTTTTGTTGACAATTTGAGTTTAATTTAAAAAAAAAATATCTAAATTATGTATTTTTCAAGTGATCTTTTATTTATATGGTATAATGTCACATACGACACACCACAATTTCAAATTAAAAGCAAAAGATGCTAACAGCTGGATGTTTTGACAGTCTTTACTCTTCTTGCACACAGAAATTTATGAAAGTAGCACAAATTCGTATGTTAACCAATGATGGGGGGGGGGGGGGTTAACATTTGCTCTCGCTATGTGCTTTCTTGCTGCAACTTTTTTGAGTTAAAAACAGGATTTTGACAATTTGTGCTAATTTGTGCAAATTCGCAAGAAATGTCACCCACTATTTAAGTCTCAGAACCGCGTTTGCGGCTACAGATCCATTGTTGATCCGACTCATTTTGACGTGCAGCAGTCGTTAAAACAAAAAATCTATGCTCGTTCAAGGATTAGTTGGAAACTTTTCACTTACAAAACATAAATCTTATTAGGAAAATGCTTCCAATTAAAAAATTGGATTCCTTAGGATTTAAGGGCCAAAGAAGAGAGAACAGATATTAGAAAAGAAAACTTCAAAAAAATGAACAATCTTAAGCAAAAAATCAAAAAATCCTTACCTTCTTCGCCATCATTTTCTCACCATGAAGTGTGAGTGAGATTTTGAGATCTTATGTATTTTAATATAAGCCGTGTATTTTTGCAAGCCCCGAGGAAATCGATTGAAAAAGACGACGTCCTGTCCGGCAATTTACATGTTAAATGCAACAACAACTAATCCCCTTTGGGCTTAGCCAAGCGCGGAGAATTCTCGGGGCTTAACTTAAGCACGAAGAAAAACTGTGTAACCGGCGTGAATTGCATACTTGTTATCGATAGTTTGTATGGAAACTCCATTTTGTTTCTGTAATGGCGTCGCTAATCCCCGATATCGTTTTTTTCAACCAAATCTCCCCGGGCTTGCAAAGAAACACGACTATTGTAAGATAAGGACAAGCGCCATGACTCGCGTGTATTGTGTTCAGCCACTTTGACAAACAAAGTTATAATTACTATATAACAATCTTCAATTGGAGTCATTTTGTTTGTAATTATGAATACGCTATTCAGTGTATTATAGAGATCAGTGGGTGGCAGGCGCACCGTATAACAATCTTCAATTGGAGTCAACTTTTTTTTTATGAATACGCTAACCAGTGTATTATAGAGATCAGTGGTTATTAACTATATCTAGCTTTTTAAGTTTTTTTTTTTAACACAGCTCTAGCGGTAACAATTTTATTTTTAGTTCTTATAAGTACATATTAGTTAAACATGATTTGTGTTCAGCGGACGAACAGTGATAATTTTATTTTTTATTGCAAAAACTATATAAGGATTGTAAAAGATTTTGTTGGAAACACAATTCATCACAATTGTCTTCAAAACATTTACAATGTTGGGTGCAAGATTTTGTTAATACATTAAAGTAGGTATTTACGCCTAGTTCGTTATATACTTATTTAAGACGTAATTTTTTTAAGATGAAATTCTTATTCCGTTGCAAAAATAATTCTAATGAATATCAAAACAGAACAGGGCTGTTTTTTTATTTTTTCAGAACTCTAATCAAAAATAGTATGAGACGTTTTATTTGAAAGTGCGATAGGCAAGTCTCTTAAAAAAATTAATTATGTTATTAATATATTAACGGTTAATCTTTCTTTGCGAAAAATAATATAGAATACAGGTATACCTACCGTTAAGTTGTATTTCTATTGGAAAAAGTGTTAAAATGGACTTATTCCACCTTCATAAAGAACGGCTCACATGTAGCTATATATTTAAGTTGCAAAAAGAAGTCATAAAGAATAATACAAATCTTGTAATATGAGTTATAAGATATACATATATATGTAGGTACATTTGTATGTTAATAAGTAAAGTCTACAACATTTAATGTTTCTTTTATTCCCGAACCCAGCTTTTCCAAATGTTTTTAATGTCCTTAACTTGAACCCAACCTCATAATTGTTCTGGTTTTTGAAATGGAAGTGACTCTAGACATGCCAATTATAACAGTTTTAATAACAGATAAATGTTGAACGGCGTGAAGTCCGATAAATATGGTTTGTATATATTAATAACACCTTAATTTGACTTCACTTGAGTCGATACACATTTGTCGTTCTTCGTTAATAAAAAACACTTAACATTTAACAAAAACGAATGAAACAAACACGTAACTAACCTGAATGCATTTCGAAGCGTATGCACTCCATCATCAGCAATCGCGACTAAACTTTGTAGGGCAGCAAAAAAATTGAAAACGGTATTGTTTTGTTATTGTTTTTGGCACATAAGATTAAGTAGGCAAGATTCAACATTGCCGTTGTCTAAATTAAGTGCGTTTGTGTCTTTTTGTATGAAAAAAGATTCAAATGCATCCAATCTCCTATGGTCGTTCACTTGTTTACGTAGGGTTAGATTTTCAAGGGTTATATTTTCGTGGCCTTCATTTAAAATATGTGACGCAATCGCGGATTTTTGTGGCTGATTAAGACGAACACAATTTAAATGTTCCTTGAATCTAGTCTCAATGCTTCGTTTTGTTTGCCCATAATATTTCCGTTTGCAGTCACCACATTCAATTTCATAAATACCTGACTTGCTCAATGTTGGTGTTTTGTCTTTTGTAGAACCAAGTAAATTCACTAATTTTTTGTCGTTTTTATAAACAATTTCCATTTCATGATTATTAAACACTTGTTTTAATTTATTTGTTATGCGTGGTTCAAATGTCAGTGCCACTCTTTTATTTTTAACTTTTTGTATTTGAGAGAAAAAGGTTGTCATATCGTAGTTTTTGACTTTAAGTGTATGTTTATAAATTAATTTATCAACCATTTGTTCATTGAAACCATTTACACAAGCGGTTGTTTTAATATATTCATATTCTTTCATATAATTCGCTATCGAGAGAGGTAAACGGCATAATCTATGAACCATTGAGTGGTACGCGGCTACTTTATGTTGTATTGGGCAAAAAGAATCATTGGTGATGGTTCGCATAGTACTTGTTGGTTTATGAAAAACTCCAAATTCAATTTTTTCATTCACATATTGAATTTCCAAATCGAGAAATGTTATTTTTCTTTCATTTTCTGTTTCATATGTAAACTTTATTGTTTCGAATTGGTTATTCAAAATTTCTAACGTTTTCTCTACTTGGTCTTTACGCACTACGGAAAAAACATCATCAACATAGCGATGCCACACTCGCGGAAGAAGGTTTTTACTTTTTAGTTTCATTTCGAATGCCGACATGAAAAGTTCCGAAATCAATGGACTGAGTGGGTTACCCATATTAGTGCCAAAATCAACACTGTATATCTTTTCCTGGAACTAAAAAAAAATTCTGATCCATGCAAAGTCTTGCAGCTTCGAAATAAACTACCTTTTTCTCACTTTCGATACCAATTCTATTTAAATATTTTTTGAACTCATCCAAAGAAATGTTAACTGGAATATTAGGAAATAACGATGTTACATCAAAGCTAATCATTATTTCATGACTTTCTAACACTAAACCTTTAATTTTATCCACGAACTCAAATGAGTTTTTTACAGAGCAACTTTCCAAGTTGTTGTTTTAAATAAAAATGATTATAAACAACGGGTGTTTCAATTAATTTCAGAGTGCGGGTATAAAGAATTGCAAAAAAGTCCCATTAAAAGAATGATAAGAGAAGTTGATTCTTTGAGACAAAAAATTCGTAATGTTTTTAGTGTCCGTGTGAGTAGATCGCTGATAGTTTCGAATCCTTGTTTACCTAAAATGTATGCGCTACCTAAAACACATAAACAAGGAAAAAAGATGCGTCCAATCGTTTCAAACATTAATGCTCCATCTTATGAATTGGCTAAGTGGTTAGTGAATGAGATTAAAAAATTACCAAAGTTGGAAAGTTGCTCTGTTAAAAACTCATTTGAGTTCGTGGATAAAATTAAAGGTTAAGTGTTAGAAAGTGATGAAATAATGATTAGCTTTGATGTAACATCGTTATTTCCTAATATTCCAGTTAACATTTCTTTGGATGAGTTCAAAAAATATTTAAATAGAATTGGTATCGAAAGTGAGAAAAAGGTAGTTTATTTCGAAGCTGCAAGACTTTGCATGGATCAGAATTTTTTTCAGTTCCAGGAAAAGATATACAGTGTTGATTTTGGCACTAATATGGGTAACCCACTCAGTCCATTGATTTCGGAACTTTTCATGTCGGCATTCGAAATGAAACTAAAAAGTAAAAACCTTCTTCCGCGAGTGTGGCATCGCCATGTTGATGATGTTTTTTCCGTAGTGCGTAAAGACCAAGTAGAGAAAACGTTAGAAATTTTGAATAACCAATTCGAAACAATAAAGTTTACATATGAAACAGAAAATGAAAGAAAAATAATATTTCTCGATTTGGAAATTCAATATGTGAATGAAAAAATTGAATTTGGAGTTTTTCATAAACCAACAAGTACTATGCGAACCATCACCAATGATTCTTTTTGCCCAATACAACATAAAGTAGCCGCGTACCACTCAATGGTTCATAGATTATGCCGTTTACCTCTCTCGATAGCGAATTATATGAAAGAATATGAATATATTAAAACAACCGCTTGTGTAAATGGTTTCAATGAACAAATGGTTGATAAATTAATTTATAAACATACACGTAAAGTCAAAAACTACGATATGACAACCTTTTTCTCTCAAATACAAAAAGTTAAAAATAAAAGAGTGGCACTGACATTTGAACCACGCATAACAAATAAATTAAAACAAGTGTTTAATAATCATGAAATGGAAATTGTTTATAAAAACGACAAAAAATTAGTGAATTTACTTGGTTCTACAAAAGACAAAACACCAACATTGAGCAAGTCAGGTATTTATGAAATTGAATGTGGTGACTGCAAACGGAAATATTATGGGCAAACAAAACGAAGCATTGAGACTAGATTCAAGGAACATTTAAATTGTGTTCGTCTTAATCAGCCACAAAAATCCGCGATTGCGTCACATATTTTAAATGAAGGCCACGAAAATATAACCCTTGAAAATCTAACCCTACGTAAACAAGTGAACGACCATAGGAGATTGGATGCATTTGAATCTTTTTTCATACAAAAAGACACAAACACACTTATGTCGTTTTCGTTTGGCTTTCGGAACTGTTCTATTCCTATCGAAAATGGGAAATTTGGAGTAAAAGGAGTGAAAAAGGAGTAGCTCCAAACGTCCACTCGAAAACGACATTAATTTAGACAACGGCAATGTTGAATCTTGCCTACTTAATCTTGTGTGCCAAAAACAATAACAAAACAATACCGTTTTCAATTTTTTTGCTGCCCTACAAAGTTTAGTCGCGATTGCTGATGATGGAGTGTATACGCTTCGAAATGCATTCAGGTTAGTTACGTGTTTGTTTCATTCGTTTTTGTTAAATGTTAAGTGTTTTTTATTAACGAAGAACGACAAATGTGTATCGACTCAAGTGAAGTCAAATTAAGGTGTTATTAATATATACAAACCATATTTATCGGACTTCACGCCGTTCAACATTTATCTATTATTAAATATGACAACCAAATCAAAGTTGAACACTTACTCTCGACTTAAACTAAAAGTCGCAAAAATAATTGAAGACATTTCTTTTCTACGGGCATGTAAAAGACATAAAGTGCATCCTAATTTCATTAAAGTCAGTGCTTCGGTAGAGAATTATAGATCGGCAAGTGCAATAAAAAAGGCTGAAATTGTGTGGCTTAATTCGGAAGTGAAACATAAATACAAAGAATTAGCCGATTGTGAATTGAAACTGTATAATCTACACCTTGACATAACAAAAAAATTAAATGAAGACGAATTTGAGCGGTGGCTTCGGTTTGATAGAACGGTTATAATGAGAAAAGAAAATGAAGTAAAAAAGAAAAAATTCACATTAAATCGAAAATTAAATCATTTAATAGAAAAAGATCCTAATGTTAAATCTGAACCTAAGTTTATTCGAGATTTTATTGTTAACGAATCGAATGAGATTTTCAATGAGGATGAGCTAAATTTATTAAATAAAGGTCTTAAATTTACAACAAGTCCATACAAAACCCAGATCTTAGACGTGGTTGTTGATATTGAAACAATATTAAAGTATAGAGTTCCGTCAACTCAAAATGATATTCGCGCTACTGCAACTAATGCAATAAAAGTTAGTGTTAGCTCAATTCAACAATCGGAAATTGCAAAAGCGCAAAAACAAACGGTGGACAAATTAAGAGAAAAAGATGTTGTTTATGTAAAAGCCGATAAAAGTAATCAAGTTGTTGTTTTAAATAAAAATGATTATAAACAACGGGTGTTTCAATTAATTTCAGAGTGCGGGTATAAAGAATTGCAAAAAAGTCCCATTAAAAGAATGATAAGAGAAGTTGATTCTTTGAGACAAAAAATTCGTAATGTTTTTAGTGTCCGTGTGAGTAGATCGCTGATAGTTTCGAATCCTTGTTTACCTAAAATGTATGCGCTACCTAAAACACATAAACAAGGAAAAAAGATGCGTCCAATCGTTTCAAACATTAATGCTCCATCTTATGAATTGGCTAAGTGGTTAGTGAATGAGATTAAAAAATTACCAAAGTTGGAAAGTTGCTCTGTAAAAAACTCATTTGAGTTCGTGGATAAAATTAAAGGTTTAGTGTTAGAAAGTGATGAAATAATGATTAGCTTTGATGTAACATCGTTATTTCCTAATATTCCAGTTAACATTTCTTTGGATGAGTTCAAAAAATATTTAAATAGAATTGGTATCGAAAGTGAGAAAAAGGTAGTTTATTTCGAAGCTGCAAGATCAGAATTTTTTCAGTTCCAGGAAAAGATATACAGTGTTGATTTTGGCACTAATATGGGTAACCCACTCAGTCCATTGATTTCGGAACTTTTCATGTCGGCATTCGAAATGAAACTAAAAAGTAAAAACCTTCTTCCGCGAGTGTGGCATCGCTATGTTGATGATGTTTTTTCCGTAGTGCGTAAAGACCAAGTAGAGAAAACGTTAGAAATTTTGAATAACCAATTCGAAACAATAAAGTTTACATATGAAACAGAAAATGAAAGAAAAATAACATTTCTCGATTTGGAAATTCAATATGTGAATGAAAAAATTGAATTTGGAGTTTTTCATAAACCAACAAGTACTATGCGAACCATCACCAATGATTCTTTTTGCCCAATACAACAAAAAGTAGCCGCGTACCACTCAATGGTTCATAGATTATGCCGTTTACCTTTCTCGATAGCGAATTATATGAAAGAATATGAATATATTAAAACAACCGCTTGTGTAAATGGTTTCAATGAACAAATGGTTGATAAATTAATTTATAAACATACACGTAAAGTCAAAAACTACGATATGACAACCTTTTTCTCTCAAATACAAAAAGTTAAAAATAAAAGAGTGGCACTGACATTTGAACCACGCATAACAAATAAATTAAAACAAGTGTTTAATAATCATGAAATGGAAATTGTTTATAAAAACGACAAAAAATTAGTGAATTTACTTGGTTCTACAAAAGACAAAACACCAACATTGAGCAAGTCAGGTATTTATGAAATTGAATGTGGTGACTGCAAACGGAAATATTATGGGCAAACAAAACGAAGCATTGAGACTAGATTCAAGGAACATTTAAATTGTGTTCGTCTTAATCAGCCACAAAAATCCGCGATTGCGTCACATATTTTAAATGAAGGCCACGAAAATATAACCCTTGAAAATCTAACCCTACGTAAAGAAGTGAACGACCATAGGAGATTGGATGCATTTGAATCTTTTTTCATACAAAAAGACACAAACGCACTTAATTTAGACAACGGCAATGTTGAATCTTGCCTACTTAATCTTGTGTGCCAAAAACAATAACAAAACAATACCGTTTTCAATTTTTTTGCTGCCCTACAAAGTTTAGTCGCGATTGCTGATGATGGAGTGCATACGCTTCGAAATGCATTCAGGTTAGTTACGTGTTTGTTTCATTCGTTTTTGTTAAATGTTAAGTGTTTTTTATTAACGAAGAACGACAAATGTGTATCGACTCAAGTGAAGTCAAATTAAGGTGTTATTAATATATACAAACCATATTTATCGGACTTCACGCCGTTCAACATTTATCTGTTATTAAATATGACAACCAAATCAAAGTTGAACACTTACTCTCGACTTAAACTAAAAGTCGCAAAAATAATTGAAGACATTTCTTTTCTACGGGCATGTAAAAGACATAAAGTGCATCCTAATTTCATTAAAGTCAGTGCTTCGGTAGAGAATTATAGATCGGCAAGTGCAATAAAAAAGGCTGAAATTGTGTGGCTTAATTCGGAAGTGAAACATAAATACAAAGAATTAGCCGATTGTGAATTGAAACTGTATAATCTACACCTTGACATAACAAAAAAATTAAATGAAGACGAATTTGAGCGGTGGCTTCGGTTTGATAGAACGGTTATAATGAGAAAAGAAAATGAAGTAAAAAAGAAAAAATTCACATTAAATCGAAAATTAAATCATTTAATAGAAAAAGATCCTAATGTTAAATCTGAACCTAAGTTTATTCGAGATTTTATTGTTAACGAATCGAATGAGATTTTCAATGAGGATGAGCTAAATTTATTAAATAAAGGTCTTAAATTTACAACAAGTCCATACAAAACCCAGATCTTAGACGTGGTTGTTGATATTGAAACAATATTAAAGTATAGAGTTCCGTCAACTCAAAATGATATTCGCGCTACTGCAACTAATGCAATAAAAGTTAGTGTTAGCTCAATTCAACAATCGGAAATTGCAAAAGCGCAAAAACAAACGGTGGACAAATTAAGAGAAAAAGATGTTGTTTATGTAAAAGCCGATAAAAGTAATCAAGTTGTTGTTTTAAATAAAAATGATTATAAACAACGGGTGTTTCAATTAATTTCAGAGTGCGGGTATAAAGAATTGCAAAAAAGTCCCATTAAAAGAATGATAAGAGAAGTTGATTCTTTGAGACAAAAAATTCGTAATGTTTTTAGTGTCCGTGTGAGTAGATCGCTGATATTTCGAATCCTTGTTTACCTAAAATGTATGCGCTACCTAAAACACATAAACAAGGAAAAAAGATGCGTCCAATCGTTTCAAACATCAATGCTCCATCTTATGAATTGGCTAAGTGGTTAGTGAATGAGATTAAAAAATTACCAAAGTTGGAAAGTTGCTCTGTAAAAAACTCATTTGAGTTCGTGGATAAAATTAAAGGTTTAGTGTTAGAAAGTCATGAAATAATGATTAGCTTTGATGTAACATCGTTATTTCCTAATATTCCAGTTAACATTTCTTTGGATGAGTTCAAAAAATATTTAAATAGAATTGGTATCGAAAGTGAGAAAAAGGTAGTTTATTTCGAAGGTGCAAGGCTTTGCATGGATCAGAATTTTTTTCAGTTCCAGGAAAAGATATACAGTGTTGATTTTGGCACTAATATGGGTAACCCACTCGGTCCATTGATTTCGGAACTTTTCATGTCGGCATTCGAAATGAAACTAAAAAGTAAAAACCTTCTTCCGCGAGTGTGGCATCGCTATGTTGATGATGTTTTTTCCGTAGTGCGTAAAGACCAAGTAGAGAAAACGTTAGAAATTTTGAATAACCAATTCGAAACAATAAAGTTTACATATGAAACAGAAAATGAAAGAAAAATAACATTTCTCGATTTGGAAATTCAATATGTGAATGAAAAAATTGAATTTGGAGTTTTTCATAAACCAACAAGTACTATGCGAACCATCACCAATGACTCTTTTTGCCCAATACAACATAAAGTAGCCGCGTACCACTCAATGGTTCATAGATTATGCCGTTAACCTCTCTCGATAGCGAATTATATGAAAGAATATGAATATATTAAAACAACCGCTTGTGTAAATGGTTTCAATGAACAAATGGTTGATAAATTAATTTATAAACATACACTTAAAGTCAAAAACTACGATATGACAACCTTTTTCTCTCAAATACAAAAAGTTAAAAATAAAAGAGTGGCACTGACATTTGAACCACGCATAACAAATAAATTAAAACAAGTGTTTAATAATCATGAAATGGAAATTGTTTATAAAAACGACAAAAAATTAGGGAATTTACTTGGTTCTACAAAAGACAAAACACCAACATTGAGCAAGTCAGGTATTTATGAAATTGAATGTGGTGACTGCAAACGGAAATATTATGGGCAAACAAAACGAAGCATTGAGGCTAGATTCAAGGAACATTTAAATTGTGTTCGTCTTAATCAGCCACAAAAATCCGCGATTGCGTCACATATTTTAAATGAAGGCCACGAAAATATAACCCTTGAAAATCTAACCCTACGTAAACAAGTGAACGACCATAGGAGATTGGATGCATTTGAATCTTTTTTCATACAAAAAGACACAAACGCACTTAATTTAGACAACGGCAATGTTGAATCTTGCCTACTTAATCTTGTGTGCCAAAAACAATAACAAAACAATACCGTTTTCAAGTTTTCAAGTTTAGTCGCGATTGCTGATGATAGAGTGCATACGCTTCGAAATGCATTCAGGTTAGTTACGTGTTTGTTTCATTCGTTTTTGTTAAATGTTAAGTGTTTTTTATTAACGAAGAACGACAAATGTGTATCGACTCAAGTGAAGTCAAATTAAGGTGTTATTAATATATACAAACCATATATAACAGTTTTAGTTTATAAAAGTATTGTTTTTGCGGCCCCGCAGGGCCAGGCCCTCCGCCGGTGGGCATACTTCAGGCACCCAGAGTTTTTTTTTCAAGTCGCGAAGCGCGTTTACACACGCTTACTTTTAATGGCGAAAAACTGTTATAACTGTTATAAATTGGCATGTTTCTAGTCGCGTCCTTTTGAAATATCCTATTCTTGATGTTCAAAAAACATTTTTGTTTCAGTTGTAACACAATGTTACATTATGAAATAATTTCTTTAGGTGCCAGTTAAAGCTTTCATTGAAAACCATCATTGAAAACTTTAATGACTAATTTTGGTACCTTATGTCGTTTTCGTTTGGATGTACGGAGTACTCCTTTTACACTCCTTTTTCACTCCTACTACTCCAAAAGCCTTCGATTGGCTGTTCCGAGTAATGTTTTCGGAGTGTTCTTCTGTCCCCAATTTCATTTTGGAGTAGATGAGGGACACACACATACATATAAAGTTTTTCGTTGGATTACTTGTCAAAAGTGATAACTACTTGAAGAAGCCATTTTGTTAAATGGCAGCTTTGGTAGTGTGTGTGTTAATTTAGGAAAGTCAGTGTTTTCATATTCGATTGGAATTGAAAAGGAGTACAATTTACCGAAAATCCAATCGAAAACGACATTAGAAAGTGAAATCAGTAATTATTTTGATGCAAAAATAAAGCTTATGGCTTAAATTATAATTTAAAAAAAAATTGAATGGGGTCCACACTTCGCCATAAAATGACGTTTAATTTTTCAATGATCATTGATAAGGTAGTTCATTCATTGAAATAATAAAAGTCATTTTATGTGGACGGCTGGTCCAAAATGAAAATTTTTTTCGGCAAATATTAATAATTAAGTCACTACCTACATATTGGCATCAAAATAATTACTAATTTTGCCTTTTAAGTGCCTCAAAACCAATCATTAAAATTTTCAATGATAGCTATAACTGGGGCCTTAATTTAGTTTTTAATATTTCTTATCCTTCTTTTCGTCTTCGAGATATCCATAACTAGTCGTTAGTTAGTAGTCAGGCCAACTTTTTTCCAGAATAATCCACTCAAACTTGTAGGTAGGTATAGCTATTTCTGCGGGAGCAAAACAAATATTGGAAAAATTCCAAATAGATTTGTTATCGATTTTAAGAAGTGAGCTAGTTGAGCAATATTTAGTTCGGATTCAAGTTCAGGGTCATTAAAACCCTTCCGTTGGAAAATTTCATATATCTAATCAGATTTTGGTAGGAAATAAAAATTCGTTAAAGTGTGTGCTGTAGTACAATCATTGCTTATTTCTTGCTTTGACACCATAAAATAATTGTTAAGCCTTCCCTTCCTTAGTAAAGTTAATATATGTATAAAATGTTAGTACATGTATAAAATGTTATACATGGTCATATAAAATACTCTTTCGGTGATAATATTTGTTTGTCTTTTGAAAATGTTGGTTCATATATTTTTGTATTTACTTGCTTCGACTTTGGTCTGTTTTTTTTTAAGTAATTTATTTCCATATGTTAGTTACACAAAATTAAAAATCTCCAAAAATCCCTAAGGAAGTCATGGTTGAATCCTTGTTTTAGTTTTAAGTGTATACAAATATTAATCAACCGCAAATGGTTCATACCTCCACCTATATATGTACATACATAGTAACGAAGTTAATGATGCCCTAATATACATGCAAACAGAAGGACTCGACCTTCTCAATGTGCTGAAAAATTAAATGCTTTACATATTTTTCTTACACAAAAACGAAATGAATTGGTAGACGGTACTTTTACTTATGCTTAAAATTCCTGTCAAAAACATGGAAGTTGTTGTTGTTCAAAAATTCAATGAAATTGACGGAACAAAGAATGGTCAATTATAACAAACTGACATTCTAGTATGAATAGCAGAATTGTAAAGACTGCAGTCAATTGAAGACTACAGTCAGTAAAGTCACAGTCAATTGAATAAAAACATTGAATTGTAGGAAAAACGTGGACTTCGTAACATTAAATTTAATACTACAGTCAGCAGTCATTTGAATTATTCTGACCTTGCAGTTAGTTAACACAGTCAGTTGTGCAGCAGTTAATTGCCTGCAGTATTTCTTTGACTGCTTCCAGTCTTTTAAGTCACTTAAAAGTCAACATAAATCCTAGTCAATCCTGGCAGTCAGTAAGTCAGTTGACTGCAGTTTTCTAACTTAAGTCAATTTACTTTTTTAAGTCTTTTACCGGCTTTCAAGTATTTTGAATAAAACTATTTTGATGCGTAAACACCTATTCCGGCCGTAGAGTGGAAAAAAACGTGGAGTTTATTATGTGTGACGTAACGAGATCACACTTTACTAGTCCGTTTTGGATCCGTACAAGTAGTCAACTCAACAACGTGTGAGCAACGCATACGGATCCAAATATGGATCCTCAAAATTACGCTTGGAGAAACGTTTATGCTTACACATATTAACCGTGAGTCCCGGCACGACTTTTAAGTGACTTAAAAGACTGGAAGCAGTCAATTAACTGCTTCACAACTGACTGTGTTAACTAACTGCAAAGTCAGAATAATTCAAATGATTTTAATCGAACTTCCCAGGAAAATAGAAAAGAAACAAATCTTTAGTGACGGGAATATAGATGTTGCTTTAACCTATGAAAATGAACGGCGACGAATATTATTTTCTCCCTTAGACAGGGTCAGTGCTGAAATACAGCAAAGATTTCAGCAGTTACGAAATTTGGCGACAAAGTTCAAGATCAAAAGCGTACGGTTAAAAGCAATTGTAGATATATTTTAAATGAAGGTTTTATGATACTAATTCTATATACTACTGAAATACATCAGCCAAGTAAAAGACAGCACTATTAAATTTAATCGCGCGCCGGGACGAAACGCCAATTTTATGGACTAAAGGCCGTGAAAAGCTATTTTGAATCAGTATATTCTAAACGCAAAACAAATGAACCAGCCAAAAAAAGCCCACTCGAACAATTAGAATTTATTTTACAGTTTAGTCTAGAAGTTAGTCTGCCTAACATAACAATAATGCTTCGTCTTTTCCTTACAATTGCAATAATAATCTTTATCTGGACGCATTCAATGAATTTTCCGCTCTTTCCAAACTGCTTTATGATGCTTATATCATCAAAATGCAATTCGATATTATCTCTGATCCTAAACGATTTTGGAAATTTATTAACCTAAAAAAAAGTCTGATGGTTATCCTGCTACCCTTAAGTATTTAGATCATTCTTCTAATGACTCTAAGATTATAACTAAATTATTTGCAAATTTTTTCGGTCTTGCTTTTTCAGATGATGATTTTGAACCAGATCTTAACTACTTTTCCTACTTAAATAACTTTAACCAAACGTCACTTGTATCAATCAACATTATTGTTGAAGATGTTATCCACCAAATTAATAAACTTAAAGATGATTTCTCTTCGGGACCAGACGGTTTGCCGGCAATTGTCTTAAAGAAGTGTGCAGCCAATTTCGCCCTGCCCTTTGCTAGTCTTTTCCAAAAATCTCTTTCTCAAGGTGTTTTCCCATCAATGTGGAAGGACTCTCTCATCATCCCTGTTCATAAAAAGGGTTGTAAAGCAGATATTTCAAATTATAGGCCAATTGCCAAATTATCATGCATTCCAAAACTTTTCGAAAGTATTGTCTTCGACTCTATTTACTTTCATTGTAAACCATTGTTTTCCACCAAACAACATGGGTTCCTTAAAGGGAAATCTACGACCACTAATTTAACAGAATTTATTTCCTACACCCTTAATTCACTTGAAAAAAATGAAGTTGATGTTATAGCCACTGATATTAGCAAGGCCTTTGATAAAATTTCCCATAAAATTATCTCATTTAAACTTAAAGCCCTTGGATTTCCCCCTGGTTTCGTTCAATGGATGGAATCATATCTATCGGACCGGAAATATTGGGTCTTGTTTAGATCTTCAATTTCTGATTCGTTTATTGCGAAATCTGGCGTCCCACAAGGCAGTCATCTGGGACCTATTATTTTTATCTTGACAATCAATGACGTCGAATCTGTAATTGAATACTCTGAACTATCGACATATGCGGATGACATGAAAAATTTTAGAGTAATTTCTGCACTTAATGATGCCTTACATTTGCAGAGTGATTTGAATAATTTCCATATTTGGTGCCAAAAAACAATTTAGAACTTAATGTTAACAAATGCCAAGCTATCACATATTCCAGCAAACGTATCCGCCCACTATAACGTGACTATTTTCTAAATCATTGCCTTGTTCCCAGAGTAGCGACCATTCGGGATTAAGGCATAATTTGTGATAGTGAGCTCAATTTCCGACCACATTACGACAGTATAGTAGCAAGGGCTAACTCTGCTCTTGGTTTCGTGAAACGCTGGTCCAAGGAGTTTTTAGATCCCTATGTAACGAAATCTCTCTACACAACTTTTGTTCGACCTTTACTTGAGTACGATAGTCAAGTATGGTCCCCTTATCACCAAATACATATTAAAAGAATGGAAGCAATTCAGCGTAGGTTTATCCGTTTTGCTTTAAGGGGACTTCCTTGGGTTGACAACTTCAACTTGCCCCCATATCAAGATCGGTTGCAGCTGATTAATCTACAATCCCTCTAAAAGCGACGTAAAGTAGCGGATATCATATTCGTCCATCAAATTCTGTCTGGCGTGACTGAGTCTTCTACCCTCCTTGAAACAATGAGTTTGAACGTCAACTCACATTCACTTAGATCAGTACCCCAATTCCATAAAGCACCTCACAGAACTGATTATGGACGAAATGAACCAGTTACTAGAATGGTGAGGAAAATAAATGTGTATTATTGACTATAATCATAGCAAGGTCACACAAAAAAATCTTTTATATGGTTACTTGTTCCCCTTGAACTAATATAGAACTTAGAACTAACTTGAAAAATGCCTAAGTGTATGCTTATTTACCTTTTTCAATGTTTTTAACTTTTTTATAATTTTTTGACTATTGCCTTTGCATGATCATATATTTCAATTTAAATTTTTTTTCAAATTTTATCCTTTATGATTTTTATAACTGCTTATATTAAGCAGACCCATGTCTTTAATCTCCCTTAAACATCCGCGGTGTCCTTTAATTCATAAATTCAACTTTTTTGATATGATGTCTTCAACATATCAAATTTATTTTCTATTTTTACAATTGTTTAATTCAATAAAATAAGTGCCGATACGAGTTGCAACCGAATTTGCTGTCGTACTCGGTGTAAATGGACCCCAGCGCGTGGGGGTTCTGGGGGGGGGGGAAAGAGGCGTGGGATTCTTTATTATAAAAAAAAAATAAGTAGTGCCGACTGTGAGGAGTTTCTAAAAATTGAAATTTATTAAAAATTATTTAAGGTCCACAATGAGCACTGTAAGGCTATCTAAGCTTGTAGGCAAATTAAAATGGCTGCCGGGGATTCTCATCTTCATGTGGCTAATCTGTGACCAAACCTTCTTTTCGTTCATTCCAAAGGAAAAAATATTTATAAATACCTTCTTTTCCTTCTCCGACCGTATGCGTATAGGATATGATATGGAGTGCTCGTTTCTATCCCTAATGCATTGTAGTGCTCGGAGCCATGATAAGGGGGCACTTTTTCACTTTCGATATAATAAACTCTTAGAGGATATCGCCGTACCGCTGCTATCAATTGTAAGTCATAGTTTGCTTATTTTCTCTCTAAATTCTTCTAATTTGAAGTAATTCTTGAAATTAATAAGTGTTTGTTTATTATTTTAATGATTTCAATATCTTCTTTTATAGTTATTTTCTCCAATGTGCAGAAAACTCAGTGCCTTTAACTTTCCGAAACTTGAACAGTGACCCCTATGAAAGCTCCGCATTCGAATAAAAACAAGCACACCATATTATAAATATATCCTCTAAGACCGTATGTAGATTATGAATAAATTTCCCAGAATGAAATACAGCTCAGCGTATGTCCGAACCAAACAACAATTAGTTATATTGCTGTTTTGACCACCTGTTTAAGTCAACACAAAAATAGTTCACAAATAATTGAAATAAAAGAAGGGCAAGCCAACAACCTATAGTGCCGACCATGCATTGCTGGCATATTAGGTCACAATATCAACCTGCAATTGGTCTCAACTGCTGACACACGACGACAAACTGGGTTGCTGAATTGTTCACATTTTGTTTTGAAATTATTATTTGTTTTTGTAATTGTTATTATTTGGTAGTTATGTATAAGTAATAGTTAAGGTATAAAAAGAATTGTAATTTCTGAATAAACGTCTAGTAGTCAATAGAAGTTGTTATTCATTGGTTGTTTGTTATTGGTCAGTTGGAATCTTGAAAGTGAACAGGTTAAAGTGCTTGTCTCACTATTGTAAAAAATAATATCAAGTTAATGTGCTTGATATTAATAATCTCAGACAAACGAGTCTGAACATTTTGGTGACCCCGACGTGATCCAACTGCACATTGATCAACTGATTTATACAATTTCATTGGTGGATATAGGTACACAACGTCTTCAATTGTCTTCATCTTAATCATTATCGAATTGATCTACATCTACTCATCTTTGACTGATCTACAACAATGACAACATTTCAAGAATGCGTGGTGGCTCAAGTAGCAAGTGGCCAAGAAATCCAACGCATCATCTCCAACTTCAAAAATGATTCATCTGATCGAAAAACTACAATTGTCTACTTTGAAGAAAGGCTTCGGCGGCTTCAAGAGCAGTGGAAGAAATTTGAGCAAGGTGACCAGAAGATCAACGGATCTCATATTGAGGTGGACCATGAATACTTCACCAAAAACTACTTCAAAAAAATTGCAGTATTGGTTCAACAATATACCAAATGTTTTGAAAAGGCAATAATGTCCTTTGATAAGCACGATACGTTGGACCAAGAAGACCCGCCTAGAAGCACAGTAACACTAGAACCCTCAAAAATGACGACTGCTATGCGAAGACAAAGAGCAATCATGTGCTCTTTTGAAAGACTGTTGGATGGATTATCAATACACAATAATGATGAGCCATTACAATACCACGAAGTCAAGTTCAGATCCATTGAGCAACTGTGGCATCAAATTGGATCCATCAACTACAGCATATGGGAATTAAGTGATGACCCAACAGTAGACGGCTATAACCATATTGACTTTATTAATATGCAACAAATGGTTCAACAAGCCCTTGTAACGTTATCTGTGAAAGTACAGCAACAAGGCAGTATCAATCATGAAGTAGGTATCGTTAAAAACAATTCCCTACATTTGCCAAAGGTTACCATTCATAAATTCGATGGTGATTATATGAAATGGCGACAATTTTTCGACCTTTTTTCACAAATGGTAGACAAACAATCCATTCCCAACATCCAGAATATTTGGTACCTTAAAACACATCTTAGTGGAGAAGCTGAAAATTTGATTCGTCATCTATCGTTGACCGAAGAGAATTACAAAACAGCATGGACCAGTCTCCAAGATCGATACAACAACATTAGGGTTCTCACTTCAACTCTTTTGCAAAAAATAATTGGGCAGCCTAACCATTCACAGCCACAGCCATCAGCAGCGGCTATCAAAAATTTACACGATACCACGCAAGAGTGTCTGATGGCTCTAAGCAACATTGGCGTGGATACGGCAACTTGGGACCCCATTCTACTACATTTACTTGTGAGCAAACTTGATCAAAGCACAAGAACTCTTTACGAGCAATCCCTTACTAAACCAAAGGAACTGCAATCAATAAAAGAATTTTTGGCATTCTTAGAAAATCAATTTCAATCGCTAGAATCAGTTGGACAGAAAAAGAAGGATCCAACTCCTCGAGCTTGTGCATCTATAATATCAAATCGTAAGGGAACTTGCAAAGTGTGTCAATCTGGAACACATCCTATATTTTCCTGCAAGCAATTCTTGCAGCTACAGCCATCAGAACGCATAAAAATGGTTCAAAAACTCAAAATTTGTCTTAATTGCCTAAAAATTGGCCATGGGGTCAAAAATTGTATATCAAGAGGATGCTTCAAATGCAACCAGAAACACAATACACTCTTACATCTTGAGAACTACAATAAGGGAATTCTCACAAACAAACATAGAACTAACATAGAAGAGGACAGTAATTCAAAGTCTCAAACAAATGTAAGTTCATCAGTGACATTATCAGCATCAAAAAATCCAGAAAGGCATCAGTACATATTCCTCAGTACAGCCATCGTAGAGCTGATTACAAACAATGGATAAAGGTTTGATTGCAGAGCCGTATTGGATTCCGGCTCACAAGTGAATCTTATTACAGAACGCCTGGTTAAGAAACTAGGTCTCCATTCAAAGCATACATCAATTAGCATCCAAGGCATTGGCAATGGAAAGAGAGAATCCCATCAACGTGTAAACGTCCAATTACAATCAAGAACAAGTAGCTTTAATACTCAATTAGAAGCTTTTGTTCTTCCACACATCATATCTCCACAACCATCTCAACAGTTCAACATTTCGTCATGGGCAATTCCAAAGAATGTACCGTTGGCGGATCCATTCTTCAATCGACCAGACAAAATTGATATTCTTTTAGGTGCAGAGTTCTATCATCAATTACTTTCCATTGGGCATATACGTTTTTCAGACGATCGACCTATACTACAAAACAAAGTTCTTGGATGGGTGATAGCAGGAAAGTTAGAAGAAGCGAAGTCAAATACAGCAACATGTGGCATATCTACTTATGATGACAACGACCTTCATAAAATGATTGAACGATTATGGAGCTTTGAAGAAGTAGAAACACAAGGTAGCAACTTATCAAGACACGAAGAGATGTGTGAAGCCCATTTTGCAGAAAACAAACAAATAAGCAATGAAGGTCGATTCATTGCCAAGCTTCCTTTTCATGAAGATACATCCTCTTTAGGAAATTCCAAGGACATAGCAGTCAACAGGTTTTTAGCACTTGAACGAGACTGGCCAAGAACAAAGAAGTAAAAGACCAATATATTCAATTTATGGAAGAGTACAAAGATTTAGGCCACATGACCAAAATTGACATCAATAACATATTAATCCCTAATTACTTCATACCCCATCACTGTGTTTTTAAAGAAGACAGTAGCACCACCAAGCTTCGAGTCGTTTTTGATGCATCATCTAAAACATCATCAGGAGTATCGTTAAACGATATCATGTACACAGGACCGACAGTGCAAGGTGAATTATTTTCATTATTACTGCGGTTTCGATTACCAAGATATGTTTTTTGTGCTGATATCCAAAAAATCTATCGTCAAATAACCATGCATCCAGATGACCGAAGATATCAAACCATTGTATGTAGAACAAACGAAAAATCACCTCTTAATTACAATCAACTGAACACAGTGACCTATGGAACAAGAGCAGCCCCATATCTGGCCACCAAGTGTCTGCAACAGCTCCCCAAAGAGAACAACGAAAGATTTCCACTAGGTTCCAAGGCTCTACACAATAATGTCTATGCCGATGACTGTTTGACTGGCGATAACAGCTTGGTTACAGCCCTAGAAATGCAAGACCAAGTCACACAAATATTAAAAGAAGCAGGATTTAAAATAAGAAAGTGGTGTGCTAATCATCATCGACTACTTCAAGGCATTACAAAAGAAGATCAAGAAATCGATCTCGATTTTGGAAATGAAGGTAATGAATCAATTAAAGCACTTGGTTTAACATGGCAACCAAAGAACGACAGATTTTGTGTTAAAACAAAATTAAATTCCACAAATCGAATAACAAAGCGGATTTTCAATTCAGACCTTGCCAAATTATTCGATCCATTGGGAATAATGGCTCAATAATTGTTACAGCTAAAATATTCGTACAGGAACTTTGGTTACTACAGTTGTCATGGGATGAATCATTACCAGTTGAACTACATACAAGATGGATGCATTTTTTTGAAAACCTGAAAACCATAAACAATTTTCATTTCGCACGTCATATGTTTAACAATGAGGTACCAGCACAAACACAGATTCACACCTTTTCTGATGCATCAGAAAAGGCATATGGTACAGTGGTGTACCTGCGAGCAATTCTGAAATATGGAACAATAATAGTTAGGCTACTATGTTCAAAATCCCGAGTAACTCCACTAAAGAAACAGACATTACCACGATTAGAACTGTGCGCTGCGGTCTCGGGTGCTCAATTAACAGCTAGAGTTAAGAATGACTTAAATCTTAAGGACGTTCCCACATTTTTATGGACAGATTCTGAAATCGTGCTGGCATGGATTAATTCACCATCAGCACCATTTCAAACATTTGTGGCCAATCGAGTCTCCAGTATACAAAGACTTACACTCCCCGAGCAATGGCGACATGTTTCATCAAAACATAATCCAGCAGATGGGATTTCAAGAGGACTTCAACCACAAGGTTTTAAATCATGCATACTGTGGTCCAACGGTCCATTGTTTTTACACGGCCAAGAAGATATGTGGCCAGCAAAATATTCCAAAAATCTATAAAACTACCGACTGCAGCAACAGTGACATATAATTGTGACCAGAATATGATTTATCAGATCCATCATAGAAACTCATTCACCACACTTCAACGGATAACTGCATATTATATCCTCCGCTTCTGTAATCATGCTAGAAACAAAGAAGGTAAACGAGAAGAGGACATCCAAGTAACTACGCGAGAATTAGACAATGCATTAATTGTAATAATTCGAGCAATGCAGGCATTCGATTTTAAGGAAGAAATCAGTGACCTGCAGAAATACAAGGAATCAAAGCGGAATAGTCATTTCTCTAGCCTGTCCCCATTTTTGGATGAAAAGGGAATTGTTCGAGTTGGAGGTCGAGTAGACTCCGGATTACTTCCATTTGACACCAAACATCCGATGCTTCTGCCATACAATAATCCATTAGCAAAACTATTGATACAAGAAATTCACGAGAAACATAATCACTGTGGTCCTCAGACACTGCTTGCTCAGTTAAGACAAAGGTTTTGGCCTATAAAAGGAAAAATAATGGCACGATCAATTGTGCACCACTGCGTAAGATTCACAAGAGCTAAACCTCAATTACGTCAACAGGTAATGGGAAATCTGCCATCAACAAGAATTACACCGGCACGACCTTTCATCAACTCGGGAGTGGACTACTGTGGACCATTCTGGATTCATTATAAAATCCGTGGTAAGCGACCTCAAAAGGCTTATGTGGCAATGCTCTGCTGTTTTGCTACAAAGGCAGTGCATATAGAACTTGTAAGCGACTTAACTCCCGCATCGTTTCTGGGAGCATTACAACGTTTTATCGGTCGCAGAGGACACTGTCAAAACATATATTGTGATAATGCGACAAATTTTGTAGGGGCAAATAATCAACTGTCTGAATTATATGACACAATCTACTCTGAAAGTGCTCGTGAAACCATAACAAGGGAATGAAACGGTCAGTCAATACAATTCAACTTCATTCCGCCTAGAGCACCTCATTTTGGAGGACTTTGGGAAGCAGCAGTAAAATCGGCAAAACATCTGTTAAAGAGGAGTGTTTCCACAGCATCTCTAACATATGAAGAATTGGAAACTGTTTTGGTCGGAATTGAAGCTATTCTAAATTGAAGGCCATTAACACCACTATCAAGTGATCCCTCCCAACGATTGGACAGCATTAACTCCAGGACATTTCCTTATCGGCGAACCCCTCACTCATCAATCATCAAGACTTTCAAGGGTGAGGATGGCGCAATAAGAGTTGTGGAAGTTAAAACAGCATCTGGGGTCTGGAAACGCCCGATTTACAGATAAGCACCACTACCAATCGAGGAGGAAGTGAGCGATGATATAACATTCAAAAACGAAGAAGAACAAGTTGAAAATAACAATAAATCATCTGAACCAGTGCATGAGATTCCTAACAAAAGACGAAAAACATCTAGTACAATGGGTATTACCTCATTGTTAACAATTCTCCTAATTATTCCATTAGTTATGAGCGATGAAATCCAGATCAACAAGTTAAAATTAAACCTCGGAATACATTTTGAAGGAATTGGGACTGCAAAAATAGCGACAAGTGAATGGAACTTTATAATTCATTATAGCTTAGATCCATTATTAGACGAATATACAGCCTTTTCGAACGGAACATTGACATTGAATCATTTATGTCAACAAATGCAGCAACGAAGTATATGCATCAACACATTAAGTCAGTTTCAACATATTCAAAATGAACTGAAATCCGATAACACTCTTTTACCAATCAAGGGAACTAAAAGAGGTGCAGCTAATATCATTGGAAACATAGTAAACTCGCTATTTGGAGTTTTGGATTCCGAGTATGCTGATCAAATGACAAAGACCATAGATCAAGTGAAGGAAAATGAAAACCACTCACTTCATCTATTAAGAAACCAAACGTCAGTCATAGATTCCACAATTAATATAGTGAGTCAAAACGAAGAGATCATTACCATAGGATAGGTAGGATGAACCAAATCAATAATCAATTAACAGAAATAACAGCAAGGATATGTGATAATAGAGAAGAAAGTCATCAGCTCAAGATATTCCAGATTTTTATATCACTCTCCACACAACTTATCATAATGATGATTAACATTCAAAGAATGCAATCAACATTAATTGATGTGCTGACAGACACTCACCAGGGTAAAGTAAGTTCACTTCTTATGTCAGCAAACCAGCTCAAGGACAAAGTGAAAACGATCAAGGCTCACTTACCATCATTTTTGGAACTACCTGCAGATGAAGAAGATCTCATTCAATTATACAAACTAATGACAATTAAAGGAGGTGTTACTGACGGGCGAGCAGTGTTTTTGATCACACTTCCACTTGTAGACCAAGAATTCTACGAATTATTCAAAATGACTCCCATTCTTAGTGTAATAAACAACACCATACTAGTTATTAATCTCTGTGCTCCAATACTGGCTGCAAAAGCGCATCATGACCAATATCTTCCACTACATTCATCTGATATGGAAGCTTGTATCAACGTTGAATCAGAACAGTTTTTATGCTTCAATTTACAAGCCAGATACAGCAAGGGAGCAGAGATCTGCTCTTGTGAACTAGGTCTTTTCAACAATGAAACAAGGCCCACATGTGCCTTAAGAAAATCAGAAACAAATTCAACTTGGAACCAATTGCAACATAAAAATCAGTGGCTATATTTTACAAGAACCTTATCTCGACTCTTTGCAATTTGCGGAAGAAGAAATCTACAAATAGACTTAGAGGATTCCGGAATATTAACATTAAGGCCAGGATGTACAATAAAACATAATCACATCACTATTGAGGGGAATAACGTGTTCTCCACAAAATTGCAGACGTCCTACACCAGCTTTGGCAAAATTTCTGAAATATCAACACCAATACATCATGAGCCATTATTTCAGGCCTTCAACAGCACTCATTACAAGATTGAGCTAAAGAACCTCACTGACCTACACAAAATAATCACCGATCAAGAAATTCTCGAATTACCCCATAAGCTTCAAGTCCACACTTATCATAATGCTGCAATGGGATATATAACTCTGATATTGACATGCACAATAATAGCCTATCTTACATGGAAACAAAAATCAAGAAGATCTTCCGTTGTCTCTGTGAAACCAACTCCAAAACCCCGACACACAAAACCAGAGTCAGATTTCGTTATCACAGTTACCTAGATAGTTGAACCATCGTTCAACGCGGGGGAGAATGTTTAAGTCAACACAAAAATAGTTCACAAATAATTGAAATAAAAGAAGGGCAAGCCAACAACCTATAGTGCCGACCATGCATTGCTGGCATATTAGGTCACAATATCAACCTGCAATTGGTCTCAACTGCTGACACACGACAACAAACTGGGTTGCTGAATTGTTCACATTTTGTTTTGAAATTATAATTTGTTTTTGTAATTGTTATTATTTGGTAGTTATGTATAAGTAATAGTTAAGGTATAAAAAGATGTAATTTCTGAATAAACGTCTATTAATCAATAGAAATTGTAATTCATTGGTTGTTTGTTATTGGTCAGTTGGAATCTTGAAAGTGAACAGGTTAAAGTGCTTGTCTTACTATTGTAAAAAATAATATCAAGTTAATGTGCTTGATATTAATAATCTCAGACAAACGAGTCTGAACACCACCAATTACCGAGGGCTGAGATTTTCAGTGTCTACCTCTATTTTTTTTAGATTTGTACATTTTTCACAGAAAGAATAAAAAAAATGTAGTTTCTAAAGACTAAAGCTTATGATAATAATCTATGGCATAAATATCAAAATCACATATTTTCAAATCATATTAAATCACGCAATACAAAAATCCCATATAAAAAATATCCCTTGAAGCATTGATTTCGCTCTAAAATAAACGCCAAACAATTCCATACAGTAAATATATCATAGAGTTTGGTAGGGGATCGCAACGAGGTCGGTTGTGCCTGGCACAGTCGAGCGCCTAAGTTTCTTTAAATTTAATTAAAAAACATTTACCGGTAAATTATTCTAATAATTTATTACCAAATCCAGGATGGATTGTCTTTGGGGAGAGGGAATACTTTCCTGGTAATCAGAAGAAACTATTCTTCAGCAACCAAAAATAAGGCTCGAAGCTTCATTGCCAGAGCTTAATCGGACATCGTTAGTCCCGTTAAAACGGACCACTAGGCGGATAACAGTTCCAGCCTAGCAACTGCTTCAACCACTTAACAGTTTGATAACTGTCTGTTATAGACGTACCACCGGCACATTTCATCGCAACAGCTTCTGCCGCAGATGTTGAATTGTGCGACGGCTCATATGGAGCACCGACGACGAGCCATGGCTGATGACAATATGGACTACTCAAAACCGACAGCCGACTCACATAGATTCGGCGGACCCTTCAAGCGAAACTACAATCTTCTCAACATACAAGAGTTGAGCGAGATTACTTACAAGCTAATAAGGGAAAAAATATAATAAATTATAATATTTTACATAATCATATTGGGTGTGCTTCTTTATTTTTTCCGGATAAAGAATAGAAAAGACGGAAAAGGCAAAATATGTACCCAGAATATCCAGAATCTTATAAATAAGAAATCAGCTGTTTGTTTTCATGTCAAAAAATCATTTTGCAATTATTTCTGATAGAAGAAACAAATAATTATTTGTTTTGCAAATTGTAAATTAATTTTACGCGCACGCATAAGCATCATGAAGATACAAAAATAATTATCACAAAAACATGCTCACCAATTTCTAATTTTTTTTCATCCATGGCAGGGGCAGACGGCAGACAAAATAACAATACCTAATTGTAACCAATGAAAAAAACGAAATGTATCTGTCAAAGTTGTCAAAGTAGAGAATATTCCATTAACACAAGCTCTTGATGAGGAACAGAAAGAACACATTCCAATAATTCTAGAACGAAAAAAGAAACCAAAAACACTCTATATGAAGATACCAATCTTGGCTGTTATCCGAGTTTGCCTACAAGCTCATATAGGGGAAATTCAGGAGAAACACGCACCCATATGCAGTAAGCGTACATTCACCACTCTTTTTTTGCACACACATGCAGTAAGCATACATTCACCACCAAAATGTCGGTTATTTACGAGTTTCAATGGGTATGTTAAAAAAAGTATAATAAATGAGCAACGAGTTATCAAGTGCTAACCCAACCTTATAAGGATAAGTTTGTGGAAATAAATTGAACGTGAAAACTTATAATCGATTGTCTTTTGTCATTATTTGTTTTCTTTCTACGATTGTTTGGTATTGTATTTCACTCTCGATCTATTGAAACAGACTGTGAACATGGCAACACAAAACCAATGAGAAATCAGAGAATCAACGCAACTGTCGTAAGACAACTTCAGGCGTGTTTTTTTTGCCGGAAGTGACTATAGACATGCCAATTATAACAGTTTTTGTTTATAAAAGTACTGTTTATGCGGCCCCATAGGGCCAGGGTCCTCGGCCGGTGGGCATAATTTAAGCACCTAAAGTTTTTTTTTAAGTAGTGCGAAGCGCGTAAACGTACGCCCGCTTTGAATGGCCAAAAAATGTTATAACTGTTATAAATTGGCATGTCTCTAGTCTCGTCCTTTTTTGCAAGCCTGGAGGAAATTGAGCGTCGGGGCTAAAGAATTTACATGTTAAATGCAACAACAACTAATCCCCTCCAGGCATAGCTAAGGGGGCGAAAGGTGGACGACTTCCGGACCGAATGGACGTACTCATTCCGTCTCTCCAACCAAACAAAATTTCTAATCGTGTTTTTTACAAATAATCTGTTAATAGAACTAAACATTAATAGTTGTTGTATTATTATAAAAAGATCTATTTTAAAATTAAAACAATATCGTATCGATAACGTTCAAATAAATCAAAAAAAAAAAAAAAAAAAAAGCCATAACACGTGCGGCAACGCCGCGAACCTTAGGGAAAGTGTGCTACTAAAGTTTCATCGGAACCAACTTAAACTCAATGCCCACTTATGAGCAATACGCCTAAAATTAGGAAGTTAGACGACGCAGGGACGGCAAGCGGGAACACCCGCGTGTCCGCTCTCAATGACAGTCCGCAAAGACGCCATGCAGCTGAAGTTCTGATGAACTTAAAAACAAGAGAAAAGAGCTTTTCTACCTCAAACAATTTCGCCCTAAGAATGGCGGAACAAAACATGGATTTCCAAGAGGAATCCGACGACCTTCTCGGCGATGATGATCCGAAAAAATGGACCGAAATAAAAAGGCGCACTGTGGCGTCCCCTAACCCATTAACACCATGCGGGAACCCAGATGAACGCAACATAACCAACAAGTTCTCGATCCTAAACGATCTCAAATTGTACAAGAGAGCCAAGCTCTCGCATAAAAACTCTACACTGATCCCAGACCAGCCAACGGACAACGTATCTCCACCAGATAAAGAAGCATCAACAGCAACTAACATCACCGATGCCGATACAGCAAGCAACGAAGACAAGGCAGCAGCAGGAGGTTCCAGCTCACCGCATCCTAAAATTAAATCGGGTAAGTTCTGCCCAGCCATTTTTTTATTTGAAACAAATGTCCGTCAATTAGTGAGTGACCTAAAAGAGTCCTCAGGCGATTTCAGGTTTTATATTAGGAATGTGAGGGATGGTTTGTCCAAACTTTATGTCGATAGGGAAGAGATCCATCAGGAGCTGATGGAAAAAATTAAAAATAATAAAGAAATCCAGGGGTACTCTTTCACCCTAAAACAGAACAAAACGCAGAATCTTATTCTTCGAGGTCTTACATCTGATTTCTCTCCGGAAGAAATCCAAACAGAATTAGATCTTTTAATCCCAGACCTGGTTGAAAAAGTTTCAGTTTTTACAACTGAAAGATCAAGAAGTAAACAAATGAACATAAATCTGTTTTTGGTCAGGCTGAAACCGGGTTTTTTGTCGACAGACATTTTAAAAACTAACTTCTTATTCAATACCAAAGTCTTCTGGGAAAAACCGAAAGGGAACGCAGGTGCTCTGCAATGCAGACGCTGCCAGAGTTTTGGGCATTTGGCCAAAAACTGTGGCAAAAATTATAGATGTGTCAAATGCAGGGAGAACCATGAGCCCGGGCAATGCCCGGTTAAGGCAGCTTCAGGCACTAAAGCCCATTGCGTCAACTGCGAAGGATCCCACCCGGCAAATTATAGAGGTTGCCAAAAATACAAAGTTTATGTACAAAACAAGAAAAATAAAATTTTTGAAGCTAATCAGAAAAAAAACAGTGGAGTGGCTTTTTCAAAAGCTATATCCAACGCAGTCCTCCCTCAAATTTCTTATGCTAGTCACTTCCAACAAAAAACCAAGCCACAAAACACCCCGGTTGTTCAAAGCGGAACAAAGCCAAATTTTCTCGGACAATTCCTTGAACTATCAAAAGACCTCTTCGGTATGGAGGTAGCTGAGCTGTTGCTAAAATTGGAGAGTTTCGTTAAGAACATTCACAACTCTGGTTCTATCCAACAAAAAAGATTAGATTACTTAAACCTTCTTAACGAAGTAGTATTAAACACACCATAATGATAGTACAAATTTTAACATACAACATTACGTCCTTAATAGAACATAGCAGGAGAATAGAACTTACGAAAATTCTCCATGCTAGCAATAGTTCGGTAGCCTTCATACAGGAGACCCACATTTCCCCAAGACATAAAGTCATTATAGAAAACTATAATGTTTTATCCAATCCCTTCAACCAGGGTGTAGCTATCATGATCAAAAACAATATCGACTACAGTACAGTCCAACTCCCGAACCCAAAATTTCCCAGTATTTTCACCTCAATCAAAATTTTAATGAACAATGTTCAGAAAAGAATCCTACTAGGATCAATCTATTTTCCCTCAAACTGCCCAACCGATCAACTCATAGACGAGCTAAACAAAATAGAAGCTGCGGCTTTATCATTCGACGGAGCCATCCTAGGAGGTGATCTAAACGCTAGACACCCTTCCTGGAGAGACTCCAAAACAAACCAGAATGGAAGAACTCTGGTTAACTGGCTCAGTTCCCAAAACCCCCATTTAATTAGAATCACTCCCCCAGATCCCACATTCCCGAGAAGTTCAGCATATCTCGACCACTTCCTTATCTCATCAAACCTTATCGATAGCTTCAACCCCAACTTCGTTATCTCAACCCTTCCATCCTTCAGTGACCACTTCCCAGCTAAAATTAACATCACAAACACAGATGCGACCCTCCCACTGATACAAAATCAGTTTGGAAAATCATTCAAAAATACAGACTGGAACAACTTCAGAGGAGACCTAGACCTGGCGCTGAGCATGTGTCAACCCTCTCAAACCACCCCACTCAATAACGCTCAAATCGACTACCAAATAGTTCGGTTTAACAATGCAGTTGCTAATACTATAAATCTGCACTCAAAAAATTTTGATAGCAGTCCAAAAAAATACAAAAATCTACCAAATGATATTAATAACTTGTTTCAAATCAAACATCAATGGCAGAAGCAACTAAAAAGAATCTTTCACAGAACTTACAACAAAGTGAATAGTGAGTACAAATCGCTAGCAAGCAGAATCGCTCTGCTTAAAACCATTATTAAAGAGAGGGTTGGGATGTGGCTGAACGACCAGGTCGGGCTCAAACTCTCAAAAATAAAACCAGGCCCAAATGCCTTTCAAGAAGTAGCTAAATTAAATAATAAAAAACAAAAATTTACTTGCGAACAAGTCCTAGTAGACGGACAATCGGTATCAGATGAAATGGGAAAAGTTGAAGCCTTTAAAGAATTTTACAAAAACATATACAAAGAAAGTATACCATCTTTCGACCCCAATATCACTATGGAGGTCCAAACAAAGGTTCAACGCCTCATTCAATCAAAACCAGATAAAATCTTCAACTTCTCCCAAAACTACCCAGCACTGAACCGAAACACCTACCTTTTTAGCTCAACTCAGGAAGTGACAAACATAATCAAATCAATCAATGCAAAAAAATCGACAGGACCAGACGATGTTTCTAATTTCATCCTTAAGAAAATATCCCCACAAGCTATCCAATTCTTAACCATTATCTTTAACAACTGCATTAACAACGGATACTTCCCTAAGATTTGGAAGTCAGCAAAAATCATACCACTCCAAAAAAAACCCAATGACTTTCAGCTGAGTAATTTCAGACCTATATCCCTATTGTCAAGTGTTGGCAAAATCCTAGAAAGGATTCTCCTGCAAAAACTAGAACGGCATACGGAAAACAACATCGAATTCATTCCTGACTATCAATTTGGCTTCCGAAGAAACCACTCAACTGTCCATGCACTCTTAGAGCTGCATAACGAAGTCACGATAAACCTACGTCAAAAAAAGTGCACCACAGCGTGCTCTTTGGACGTTGAAAAAGCCTTCGATAGCGTATGGCGTGATGGCATGATATTCAAAATCCTACAACTGGAATTCCCGCCTCACCTCATCAATATGCTACACAACTTCCTCACCGATAGAACCTTTTTCACCCAACTTCAGCAGACAAAATCTAGTGAATGCCATTCCTACAGGGGAATCCCCCAAGGATCCATCCTCGGCCCAAAGCTGTATAATTTATTCTTATATGATTTTCCTCACACCCAATTTTCAAACAACACTCTGGTCTCAGAAAGCATTCTGTTTGCAGACGATACTCTGGTCTTCGCAGCGGCAGACTACCCTGCTGAAGCACTCCTCAACCTTAAAACGCATCTTGAAATAATTAACGATTATTACAAAAAATGGGGAATACAAATCAACAAAGAAAAGACGGAAGCAATTTGTTTCAGGAACTCCAGTGGCAAAGGGAGAAAAGGAATCGTCAAGGAAAGTAAAAATCTAAAACTTACCTTAGACAACGTTAATATTGAATTCAAAAACGATTTAAAATACTTGGGCATCCGCTTTAATAACCTCTTTAAATTCAATAACCACGCCCGCCTCAACAAAGTCAAAGCCAGAAAGATTTCTGGTATGCTAATGCCACTCATGAGACATAATATGCTCAGCAAAAAAACAAAACTCTTATTCTATAAAACCCTTATTAGGCCGGTACTAATATATGCGTTCCCGATCTGGTTCAATATCTCACCTTCGGTGATTAAGGAATTTGAAATCTTCGAGAGGAAGATTCTGCGTCTTTGTGTTAATAAAAATTTCGAATCCAGAAATAAAAGATACTCTAATTGTTTTATATATAACGAGGCAAACATGACCCCCCTTATCAGGTACGTCACAGACCTCATGAAAAAGAATATTGAAAAAATGAGTTACGCTGAAAACGATCTGATAAAGGGAATATACGAATCACAAAAAAATATATCATGGCCCGATTCTCCTTATTACTCCCCAATCGGAATAATAAACGAGAGGCTCCAATCGGCTCCTGATGGAACCCCCAACTTCTTCGCGTCCGCCGCAATAGGTGGAAATAGGGGATGACACCCTAAGCATTCCCGATGTGAATACCTGAATAGCAAAATAATAACAACAATTAAACTCTTTAACAATGGCTTGGCACTACTCACCACCAATTGTTTGCTTTGATAACAAGATAATTATTGTACTTTAGTCTTAAGAAACATATTATGTACATGTAAAATACAAGAAAAAAAAAAAACCCTCAATCGAAGGTCAAACAAAAATGAAAAACAAAAAAAAAAAAAAAAAACAAATTTCGAAATAAAAGCTACAAAGCATTCATTAACTTCCAATCAATCTTAATGACACAAAATGTCAAACTAAAAGATTATCTGGAAAAAAATAAAATCTAAAAATAAACAAAAGAAACCTACCATAGAAGGAAAATTTCAAACATATCAATATAAAAATTTTCATTAAATAGACAAACAAACCAAAATAAGATATACCTATGTATACAGAACAATGTAATATGTAACGTACAAAAAAAAAAAAAAAAAAAAGAAAATCTTAAAGAATCAAAAATTCCAAAAACAAACTATCGCTTTACAATCACCATCTGTGATAACCCATTTGTATCTAAATGTATATATGTTTATTAAATGTATATAGTGTAAATACTCTAGTTGTAAGAGACAACCGTCTAATGTAACATGTTTTTAGCTCAAAGAGCAAGAGCTAGCTATTTCAATCAACACTCTATCCAAGCCATGTTGGCAATCGATTAAAAGAAAAAGAACAGGATGGCCATACATTCCAGCCTCCGATGATCAAATGTAGATATACGTAAGAAAGATAGATATATTATTACTCGATGTATTATTCAATAGGTTAAAAAGAAAGACTCAATAAATTACATTACATTACATTGCATAGCTAAGGGCACATAGGGTGTGTTTCTTTATTTATTCCGAATATTCGGAATATCTGGAACACCGCTTTTGCGTTTCTTTATTCTCTGGAATATTCCGGATATACTTTTTTGTTGTTTCTTTATTCGTTCTAGAATTATTGGAATGCGAATTGTAAATGGAATATTCTCTACTTTGACAGATACATTTCATTTTGTTCATTGGTTACAATTAGGTATTGTTATTTTGTCTGCCGTCTGCCTCTGGCATGGATGAAAAGAAATTTAAGGAAACAGAAATGGGTGAACATGTTTTTGTGATAATTATTTTTGTTCTTCATGATGCTTATGCGTGTGCGAAAAATTAATTTACAACTTGCAAAACAAAGAAATAATCGCAAAATGATTTTTTTGAGATGAAAACAAACAGCTGATAGTTGGATATTCTTTCAATTAAGATCTGTTTCCTTATTTATTCGATTCTGGATATTCTGGGTAGATATTTTGCCTTTTCCGTCTTTTCTATTCTTTATCCGAAAAAAATAAAGAAATACACCCACAATGAAATTTCTATTCATCCATGGCAGAGGCAGACAAAATAACAATTATCTAATTGTAACCAATGAAAAAAATGAAATGTATCTGTCAAAGTAGAGAATATTCCATTTACACTAGCTCTTGACTAGGAACAGAAAGAACACATTCCAATAATTCTAGAACGAATAAAGAAACAACAAAAAAGTATATCCGGAATATTCCAGAGAATATAGAAACGCAAAAGCCGTGTTCCAGATATTCCGAATAAATAAAGAAACACACCCAATAAGTCAATGATAATATTGAAGCTAATGTCGTTTTCGATTGGATTTTCGGTAAATTGTACTCCTTTTCAATTCCAATCGAATATGAAAACACTGACTTTCCTAAATTTACACACACACTACCAAAGCTGCCATTTAACAAAATGGCTTCTTCAAGTATTTATCACTTTTGACAAGTAATCCAACGAAAAACTTTATATGTATGTGTGTGTTCCTCATCTACTCCAAAATGAAATTGGGGACAGAAGAACACTCCGAAAACATTACTCGGAACAGCCAATCGAAGGCTTTTGGAGTAGTAGGAGTATAAAAGGAGTACTCCGTACATCCAAACGAAAACGACATAACTGATTTACAATTACTTCATCTATTAATTTAACGTAACGTGACGACGTGAAATGCTCTATAATGTGTATACTCTTTGAAAATAATTTAACTAGAACGACGAGATCACGTCACACTCACGTCACACTCAGTCTTCAATACATGCATTCTGTCTCTTCGACATCCTTCACGTTGTGTGACGCTGAACGTGACTGAGATTTTTCACTTCTTGTCTAGGAGCAAATAAAATTTTCTTTCACTTAAATCGATAACCATTACCGCTGTTTGCTGATTTCATTGGTTGCTATTGTTAATTAGTTTCGCAATGATTCAACTTTGTTTTCATACTTTTTTTAATTAATAACATCAAACTAATAAACAAACATCATCGAAAAGAATTCTGAAACTGAATTGCAAAATAAAAACAAACAATAAATGTCAAACCAGTGCTAAGGGTTATTTGAAAAAAAAATCCCTTAACCAAATCCGAAAATTTCCTTTTTTTTACAAACAACTTCTCGCTTAATTTTCAAAACTGTTAATTCATACAAATTTTAGTCATGTCGAAGTTCATAAAATAAAATTAGTAGAAACTGGCAGATTTGAAAAGTAAATGAGTAGAAGTAGTATTTTGCTTTACACTTTTTGCTAAGAATATTGAATATATTTAGTAGGCGTGTTTTTTGCAAGTCCATATGGATTTGTCGAAAAAACGACATCGGGACTTCTTACTTACAGTACGTAAGTCCCGATAATTATCTGGACTTAGCTAAGTCCATATAGATTTAAGTTGTTGTTTTATTTACGTGTAAAACAATTAGTTCCGATGTTGTTTTTTCGACAAATCGACATGGACTTGCAAAAAAAAAACGCCTAGTAGTTTTAAGTACACAGTTTAAGCGCGTTTTTATAGGGAATTCTAATCCTCTACAATTTCGGTTAAGATAAATTAAAAGTAAGGTTCGTTCCTTTACTCCAAATTTTTGGGCATTTTTGTACAATTTTATTGTTTTTTTATGAACTTTGACAGAACTTTGGACTGAAATGCATAAAAATCAGAATTTTAAAGTAAAGGAATGAACCTATGAATATGAGTTATAATTAAAAAAAATACGAACGTTTTCAAGAAAAATAAGATCTAAAAAGCTGCTCGGAAGTTGCCTAGTGGGCGAGTCGTATTTATTAGATTATTGACTAGTTAGACAGTTTATAATTATTTCGAAATAGTTGGAAAATACTTTATTTGATATATACAAAAAATATTGCAATATTGCAGGTTTAGACAATAGATTCCATTGTCTTAAGGTAGGTAAAAAGTTAGAAAACTTCAGACATTAAAAATGTTTTCTATAACTTGGACGGCCGTCTAAAGTAAGACGGCGTTTATAAATACCATTGTACGAATTTTTCCTTGAAATAATGTTTTAAAAATATCTTCCTTCACTACATCTCTTGAAATGGAGAAAATAAATTTCATTGAAAAATCTTTTATTTCGAATATGACTCTAAAATCAAAGGTTTTATAAAATAAATCAAAAAGGATTTTTTTCAGTGCTCCCCCAACACTACGCCGATTGGTGACTTCCTATGACCATAGATGGCCTTACCTTCTATGAATGAAATTTCATTCTAAGGCGAAGTATGTAACAGATGGCGCTAAAAATAGTATTTATTATTGTCGGTAGGCCCGAACTTGTCGCTGATTTCGCTTTGATAACTGGAACCATCATCTCCGCAGGTTATGTATGGAATTGACAACCAACTAGCAGTCCATATATAATAAGTCAATGGCAAAATCTGTCGCGAAAAATTCTGTCGGTCTTTAAAAGATAAAGAGTCGCTTTCGACATGTCACTGACAGCTCCATATGAACATTTTTACCCCAAACACCAGAAGAAGTTTTACTTCAAAAATCTATGGCTACCAACAAATTAAGTTTGTTGATGTTTGTGTGTAAAAATCTGCTGACCTGCCTATTCACTCTTTCAAAAAACACGACTAATATCAGTTTTGGAGTGGCTACAGCGCCACGTATAGAACACATGTTGAGTTTAATTTTTCTGTTCCATGAGAGAACTATAGATTGTATATACAAAGCTATTAGTAAATCAATTTATTTTTATAGCATTTATCTTTCGTTTTTCATTTTTCTGAAAAAAAAAACGGTTTATATCTCATGAATTTCTTGTATAGTTTAGTGCTTTTTGACACCAGAATATATAAATGTCTTATAATTTAATGGTAAATTAAAGAAAATTGTCTTTCTATTACGTTACGATAAAAATGTATACGTTAAAAGTTGGAAACTTTGTTGGAGACTGCCCATTTTAGCCCAAAAAAGTCTGGAACAAACTTATGTCAAATTCCTTTCAACAAAAGAACCGATTCTGTTCCGATTTTTTTCTAAACAAAATCGATTCTTTTCTGTCAAAACAAATTCTGCATTTTTAGCAAGATTTCGTTTACCGACTTGCACTCGATTAATCCAGATTAAAAATTTAAATCCAGATGTAAAGCAACCAAATTCAATGTAAATACATCTGGACTTAAGTTTTAATCTGGATGTATCTGGATTGAAAGTCGGGTAGTGTTAGGATGGCAATCGTTTTTTTTTGTTGCAACGTATTCTACATAATTAAACAAAATATTCAACAATATTTTCAGTCAATATAACTACAAAAATAATTAATTGCAGCTGTCTAGTAGTACACACAATACACGAAAAAAAATCGATTCTTTTACGAATTCCTTTCAATTGACAGACACAAATCGATTCGGTTTAGAAAAAATTGGATTTCTTTGTTGAAAGGAATTCAACATTAATACTATTTTGATCTGTCAACTCAAATTTAAATTCGATAAATGGAAATGAGTGAAGATATACGTTTGCACAATTACTTCTATTGAGAAATTGTTTATAGATTATTTATTGTTAAAAAGTCTTGCTTCGGATGTTTTAGTTAAAAAACCTACCAAATTGAATTGAAACCTACCAACCTACCAAGTTTGGTAGGATGCTACCAAAACGGCAACCGTGCATGTGTGTAGAGTATAACTGAAAGCAGAGTTGTTAAACTAATGTTGACAGCGTGTGCAGGTGCAGGATTAAATTATATTGATGTTGCCAGAACTTTAAGTTATGGAGCATGAAAATTTCAAGAAATGAGACGGTAATAATCGAGTTATATGGACCCTTCGCCGCTGGTATAGACATTATATATGTACCTATATTATATTTTTTTATTATTTTTGGTCAGAGAGAAACTGTGTAGCCGAAGAATAAATACATGCATACAAATATGTATGTTTTGTTCTTAGAGGATATGTGTAATATGGAGTGCTTGTTTTTGTTCGAATGCGAACCTTTCATAGGGGTCGCTGTTCAAGTTTCGGTCACTGAGTCTTCTGCACATTAGAGAAAAAAACTAAAAAAGAAGATATTAAAATCGCGCGTTCACGCGAGCGTGATTATTAAAACTTGTGTCGAATTTCTTTCACCCATTTCAGAGGGCTTATTTGTGTATGTGGTGGTGTGTTTTATTGGACAGGAATTTGAATACAAAAAATAGTGCATCTACAAATTCACAACAAATATTTCAAAGTGCATTTAATTTATCACGTCCCTTTGATAAGATTAAATACAAATTTATTTTAGTGAATAGAGATGCAAAACAAAAATTAATTGTTCGTTTATCCAAGCAACAAAAAATTACAATTCAGTAATGAAAAGAAGCAGGAATTTGAAGTACGAACTTCTTAAAATCAGACAAAGAATATACACCGGCGCAATGTGGCCCGTTTTGACCATCATATCTATTAAATTAAGTATTATTTTGATCCTGGTTATAACCTCTTCATTGACTCCAATTATTCGAGCGGTTTCCAAATTCTTGCTTTGGTTTATCTACATCAAGTCCACGTTCATTTGCCCGGTTTTGATATCTGTATGATGGAGAGATGAAGACAGCCATTCCTCATTTTTGTTTATGAAATTTAATCTCGATCTTTGATGGGCTGCGACCCATTTTGTATTAATGTTGTAATAAAAGCTTTTTAATTTTGCTTCATTTTCTGGTAAATTTTCACCGGATAGTTGGTATTCACTTATTACGGCAAAAAAAAACTCTTCAAGACTCTCAACTTTGACAAAAACTTCAAACAAAATATTGTATGGTATATCCATTTCAAATAATTTTTCCTTATACAACCACTGGATCGCTCGTTCAAGTTTTCAATGATAATTTTATCCCAATGTTTTATCTTTTTATACCATAAAACTAAATACCTGAAGTAAAATTATTCAATTTATGACATCCTAATAAGGTAATCTGTTTATCTATAAGATTCAAATCTTTAAAAAAAATTATTCTCCACTTAAAAACTCTTACGCACAATAATTAATCATACCCGAAATCAAAAACATTCATACTTAAGTTTTATTTGAGGTCACAAGAAATAAGCTATAAAGCCGCTTTAAAAACATTGAGCAGGTTTTTCCTTTTAAATTACAAAACCATTTAATTTCAAACCAACACTCATACCTACAAAACAGAGAAAAAATATTTTCCATGATTTTTTTTCTGCACCTGAAAAAAAAATTACTGACTTTATTAAATCAAATTGCTCTAGCTGAGCTCTATGCAACTTTATTCAGCTGAGTTTTTGGTTTTATATGAAGAGATATATAAGGATTTACTATCCGTCGAGCTTGGCTTGATTATGTCTGAACCTTTTTTTTCTACTCAGATTAAAGTCGAAAAAGCGTGCAAAAATGGGTGTTTCAAAAAACATTAAATTAAGCAGTTTAAACAAATTTATCATTTTTTTTTATTTCAGATTATAGCAATTAATACATATATCAAGTAAAAATAACATAAAAAAGTTTTATTTACACTCCTTCCTAGTTTTTACACTCAAAATTAAAAAAAAAAAAATTTCAAAATAATGGTTTTTTTCTCACCATAAAAATTTTCCGACTTTAACTTGCTCTACAAGCCAAACCATTCATACAAATTAAATAATTTTTTCGATTACTACAGCTCCAAACATTTGTTAATTCAAAAAATGTAAAAGTTTTGCATTATAAACCCACCCGAAAAATGAATTTCGCAAGCACTTTTGCCTAAACGGGCCACTGTGCGGCGCGCGGTGGCGACACGATGTTCGCCTTTAAAGATTTGGAATCCAAACTGATATTGCTTATTGTTTGCAAACCACACAACGCAAATGTTTGTTTATTTATTTCATTTTGAAATTATTGTATAATAAAGGGTCCGCCATCTAACGTTTTTTTGTCAACTAGTGCTTATTTCGTGAATGTTAACACTTAGCTCATGTCTGATTTGACAGATAATTAGTTTTATCCTTCCGCTGAATGAATATGGTTGTGTATACGCTTCGCTAAGTGGGCCTGCGATCGACTTAGAGAAGATGCCGATTTTGCCAAAAAAATCATCTTTTCAGATGAAGCTCATTTTGATCTTGGCGGGTAGTAAACAAGCAAAATTGTCGCATTTGGGGCACAGAAAACCCGCACGCATACATTGAAAAGCCGATACACCCAAAACGAGTCACTGTTTGGTGCGGATTTTGGTCCAGAGGCATAATTGGGCCATTTTTCGAAAATGAGCAAGGAGTGGCCGTTACAGTCAATGGCGATCGTTATCGGGCCATGTTGAACGAATTTTTGTTCACAAAAATTGAAGAGGTGGATATTGGCAACATTTGGTTTCAACAGGACGGCGCTACGTGCCACACAGCCGAAGCTACACTCGATGTTTTGCGCCATTTTCAAAAAAAAAAAGTTATTTGGCGGAACCTTTATAATACTTGAATATTTGAAAGATTTAGGGCCAGTTTCATAGTTCATCCCTTAGTGCCAAAACACCCTTAAACTTCACTCAGGGCAAGATTTCAATTTCACACTGGCTACGCGGAAGTGAGACTTAAGTGGCCAATGTCGGGCATTTAAGTATTACTTTATTATTTGACATCTCTGGTGTCATCTTCATCTTGTCAGATTTAAAATATCAAAGTTTCAATTTTAAAACATCAACGCAAAAATTTATTTTGTTGCTGTGAAGGTGGACGAATTCTTGTAGCAAATAAATATAATAAAAGTGAAATAGATTGATTCTGATTATGATAGTGACTATGAGTACGAAAAAATTTCTAGTGTTATTATTATACGAAGACAAAAAGTTTTTAGAGTCCGACCAGATTTCTTCCATTTTTATGACGATGTTGATTTCCGAATAAGATTCCGTATGAGCAAGGAAGCAGTTATGACCGCTCTTAGTTTGATTGAACACAAAATTAAACTAAAAAAACAATGGTGAGCTAATATTTATTAAATAGGTTTCGTAAAATTAATGAAATTTTTTTTTTAGGAACAACGCGCTCTTCCCGCAACAAATGATGCTAATAACTACGTTTTTACGCCACCGGAGGCATGTTGCAAACTGTTGCAGATTTGTTTGGAGTGTCAAAAAGCACAGTCTCCCGAGTTATCAGACTTGTTTCACATTGCATAGCACAGCTTCGAGAAAAGTATATTCATTTTCCAAAGACTGAAGAGGAAAAACGAGAGTATATTCATTTTCCAAAGACTGAAGAGGAAAAACGAGAGTCAAAAATAAAGTTTTACAAGCGTGCAAAATTTCCTCGCGTTATTGCAGCTATAGATTCCACACATGTGAAAATAATGTCACCAGGTAAATTGGGCAAGAACTCTGTATAAAACCTGTTCTTACAAATTTTTTGCAGTTGGTGAGGATGCTCAGCTTTATCGGAATAGAAAAGGGTTTTTTCTTTGAACGTTCAAACTATGTGCGACAGTCAACTTAAGTTTTTGGACATTTTTGCAAGGTGGCCGGGATCTGCTCATGACGCCACCATTTTTAAAAACTCTCGTATATGTCATCGTTTAGAAAATGGAGAGTTTGGAAATGGTCTTGTAGTTGCTGATAGTGGTTATGAAAACACCAACTATATAGTAATACCTTTATCCCAAACTAATACTCCCGCTGAAAATCTTTACAACGAATCACTTATTAGGACAAGGAATTGTATAGAAAGATCTAACGGCGTGTGGAAGCGTCGTTTTCCAGTTCTCTCTTTTGGAATACGAATGAGCTTACGAACGGCGGAAAGTATTATAGTAGCTCCCGCAGTCTTACATAACGCCTGCTGCATGCACTACGATGATGCAGCTCCAATACTTTCATCAGAATTGAACCAGACTATTTCCAACGTTCTAAGTGTACCTAACAACCGATTTTCTGAAACAACAACTGGGAATAATAACAAGACACGAAGATTATTAATCGATAATTACTTTGTTAACATGTAAAATAGTGAATACACAATTTATTTAAAAATGTCTTGTTTCTGCACTTTGGAAAGTCTGTACATGCACAAAGTCTGTACATGCTTGAAAAAAATATAGGTAGAGTATACGAAAAAGAATTTTTCACATTGCGCGTCTTTTATTTATAAATATTGCTTTAGAAAATGTACAATAGTAGGTGCATATATATTTTACACATTTTCATCTGCCAGCTTCTTCAGGTGGTACTGAAGAATTTGTATTTCAATTTTATGTTTTTCTTCTTTTCTTTCCTCATCTCTTTTCAGCATTTTCATCCACTCATTGTGCTCCTTTTGCAGCAACTCTACCTCCACATGAGTTTTTTCCTCTACCCACTTCGCTTTTTTTTCTGCAAGCTTACACCAGCTGGATTTTGGTTCAGTGCCTACAAATGACAAAAATGTATATTTAATAAATAGTTGACTGATTAATAAGCAGCAGGAATACATTTTGAAACATGAAGTTTTGAGTTAACTGGCTTTTTAAGTTTAGTTGGGTTGTACTTGTCCCAGGAGGTACTTGGTCCAACAGTGGAATTAGAGTTGATTATTCTGCTTTCAAAAGTACCACTTTCTGGCGCATTTCCATCAGGTTCTTCAAGTTTTTCTTCCAACTCCTCTACTAACAATTCCTGGCTATTCTTACCGATATTAATAATAGTATCATTATCATATACACTTTCCATTCCATGGATCTGCTTTGCATGAAGCATGTTTTCCAAAACTCCATCAAAGCTTTTTACCTCAATTTTTACCGGAGGCCCTCCACCCGTTCCATAAAGTGACCTTTTATTATCAGCCGACCGCTTCTTAAGGTCCCTTTTCAGATTTTCGTATTTTTTTCTTAAGGTCTTTTCATTCCGGTGGCTCAAGAACTCTCTTCGAGCTTGGAATTCAGCCTCTATTTCCTTCCATGCCTGAAGCTTAGCATCGTTGGCAACCGCATCAGTTTTCTTGCACTCAATTATATTTTTTTTTTCGTTTACCAATTCAATTAATAAATTTATTTCCTTTTCGTGAAAATTTTGTGTCCGCCGCTCACTTCCCATTTTTAATTTTTTTTAAATAAAACGTCAAAAAAACAAGTTTTGCCACCGTAAATCATAAGGTTTGTTCAGCGAGGCTGTTCGGAACAGTTTAGAACAGTTTCGAACAGAAAAGTACAACTTTTTGCTGTTCAATGAGGAATTTTCTGTTCTAAACTGTTCTGGTTTGCTGTCCAGTGAGGCTATCTAGAACAATTTGGAACAGTTTCGAACAGGATTTTCTGTACTAGCTTTTTAGGTAGAACAACTTAGAACAGATTTCCTGTTCCAATTAAAAAAAATTGGATTCTGTAGGATTTAAGTGCCAAAGCTAAGGTACAGACAGAGAGAACAGACATCACAAAAGAAAACTTAAAAAAAATAAACTAGCTTAAGCTAAGTATACAGTTCTTCAACGAAAAAAAGCTACATGCAATTCTTATGGGAGTGATTTTTGTCAAAAAAAAATTTTTCTACAAAAAAATATTTTTATCGAACTGTGAACTTAAAGGCTCTCCCAAACCAACGCGAAACATTCGCGCGAATATGCGACGGCTGAATGTTCGAAGATTCGCATCGCGCCAGTGTGGGTGCTCCCATTATTCTCTTAATAAATTAAGACAGGCATAAGTTTCGTCGTCGTTCTTAAGTATTCGCGTTTGTTTGGGAGAGCCTTAAGCCTGGAAAAAAGAATTATACTCACCACGATTTTTTCGCGCAAAAGAATCTAGTTTGCGTGCATCAATTGTTTTTCTTCCGGAAAAAAAATTTCTTTCTCACCATCAATTTTTTTTTCGTTCAAAAGAACTGTATACTAAGCTTTGAGCAAAAAATTAAAAAATCCTTACTTTTTTGGCCATCTCTTTCTCACCATGATGTGTGTGTATGATAAAGTAGGTATAGAGATGCCAAAAAAAAGTAGGAGGAGGCAGTCCATTGTGAACACCGTTCTATAACGAGATTTTACGTATTTTAACATTGTAAGATAAGGACGCGCGCCATAAACCGCGTGTATTGCGTTCAGTCACTTTGACAAAAAAAAGTTATACTGTTATACAAACCTGGTGCCAGCACTGATCTCTATAATACACTGGATAGTCGATTCCCTTTATGTAAAACAGTCCTACAAATTCACAACAAATATTTCAAATTGCATTTAATTTATCATGTCCCTTTGATAAGATTAAATACAAATTTATTTTAGTAAAAAGATGCAAAAAAAAAAAATTGTGCGTTCATCCAAACAACAAAAAATTACAATTCAGTAATGATAAGAAGCACGATATTCTAAGAATCCGACAAAGAATACACCGGCGCGCGGCGGCGACACGATGTTCACCTTTAAAGATTTGGAATCCAAACTGATATTTTTTATTCTTTTGGATAACTTTTCGTTTAAAATATCATTTGAAATATATCTACTGTGGTAAGTAGAAGTGAGTTAATCTTGTTTCTTACAAGGAAAAAAACTTGTGAATAAGTTTTCAAAAAAACAGCTTGTGGGGAGCCTTTGCTGTTTTTGTGTGGGGAGGCTTTGCCTGGCAAAGCCAGTTAATGGGGTACCTTTGCCAATGTCAAACCCACCCAATGGGTTACTTTTACCAATGGTAAACTCACCCCATGGGTTACTTTGACCAATAGCAAAGTCACCTCAGAGGTACTTTTACCAGAGGCGAGTCACTTTAATTGAGGATGGCAAATCAACCCCAGTAAAACCAAAATCCATTCCAGTATAGTAAAACCCAATAATTAATTCTGTTCTTCAGCTCAGAAGATGCCACGCAACTATATAAAAAAGGGCAATCGCTCAGAAATCGATGAGCAAACTATGAAAGCAGCAGTAGAAGCAGTCGAAGTTAACAAAACAATGTCCATAAGCGGAGCAGCTATATTTTATGGTTTCAAACGGACAACTTTAAGAGAACGGTGTAAGAAGTGGCGAGCTTGTAGGGATCTGTTTAGAGAGGATTCACGCAGTGTTTCAAGTCTACATACAACCAAATACAGCTCAAAATTTTCTAGTAACCAGATCTTCACTAAAGCACAAGAACAACAGCTCGCATTGTATTTTCAACAAAGCTCAAATTTACAATACGGTTTCACATACTCCACGGCCCGCCGCTTTGCTTTTGAATTCGCCTCTGCCAATGATATACCTGTTCCCTTTTCTTGGACTGAAAATAAAGCTGCTGGTGTGGATTGGATTCAGGGATACATGAAAAGGAATCCAAGCCTTAGCTTAAGGAAACCTGAGAACACGAGTCTGGCTCGTGCCACTGCCTTTACGAATGAAGCTGTTGAAGAATTCTTTACCAATCTTTCAAAATTGTATGACCGATTCTCTTTTTCACCTCAGAACATTTATAATTTGGACGAGACAGGGATTACCACTGTCCTTCCTTCACCTAAGGTATGCCCTCTTTATTTTTGTATCTTTCATTCGACCTATAGCTATAGCTGATATAAATACCATAATTAAAATGGTCAATTGAATGATTACAGTTTTTATTTATTTATTCCCTTGTAACTCATACTAATACTAGGTCATATCTACCAGAGGAAAACGTACAGTTTCCCAGATAGCATCCGCTGAACGAGGAAATCTTTTAACTATGGTGGGAATCATTAACGCTGCTGGAATGTCCTTACCCCCAGTTTTCGTCTTACCAAGAGTTAAATTTGACATCCGCTTTCTGAACGGCGGCGCCCCTACGGGTAGTATTGCACTATGCATCAAAAGCGGTTGGATGTCATCAGAGGGATTTATTGATGTTCTTAAACATATTAAGCACCATTCCAAATCCTCTACTGAAAGTCCAATTCTGCTATTGCTGGACAACCACGTTTCACATTGCAGCCTGGATGCCATTGATTTTTGCAGAACAGATGGTATCCACTTACTAACGTTTCCACCTCACACGTCACACAAGCTCCAGCCCTTAGATGTTTCGGTCTATGCTTCATTTAAAAGATTTTTAAGTGTCTCCTTCCACGACTTTCTTATGAACAACCAAGGAAGGGCTATCACTGTATGGGACATCCCATTTTTATCTAACCTACCACATCTAAAAGCATTTACGCCTGAAAATATTACTAAAGGTTTAAGTACAACAGGAATTTGTCCTTTAAATAATTTGGTATTTTCGGAAAGTGACTTTGTTACACCAAGACAAGAATTTCATGTCACTAGCGATTCTAATTCCCAGCCTGAATGTTCAACATTTTTGGATGAGCTTTCTTCAAACGAAATTGTTTCAATAGTTCAACAAACCCCAGAACAAATCCGTCCCCTTCCTAAGTTGCTAGGTCTGCATGACCCCAAAAATGGGAGATCCAAGAAGGGAAAATCAAAAATTTTGACAGCGACGCCCAAAAAAGATGAGCCCGAACTTCTCGAACAATTAAAACCAAAGAAAACTAAAAACTTAAATGTCTCACAAAAAAAGAAGACTATGAGAACAAAAAGATCAGTCTCGAGTTCCTTTGATGAAGGAAATGATCAGTTTAGCTTAGCTGCCAGTGATAAGTCGACAGGGTTTGAGATTGAAGATGACAATTGTGACAACGACCAGAGCAGGGATGAGTTGGAGAATTATCGTATCAGCAAAGATGATGTATTACAAAATATGTCTTTCGCCCTCGTTAGGTACGATAAAATATTTTACGTCGGCCAAATAATCTCTAAGAAAGGAAGTTTGTTTAAAATTGATTTTTTAAGAAAAAAACCAATGGGATTCAATTTTTATAAACCAGTTATCGAAGATGTTTCGGACGTTGATCGGAATCAAATTGAGCTAAGGTTGCCAAAACCCTTTCATCCACCGGGAACATCTCGTGCTGCTGCTACATTTGTTTTTGACTTGAATTTGGAATATTTTAACATTAAGTGATATAAATAATTAAACCAGTCATTAATTTTTAATTTTATTTCTTTTTATATTCATACCTATTCTATGTATCTATAATTATTTATTTTTTTCTGTAAAGATGATATAATGGGTGATTTTTTAAGAGGTTTAGAACTTAAAAAAAAAAAAAAAACACAAAAAATTCGAAAAAATGAATGAAATATTTATTTGAATCGATAGTTTGAACCTTGCAATTTAATGTTTAAAGATAATTTCATGCAAATGTTGACCGCGGCTGCGTCTCAGGTAGCCCATCCGCTGAGTCCAATTTTGGCATACTCTTTCACACATATCGGCCGGTATCTCACGAATGAATGCATGGATGTTGGCTTCCAGTGCGTCAATCGAAGCGGGCTTGTCCCTATAGACATTAGCCTTGACATATCCCCACAAAAAATAATCTAATGGTGTCAAATCGCACGATCTAGGCGTCCAATTGACCGGCCCAAAACGTGAAATTAACTGTTCACCAAACTCGCCTCGCAATTGCGCCATTGTTTCGCGTGCTGTGTGGCATGTGGCACCGTCTTGTTGAAACCACATATCATGCAAGTCAAGAACTTCCATTTCGGGCAAAAAAAAGTTTGTTATCATCGCTCGGTAGCGATTCGCATCATCTTTGAAGAAATATGGCCCAATAATGCCGCCGGCCCATAAACCGCACCAAACAGTGGCTTTTTCGGGATGCATTGGTAGCTGTTGCAATGCTTCTGGCTGATCTTCACTCCAAATGCGGCAATTTTGCTTATTTACGTACCCATTCAACCAAAAATGAGCCTCATCGCTGAACACAAGCAGCGCGCGATGAACATTTCGAACCGAGCACAAATTTTGATAGTAAAATTCAATAATTTGCAAGCGTTGTTCATTTGTAAGACGATCCATGGTTAAATTGCAAACCAAACTGAAGCTGTTTGACAGTGACACAAGGTACTAAACACACGTCAGCTGTCAAAACCAGTGTTGCCAAAACCAAACCAGCCAAAAAATCACCCGTTATTTTTCACATTGATAATAGTGCTGTGAACTTTAAAAAAAAGCATTATTAAATGCACTTCCACATTTATTTAATTTATTTTTTTAATATTACATATTAAATTAAATATCGACTGAAAATGAAGCTAAAAGTCTGAACTATACAAGCATTTAAGATTTGTTTGCCATATTGAATTAATAAATTTGTTTTGTTACGTTTAATTAATGCTAAGTGTTTTTATTTTTTTTAACTTTGATAGTTAGGTACCTGGCATTCCCACCCCCATACCCTTGGCAAATCATCCCACCAAGGGCAGCTTTACCATATCCCTTTTTTTTTTTTAATTAATTATAAAAAATAGAAATCATATAGGTATGAAGATAAAATGAATTTTATAGTGAAGATAATAAAGAAAGGAACATATTAAATATCAAGGAAAATAAAAACACAAACAAATATATGCGCAAGGTCAAATTTCCTAAATCCTGGCAAATGCACCCCCATCTACCCTACCTACATATGGGCAATTTAGCAAAATTTGAAAAAAATCAAATGTTTTTTTTTGGAAACAATTTGCTTTCATCAGCAGACAATTTTTCAAAAACTAAAAAAAAAAATTAAATTTGGCTAGTCAATTTTGAAAATCCATTGAATTACACCTAAAAACTATTTTCAAAAAAATTAAGTACATTTTTTCCGAAAAAAGTTTGGTGTTTTAATTTAAATTAAAGAAATGAAGGAAAAAATTAGTTTTTTTAAATACAAATAATTTTGAAAAAATTTAAAAAGACAAAACTTTGGTGTTTATTAAAAAAACAACTGCAATACTCCTAAAAACTATTTTTTAAATAAAATTAATTTCAAAAAGTGTTTTTGTGAGCATAAATAAAAATTTATTATTTCAAAATTACCTCTTAAACTTATTCGCAAGCAAATAATCCCACTCCCACTTAAACACCCACTTAGTTGTTACTATAAGAAACAAACCAATCCCCAATTTTACTAAAAAAAAACGGTCAAACTTATATGAAAAAGTAAGACGTCCTTACCACATTTGTTAATCGTTTAGCATTTCAAACCGATTTCTTACAAAATTTAACTTAATTAAGTATTTATAACTTGGTTTATTAGCATGTGTCTTGTTTGAACTTTCCAGAACATTGATAATTAATTTTCAAGAAAAACCACACTAATTTTACTTTAATTAGGAAAATTTTATCTTCTTAAAGTCTTAACTATAAATTTGGCTGAATAAAAAACCCAAGGCCACATGAATTCAAAAATTACCTAAATGAAAAACTGCACGTAATAAATGCATCAGATAATAGGCAGGTATGATGGTTAATTTAAAACTTTTCAAGTTTCAGCTCAAACGGATTATTTTTTCTTTAGTTTTTAACTAATTTTTATATTTTGATCTTCAGCTCAATTTATAGAAGAGTTTAAAAAATTATTTACGGGAACTTCTGATTCAACAACAAATACATTGTCTAAATTTCAGCTTAATCTGATGGTTAGTTTGAATTTTACAACATAAACGAACAATCATCTGTGTATATCTACCTACACACATACCTATATAAATACAAATAAATACCTACCTAATGTAAGGCATCTAACTTGAGTCATAAAAAATCTTAAATAGATCCATTCTAATACCTTCGTATAGTATTTACATAACTTAAATCTCAACGGAAAACCTCTACCTACAAAAGTGTATAACATCTTTCGCTATAAAATTCAGTCAAAAAGTATTTATTAAAAACAAAATTATTTTTCTCAGTGGTAACCGAGTTTAAATAATTTACATGCATATTATACATTTATGGGAATTCTCAGTCATACGTCACAGCATGAATATACCTATATGCATATTATACATTTGCTCTATACCCAAACACACGTCACAGCAAGGACAAAAATTCAGCCTTCTTTTATTTTATTTTCGTTCTTTCTATACCCAAAAAAAAACAAACAAACAAAAAAAACATTTTTCCCTTTCTATAAAAAATGATAAAAGCAAAAAGAACAAATTAGCTTTTTTCCTGTCCCTCTTGAACTCCCATACATTTTGTATAGGTTCTTCTCTATCGTCAATTTTCCCTTAGCCTTCATAATTTATTCTCTTATTATTATCTCCTACTTTCAATTGAATTATTTCCTACTCGTTGTTTCCTACTCTACCTACTCTTAAACTGGACACCTCAGTCTGCACAAATCATCTGATTTTAGTTAGGCCGTGGTTGCCCAGTGGGCGTCGCGTTCGTTCCTCTTCATGATAGTACTATAAAAATATATATACAGGGTGTGTTACTTTATTTATTCCGAATATTCGGAATATCTGGAACACCGCTTTTGCGTTTCTTTATTCTCTGGAATATTCCGGATATACTTTTTTGTTGTTTCTTTATTCGTTCTAGAATTATTGGAATGCGAATTGTAAATGGAATATTCTCTACTTTGACAGATACATTTCATTTTGTTCATTGGTTACAATTAGGTATTGTTATTTTGTCTGCCGTCTGCCTCTGGCATGGATGAAAAGAAATTTAAGGAAACAGAAATGGGTGAACATGTTTTTGTGATAATTATTTTTGTTCTTCATGATGCTTATGCGTGTGCGAAAAATTAATTTACAACTTGCAAAACAAAGAAATAATCGCAAAATGATTTTTTTGAGATGAAAACAAACAGCTGATAGTTGGATATTCTTTCAATTAAGATCTGTTTCCTTATTTATTCGATTCTGGATATTCTGGGTAGATATTTTGCCTTTTCCGTCTTTTCTATTCTTTATCCGGAAAAAATAAAGAAACACACCTATAATGTTCGCGGCTCAACTGTTTTAACGGCGTGAATTACATACTTCTAATCAATAGTTTTTATGGAAATTCCATTTTTTTTTGTGATGGCCTCGATAATCCCCAATTTTTTTTAACCAAATCCTTCCGGGCTTGCAAAAAAACACGGATTTTATGAGCATTATGCTACGTATATGCGAAACCAATAGAAAACTATCGAAGACCAAAATTTCAATGTATAAATCCTAACTTATCACGTTATTTATTTTATTACAGACTTTTCTGTGAAATGCCAAAGACTTAAAAATCATTGTGTAACAGCGCACTACTCGCAGGATGAATTTTCAAAGAAAAATTTAAAGAAGTTTCATCACGCGAAATTCGTAGTGTTATAAAGGGTCCGCCATCTAACGTTTTTTTTTCAACTAGTGCTTATTTCGTGAATGGTAACACTTAGCTCATAACTGATTTGACAGATAATTAGTTTAGTCCTTCCGCTGAACGAATAAGGTTGTGTATACACTTCGCTAAGTGGGCCTGCGATCGACTTAGAGAAGATGCCGATTTTGCCAAAAAAATCATCTTTTCAGATGAAGCTCATTTTGATCTTGGCGGGTAGTAAACAAGCAAAATTGTCGCATTTGGGGCACAGAAAACCCGCACGCATACATTGAAAAGCCGATACACCCAAAACGAGTCACTGTTTGGTGCGGATTTTGGTCCAGAGGCATAATTGGGCCATTTTTCGAAAATGAGCAAGGAGTGGCCGTTACAGTCAATGGCGATGGTTATCGGGCCATGTTGAAGGAATTTTTGTTCACAAAAATTGAAGAGGAGGATATTGGCAACATTTGGTTTCAGCAGGACGGCGCTACGTGCCACACAGCCGAAGCTACACTCGATGTTTTGCGCTATTTTCAAAAAAAAAGTTATTTGGCGGACCCTTTAGCAGATTTAGACCATTAAATTTGTGTTTTCTTCAACACTTCCCGATATCCAACCTAATATCCGCTATTTTAATGGTGAAAAGTTGGTGAGTTGCAATTTTTTTAAAGATGGCTGCGTTATTTGCACATACAAAATGGTTGTTCTGGCAAAACAGAACAATCCCACCCCTTTAAATTGTTGTTGCAATTCACATCTATTCATGGACACAAAACGAAATTACAAAAACAACAATGTAAACAAATGGGTTTTGGAGGGTGATACGTACGAAAGATTGGCATCTTCATATAGAGTGTTTTTGAAAGAAACAACAAAAAAGTATATCCGGAATATTCCAGAGAATAAAGAAACGCAAAAGCGGTGTTCCAGATATTCGGAATAAATAAAGAAACACACCGATTGTGTTCACCATCTAACAACCATTAATTGTGTTCAATAGAAAAAGTATTACAAATCTAATTGTGAAGAGCCTTCTCGGTCTAAGTGAGTTTCTCTTCTTTTTTTTCGAAACAAAGCTAATACACCAATGTGATTTAATAAAATATGATCTTTTTACATAGAGCGCTCTCGATCTAACATGAAACTATATGTATAAAAACATATTCTATGGTGTATAGTTTCTAAGTTAGGTTAAGTTTATTGCATATATGTATTTTATGCTCTTGAGCAAAAGCAGACCGACCACATATGTATCTTATATAATAAATGACCGCCACTAGGCTAATCAAAAAAACGCAAATGAAAAAGAAGGCAATACACATTATAGCTACTTTTGTACTTCCTAAGCTATCGTTAGAATAAGACTGTTGATATCTAAAGAATAAGCAATGTATTTATACCTTAAGGAACAGCTGTCAACTTCAGTAATTGTCATTGGCTTTCCTCTTTGTTAATGTCAAACCCACAGATTAGCCACATGAAGATGGGAATCCCCGGCCGACATTTAAATTTGCCTACAAGCTTCTACTTTCAGATATCAGATAAAAAATGAGAATGTGTGTATAAGAACCTCACACATAGACAGTAGGGATCTTCAGACACCTGGTTAAATTGTTGTTGCAATTCACATCTATTTATCAACGCGGGAAGAAATTACAAATACAAAAATGCAAACAAATGGGTTTTGGAGGGTGAAACGTACGAAACATTCTCATCTTCATGTGGTAATCTGTGGTCAAACCTTGTTCATTTGTATTTTCTCTTTTAAAACTGAACTCAAACCAAAAGGAAGTCTCATTAAAGTAATTTGAAATTAAATATTAAATCGTTCGTTTTTCTTAACAGGTTATGGGCCCAGGATATTAAAAGATCCAATTTATATATCGAGGATTTGATATTTTGCAAGATCTACAATCAAGAACATTTTGCTGTTGGTTTCTCTCATCGATTCCGCAAGACATAACCTCAACATGAGCACGAACATTCTAGGCCGCATCCAACTTTTCAACGGAGAAAATTTTTCCTCGTGGAAACCACAAATGGAAGCACTTCCCCATAAAGCTAGGCTAACTGGCTATGTTAATGGACAAATTCCTTAGCCAGAGGCTGCAGGCGAGCAGCCAAATTGGGACGACAAAGATATGGACGCCAGGGCGAAACTGCTTTTGGCAATAGAACCAAATATAGTTTCTTTGGTCAAGAACAATTTGCTGTCTAAAGAGTTTTTGGACTACCTCAGTACAACCTACGATCGCAAAGGCCCCAGACAGAAGGCGGAAGAGTTCAGGCGGCTCATCAACATGAAGATGGTGTTGTGAAATATGCAGAGTTTAAAGCGTCCAAAGAACCTTCGAGAATAAAACAGAACTCGACTGGTTTGAATTAGAAGTGAATAGCAAGCAAAATGGAGTTTTATTACAATAGAGGTCTTCCAAGATTTGTCTTTGTCTTTCTCTTTCTAATTTGACATCTAAAAACAACAACAAAAAAAGTCCCTGGTTGGAAAATATTTACATGCTCTTGGCAGTGTTACAAATCCGGTCATTTGATTATTTTTTGTATTTGGAATTGAAAACTTAAATTTGCGATCGAAGTAAATATTAATTAGTGTTTAAACATTGTAGTGAACATTTCTTCAAGTGTTTGATACAAAAAAACTAATTTTATTACATATTAATCACTATTGTTAAACACCCGAGTTTTTTGGCTCGCCTTCGGCATTTGGTTTTGTTTTCCAACCAGGGAGTGCTTTCAGATTGTTATTTTTTTTTTTTTAATTTCACACTGACACTTCTGACATTTGGTGGCAGGGATCCAAACAATTATACATAAAATAGGGTACAGGTACAAAGTATGGCAATGTGATACTAAAGGGTGCTTGCACGAATGTTTGGTATTGTACATTCTATTTCAACACCCCCACTGAATGTACATTATATTTCAAATCTTCAATTTTAGTCCAACAGCTGAAGAGCAAAACAAATGTTTCTGGTGATTCGGCTGGCATCTCTGATGTACTGATGTAATTGTTATATTATTGCATTTAATTCTATTTAACATAACAAGTAGAACGCTGCAGTAAGTTCATTATTCCAAATTATAATAGAACGCGCCCTAAGGCGAATTTTGTAAACGTAGCATTAAGACTATAACATGTAAACAAAAGAAGACTGAATAAATTAATTCACTGTTTGGAAGTCAATCGAGTTAGTATTCTCTTATTTCAATATATTACAATTGGCGACGAGAAAAAGTAATAAAAAGCGTGTGGGTTTTAAGTGAATATTTTTTTTTCGGAAAAAAAAGAAGTTCTGAAACCAACAAAATGCCGTTGGCGGCAAATGAGACACCAACCATAGTCAGAAGCTCAGGACATGTTGGTTCTGTACCATCCTTTAACCTCGAAGATGACTTCGGGATATACGAGGAGCGCTTGGAGCAGAACTTCGTGGCAAATTATGTAGAAGATGGGCGACGTGTACCGGTCGTATTAACGACAATTTCCCAAAGAGCGTACGAAGTTGTACGAGAAATAGTTTTTCCTAAAAAACCAAAGGAATTGAATTTCGAGGAGTTGATGGAAGTCATGCGGAAGCAATTCGAGACCACAACTTCTACGATTAGAAAACGAATTGAGTTTTTTGATATTAAGCAGATGCCTGTGGAGACAGTAAATGGTTGGTTGGTGAGGCTAAAAGGAGTTGCTATGTTCTGTAAAATTGGAAATACATTGGAGGACTATGTCAAAAACAAATTTATGACTGGTTTATTGCAAGGTCCCGTTTTGGATCGTGTTTGTGAAGAAGATGTAGACAAGCCGTTGGGTGACATAGTAAAGGTGGCATTACAAAAGGAGAGTTCGTTAAAGGAGAAAGAGACAAACGTTTATCGAATGCAGAGAGTGGGAACTAGAAAGAAAGATGTTAAAGATGGCGGGCGTCCAGAAGAAAATACAGATCGTCAGCGAAAATCGAGTGCAGAAAAGGTCAACAATAGTAAGCAGCAGGTTTGTTTCGCATCTGGTAAACCAGATTATATTTTCAAATTATCCAAATATAAAAATTTTAATGTCCGGTTTCACAAATATTTAACAGGCTTTTAAATTTTTAAATGACGTATTTTGTATGGAACAAACTTCATTTTAAAATTTTTAAAAGCCTGTTAAACAGTTAAATGGGCTTTATGAAATTGGCCATAACTGTCGTAAATGTAAAAAAGGGACATTTGGAAGCTATGTGCAAGATTGCTGTTCCGCACAATTTATTAATGCATGAAAGTTTAAATGAAACAGATGGTTCTCAAGAAATTGAGACAAATTTTAAAAATGAAATGTTATATAAAAATAAACGTAAAGTAGAAAATGTCACGAAAAAGAATGTTGTAAATGAAGATTTTAATAATTTTAAAGATGTAGAATTTAAAGACATTGAATTTTATTCCATGCTGGGTAACTCAAGAGTGAATCCGATTTTAATTAAAATTAAATTAAATGATATTCCGATTACAGTAGAATTAGATTCTGGCGCCGGTGCATCAGTGTTGCCAATGTCTATTTAAGTAAGTTGGGGAAATACAAAAGAGAAGTGACTTCATTGGCGTTTAAGCCAGATGCAAAGCCTGTTTATGTCGCAACCAGAAAAATTCTAATAGCTTTTAAAGATGAGGTTGCTCGAGAGTTAGCGAAATTAGAGAAAGAGGGAATTATTGAGAAAATTGAAAATTCTGAATGGGGAACACCGTTGGTTCCAATCTTGAAGCCGAATGGCGAAAAAAGAGTTTGCGGAGACTACAAAGTGACAATAAATAACCAACTAGAAGATGTTAACCATCAAATGCCGTTAATTGCCCAAATATATAATGACCTTAGAGACGGGGAGTTATATTCAAAATTGGATATGACTAACGCTTATTTCCAAATAAGGGTTGATGAAGAGACTAGCAGGAAGCTGGCTTTGAGTACACATTTGGGAACGTATAGAGTTCTTAGATTACCCTTTGGAACAAAGCCAGCTTGCCAAATATTTCAGCGAGAAGTTGAAAAGACATTGCAGGGTATAGAAGGAGTGCCAAATTTCATTGATGACATTGTGGTCACAGGGAAAACTTTAGAAGAGCTTAACTCAATAAAGAAAAGTGTGTTTTCTTTCAAAGTGAAATTAGGTATTTAGGTCACATTTTTGATAAAACCGGGCTAAGAAAAGATCGTAAAAAAGTGGCAGCAATGCTAGATTCACCTAGGCTTAGCAATGTCAGTGAGGTAAGAGCGTTTGTGGGGATGGTAAATTATTATAGGAAATTTATTCCAAATTTATCTAGTTTGCTTTTTCCTTTATATCAATTGCTACAAAAGGATGTAAAGTTTTAGTGGGATGAGGAGTGTGAAGAGGCTTTTAGTAAATCTAAGAAGTCTTTGACTTCAGATGAAGTTTTGATGCATTTTATTCCAAAGCTTCAAGTAGTTCTAGTATGTGATGCATCTGCGTATGGAATTGGTGCAGTTTTGTTGCACAAATTGCCTGATGGCAGTGAGCGGCCAATTTCTTTCGCATCACGGACGTTGTCGAAATCTGAAAAAATTACGCGGTTATACACAAAGAAGCTTTTGCTATTTATTGGGGTGTTCGAAAGTTCTATGAATACTTAATGGGCAGGCCATTCCGGTTGAAGTCTGATCATAAACCATTAAAGGCATTATTCGGTGAAAATAAAGGACTTCCTCTCATGGCTGCTGGCAGGCTTCAGAGGTGGGCATTATATCTAGCTAATTTCAATTACGAGTAAGAGTATGTGAAAGGAAAAGATAATGCAGCTGCCGACGGATTATCACGTTTAACATTGCCAATCGGCCAAAAACTGGACGAAGTTAGTTAATTCCATTTTTTTTTGTGATGGCCTCGATAATCCCCAATTTTTTTTAACCAAATCCTTCCGGGCTTGCAAAAAAACACGGCTTTTATGAGCATTATGCTACGTATATGCGAAACCAATAGAAAACTATCGAAGACCAAAATTTCAATGTATAAATCCTAACTTATCACGTTATTTATTTTATTACAGACTTTTCTGTGAAATGCCAAAGACTTAAAAATCATTGTGTAACAGCGCACTACTCGCAGGATGAATTTTCAAAGAAAAATTTAAAGAAGTTTCATCACGCGAAACTCGTAGTGTTATAAAGGGTCCGCCATCTAACGTTTTTTTTTCAACTAGTGCTTATTTCGTGAATGGTAACACTTAGCTCATAACTGATTTGACAGATAATTAGTTTAGTCCTTCCGCTGAACGAATAAGGTTGTGTATACACTTCGCTAAGTGGGCCTGCGATCGACTTAGAGAAGATGCCGATTTTGCCAAAAAATCATCTTTTCAGATGAAGCTCATTTTGATCTTGGCGGGTAGTAAACAAGCAAAATTGTCGCATTTGGGGCACAGAAAACCCGCACGCATACATTGAAAAGCCGATACACCCAAAACGAGTCACTGTTTGGTGCGGATTTTGGTCCAGAGGCATAATTGGGCCATTTTTCGAAAATGAGCAAGGAGTGGCCGTTACAGTCAATGGCGATGGTTATCGGGCCATGTTGAAGGAATTTTTGTTCACAAAAATTGAAGAGGAGGATATTGGCAACATTTGGTTTCAGCAGGACGGCGCTACGTGCCACACAGCCGAAGCTACACTCGATGTTTTGCGCTATTTTCAAAAAAAAAGTTATTTGGCGGACCCTTTAGCAGATTTAGACCATTAAATTTGTGTTTTCTTCAACACTTCCCGATATCCAACCTAATATCCGCTATTTTAATGGTGAAAAGTTGGTGAGTTGCAATTTTTTTAAAGATGGCTGCGTTATTTGCACATACAAAATGGTTGTTCTGGCAAAACAGAACAATCCCACCCCTTTAAATTGTTGTTGCAATTCACATCTATTCATGGACACAAAACGAAATTACAAAAACAACAATGTAAACAAATGGGTTTTGGAGGGTGATACGTACGAAAGATTGGCATCTTCATATAGAGTGTTTTTGAAAGAAACAACAAAAAAGTATATCCGGAATATTCCAGAGAATAAAGAAACGCAAAAGCGGTGTTCCAGATATTCGGAATAAATAAAGAAACACACCGATTGTGTTCACCATCTAACAACCATTAATTGTGTTCAATAGAAAAAGTATTACAAATCTAATTGTGAAGAGCCTTCTCGGTCTAAGTGAGTTTCTCTTCTTTTTTTTTCGAAACAAAGCTAATACACCAATGTGATTTAATAAAATATGATCTTTTTACATAGAGCGCTCTCGATCTAACATGAAACTATATGTATAAAAACATATTCTATGGTGTATAGTTTCTAAGTTAGGTTAAGTTTATTGCATATATGTATTTTATGCTCTTGAGCAAAAGCAGACCGACCACATATGTATCTTATATAATAAATGACCGCCACTAGGCTAATCAAAAAAACGCAAATGAAAAAGAAGGCAATACACATTATAGCTACTTTTGTACTTCCTAAGCTATCGTTAGAATAAGACTGTTGATATCTAAAGAATAAGCAATGTATTTATACCTTAAGGAACAGCTGTCAACTTCAGTAATTGCCATTGGCTTTCCTCTTTGTTAATGTCAAACCCACAGATTAGCCACATGAAGATGGGAATCCCCGGCCGACATTTAAATTTGCCTACAAGCTTCTACTTTCAGATATCAGATAAAAAATGAGAATGTGTGTATAAGAACCTCACACATAGACAGTAGGGATCTTCAGACACCTGGTTAAATTGTTGTTGCAATTCACATCTATTTATCAACGCGGGAAGAAATTACAAATACAAAAATGCAAACAAATGGGTTTTGGAGGGTGAAACGTACGAAACATTCTCATCTTCATGTGGTAATCTGTGGTCAAACCTTGTTCATTTGTATTTTCTCTTTTAAAACTGAACTCAAACCAAAAGGAAGTCTTATTAAAGTAATTTGAAATTAAATATTAAATCGTTCGTTTTTCTTAACAGGTTATGGGCCCAGGATATTAAAAGATCCAATTTATATATCGAGGATTTGATATTTTGCAAGATCTACAATCAAGAACATTTTGCTGTTGGTTTCTCTCATCGATTCCACAAGACATAACCTCAACATGAGCACGAACATTCTAGGCCGCATCCAACTTTTCAACGGAGAAAATTTTTCCTCGTGGAAACCACAAAAGGAAGCACTTCCCCATAAAGCTAGGCTAACTGGCTATGTTAATGGACAAATTCCTTAGCCAGAGGCTGCAGGCGAGCAGCCAAATTGGGACGACAAAGATATGGACGCCAGGGCGAAACTGCTTTTGGCAATAGAACCAAATATAGTTTCTTTGGTCAAGAACAATTTGCTGTCTAAAGAGTTTTTGGACTACCTCAGTACAACCTACGATCGCAAAGGCCCCAGACAGAAGGCGGAAGAGTTCAGGCGGCTCATCAACATGAAGATGGTGTTGTGAAATATGCAGAGTTTAAAGCGTCCAAAGAACCTTCGAGAATAAAACCGAACTCGACTGGTTTGATCAAGAAGTGAATAGCAAGCAAAATGGAGTTTTATTACAATAGAGGTCTTCCAAGATTTGTCTTTGTCTTTCTCTTTCTAATTTGACATCTAAAAACAACAACAAAAAAAGTCCCTGGTTGGAAAATATTTACATGCTCTCGGCAGTGTTACAAATCCGGTCATTTGATTATTTTTTGTATTTGGAATTGAAAACTTAAATTTGCGATCGAAGTAAATATTAATTAATGTTTTAACATTGTAGTGAACATTTGTTTAAGTGTTTGATACAAAAAAACTAATTTTATTACATATTAATCACTATTGTTAAACACCCGAGTTTTTTGGCTCGCCTTCGGCATTTGGTTTTGTTTTCCAACCAGGGAGTGCTGTCAGATTGTTATTTTTTTTTTTTTAATTTCACACTGACACTTCTGACATTTGGTGGCAGGGATCCAAACAATTATACATAAAATAGGGTACAGGTACAAAGTATGGCAATGTGATACTAAAGGGTGCTTGCACGAATGTTTGGTATTGTACATTCTATTTCAACACCCCCACTGAATGTACATTATATTTCAAATCTTCAATTTTAGTCCAACAGCTGAAGAGCAAAACAAATGTTTCTGGTGATTCGGCTGGCATCTCTGATGTACTGATGTAATTGTTATATTATTGCATTTAATTCTATTTAACATAACAAGTAGAACGCTGCAGTAAGTTCATTATTCCAAATTATAATAGAACGCGCCCTAAGGCGAATTTTGTAAACGTAGCATTAAGACTATAACATGTAAACAAAAGAAGACTGAATAAATTAATTCACTGTTTGGAAGTCAATCGAGTTAGTATTCTTTTATTTCAATATATTACAATTGGCGACGAGAAAAAGTAATAAAAAGCGTGTGGGTTTTAAGTGAATATTTTTTTTTCGGAAAAAAAGAAGTTTTGAAACCAACAAAATGCCGTTGGCGGCAAATGAGACACCAACCATAGTCAGAAGCTCAGGACATGTTGGTTCTGTACCATCCTTTAACCTCGAAGATGACTTCGGGATAACCGAGGATCGCTTGGAGCAGAACTTCGTGGCAAATTATGTAGAAGATGGGCGACGTGTACCGGTCGTATTAACGACAATTTCCCAAAGAGCGTACGAAGTTGTACGAGAAATAGTTTTTCCTAAAAAACCAAAGGAATTGAATTTCGAGGAGTTGATGGAAGTCATGCGGAAGCAATTCGAGACCACAACTTCTACGATTAGAAAACGAATTGAGTTTTTTGATATTAAGCAGATGCCTGTGGAGACAGTAAATGGTTGGTTGGTGAGGCTAAAAGGAGTTGCTATGTTCTGTAAAATTGGAAATACATTGGAGGACTATGTCAAAAACAAATTTATGACTGGTTTATTGCAAGGTCCCGTTTTGGATCGTGTTTGTGAAGAAGATGTAGACAAGCCGTTGGGTGACATAGTAAAGGTGGCATTACAAAAGGAGAGTTCGTTAAAGGAGAAAGAGACAAACGTTTATCGAATGCAGAGAGTGGGAACTAGAAAGAAAGATGTTAAAGATGGCGGGCGTCCAGAAGAAAATACAGATCGTCAGCGAAAATCGAGTGCAGAAAAGGTCAACAATAGTAAGCAGCAGGTTTGTTTCGCATCTGGTAAACCAGATTATATTTTCAAATTATCCAAATATAAAAATTTTAATGTCCGGTTTCACAAATATTTAACAGGCTTTTAAATTTTTAAATGACGTATTTTGTATGGAACAAACTTCATTTTAAAATTTTTAAAAGCCTGTTAAACAGTTAAATGGGCTTTATGAAATTGGCCATAACTGTCGTAAATGTAAAAAAGGGACATTTGGAAGCTATGTGCAAGATTGCTGTTCCGCACAATTTATTAATGCATGAAAGTTTAAATGAAACAGATGGTTCTCAAGAAATTGAGACAAATTTTAAAAATGAAATGTTATATAAAAATAAACGTAAAGTAGAAAATGTCACGAAAAAGAATTTTGTAAATGAAGATTTTGATAATTTTAAAGATGTAGAATTTAAAGACATTGAATTTTATTCCATGCTGGGTAACTCAAGAGTGAATCCGATTTTAATTAAAATTAAATTAAATGATATTCCGATTACAGTAGAATTAGATTCTGGCGCCGGTGCATCAGTGTTGCCAATGTCTATTTAAGTAAGTTGGGGAAATACAAAAGAGAAGTGACTTCATTGGCGTTTAAGCCAGATGCAAAGCCTGTTTATGTCGCAACCAGAAAAATTCTAATAGCTTTTAAAGATGAGGTTGCTCGAGAGTTAGCGAAATTAGAGAAAGAGGGAATTATTGAGAAAATTGAAAATTCTGAATGGGGAACACCGTTGGTTCCAATCTTGAAGCCGAATGGCGAAAAAAGAGTTTGCGGGGACTACAAAGTGACAATAAATAACCAACTAGAAGATGTTAACCATCAAATGCCGTTAATTGCCCAAATATATAATGACCTTAGAGACGGGGAGTTATATTCAAAATTGGATATGACTAACGCTTATTTCCAAATAAGGGTTGATGAAGAGACTAGCAGGAAGCTGGCTTTGAGTACACATTTGGGAACGTATAGAGTTCTTAGATTACCCTTTGGAACAAAGCCAGCTTGCCAAATATTTCAGCGAGAAGTTGAAAAGACATTGCAGGGTATAGAAGGAGTGCCAAATTTCATTGATGACATTGTGGTCACAGGGAAAACTTTAGAAGAGCTTAACTTAATAAAGAAAAGTGTGTTTTCTTTCAAAGTGAAATTAGGTATTTAGGTCACATTTTTGATAAAACCGGGCTAAGAAAAGATCGTTAAAAAGTGGCAGCAATGCTAGATTCACCTAGGCTTAGCAATGTCAGTGAGGTAAGAGCGTTTGTGGGGATGGTAAATTATTATGGGAAATTTATTCCAAATTTATCTAGTTTGCTTTTTCCTTTATATCAATTGCTACAAAAGGATGTAAAGTTTTAGTGGGATGAGGAGTGTGAAGAGGCTTTTAGTAAATCTAAGAAGTCTTTGACTTCAGATGAAGTTTTGATGCATTTTAATCCAAAGCTTCAAGTAGTTCTAGTATGTGATGCATCTGCGTATGGAATTGGTGCAGTTTTGTTGCACAAATTGCCTGATGGCAGTGAGCGGCCAATTTCTTTCGCATCACGGACGTTGTCGAAATCTGAAAAAATTACGCGGTTATACACAAAGAAGCTCTTGCTATTTATTGGGGTGTTCGAAAGTTCTATGAATACTTAATGGGCTGGCCATTCCGGTTGAAGTCTGATCATAAACCATTAAAGGCATTATTCGGTGAAAATAAAGGACTTCCTCTCATGGCTGCTGGCAGGCTTCAGAGGTGGGCATTATATCTAGCTAATTTCAATTACGAGTAAGAGTATGTGAAAGGAAAAGATAATGCAGCTGCCGACGGATTATCACGTTTAACATTGCCAATCGGTCAAAAACTGGACGAAGTTAGAGAGGTGGATTACCTAAATTGGGTAGAAGAATTTTTGCCGGTTGATGCATCTCAGATAAGAGTGGAAACAAGACGTGCCAATATTTTAGGAAAGGTTTTTCTATATATGCAAAACGGATGGCCTAAAGATGTCAAAAATTATTTAAAGCCATATTTTTATAGAAATAATGAATTGGGAATTGAAGAAGGCGTTCTTATGTGGGGTTACAGGGTTGTGGTGCCGTTTAAGTTACAATCTATGATTTTGGAAGAGCTTCACGCTACGCATTTAGGAATGACAAAAATGAAGGGTATAGCGCGATTCTATTTTTGGTGGCCCAGGTAAGATGAAAACATTGAACTGGTATCGACAAAATGCCAAAAGTGTGTTCAGGCAAGACCAGATCCAATTAAGGCAAATCTAACAACGTGGCCAAAACCAAATTTCGTTTTTGATCAAGTTCACATAGATTATGCGGATTCAGAATCGCATGTTTTTGATTATAACAGATGCTTACAGTAAGTGGCCAGAAGATCTTTGAAGTTCCAAGAGCAAACACGAAAAACACTCTAATGAGCACAATTTATCTCATCAGAATCTCAAAATTTTTAAAAAAAATTTATAATGAAAATAAGGAGACGTTACACACTGAACTACAAAGATACCTGTTTTGGTACAGAAATGCTCCGCATTGCACCACAGGTGAACAACCTTCAAGTTTAATGTTTAAAAGGCATGTTTCTACACGATTGGATCGCTTACGTCCACATATGAAAACAAATATCGAAAATCAGTGGCGTAATTATAATAAGGGAAGAATTAAAGAAAAAATTTTGAAGAGGGTGACCAGGTTTATATGAGAAATTACATAGATCGGTTTAAAAAAAGTTGGAATCCTGGTATTATCGACAAAAAGATTGGTTCTTCGGTTTACTTATGCAAGGATGTCATATCAGGTAGCACTATCAAAAGACACGTTGACCAAATGATAAAGGCAGGTAGCTTTTATAAGGACAGGTTCGACGACGTGGAAGAAACAGAACAGTTGGTAGTTCAGGAAACAACAGAGGAAGCAAGGCCAGATATTATACACACAACGCAGAAGAGAAATTTTACTGAAAATAGGTGAGCCATTCACGACTAGTTACGAAAACATAGTTAAAGAAGATGAGCATCAAGGTCACAACAATATCAATACAACAGGGGCAAAACATGAGAGCACGGGTTCGAATTACATTAGTAAAAATAAAAATATTTTAAATAACAATGTAAATTCTGGCCAGATGTCATTACACCCACGAAATAAAATTAAAGCGCCAGCTAAGTTGGATTTGTAAACAATATATAACATATGTAGATATGTATATAACAAAAAAAAAATGTTAAATGTTAATTAATGTCATATATTTTACTAATATTCATAAACAACACTTTATTTACTAAGGTTGAGGGTTTTATAACAACAACAACAACAACAACAACAACAACAACAACAACAACAACAACTTTATTATTGCATTTAATTCTATTTAAGATAACAAGTATAACGCTGCAGTAAGTTCATTATTCCAAATAATAATAGAACGCGCCCTAAGATGAATTTTGTAAACGTAGCATTAAGACTATAACATGTAAACAAAAGAAGACTGAATAAATTAATTCGGTGTTTGGAAGTCAATCGAGTTAGTATTCTTTTATTTCAATATATTACAGTAATTGAGCTTGATTTCACCTTCATTTATTTTCTCTCGAACAAAGTGATGCCTGACGTCTATATGCTTAGTCCGTGGGTGATAAGCAGTAGTCAACGCCAAACTAATAGCACCATTATTATCGCAATTGATTGTTGTTAATGGAGAGGTACATGGAACAAGTTCCTTTTCCAAATTCTTAAGCCATATAGCTTCCTGCACGGCTGAAGATACTGCCATGTATTCAGCTTCCGTTGATGACAGGGCGATAGTAGGCTGTTTCTTCGTATTCCACAAAACTGCCGCTTTTCCAGAGTAGAAAACATAGCCTGTTGTTGATTGACGGTCATCGCTATCATTTGCCCAATCTGCGTCACAAAATCCAACAACTTCACGATCATTGTATTTACAAAATTCTAGCTTAGCATCAGCTGTTCCTTAAGATTCCGTAGATTCTTCTGACAGCGGTCCAGTGTCGTTTTCCAAAATTGTTGTTGAAACGAGATACATTACTTACAGCGAATTTTGGGTCTTGAAACCTGCGCGCAAACATGATCCATCCAACCGCCTCTTGGTATGGTACACTGGACAATTCACGTTTTTCTTCTTCCGTTTGAGGACACATAAGTTTCGTAAGCTTCTGATTATGGTCCATCGGCGTGTTTACAGGATTCCAGTCAGACGATATCTCTCTGATATAATGTTCTTGGTCAATGCTGATAGACCCTTTTTCACGATTTCGTTTTATCTGAATCCCCAATACAAATCGGGCTTCTCCCATATCCTTCATTTGGAAGGAACTGTGGAGATATGATTTTAGCCTTTTCTTCGTATCAAGATCTTTGGAAAAAATTAAAATGTCATCGACATATACAGATACAATGATCAGACTTGCATTTTTGTGAGAATAATATACACACGGGTCAACTTTTGATTTTTCCAGTCCAAACTGTAAAAGTGCGGTGTCTAGCTTCTGGTTCCACAATCTACTGGCTTGCTTTAAGCCATATAAGGATTTTTTCAAGCGACATACTTTACCAGTCTTATTAGAAAAACCCTCTGGTTGCAGCATATAAATTAAATCTGGTAAATCTCCCTGCAGAAATGCAGTCACTGCATCCATCTGGTCTATATCGAGATCATACTGAGCGACTAATGAAAGCAAAAAGCGTATTGTACTATATGGCACCGCCGGAGAAAAGGTTTCTTCGTAGTCGATACCTTTTCGTTGTGCACAACCCTTTACTACCAAGCGGGCCTTATAGCGACAAATTGCACCATCGGAATTGCTTTGGTCTTAAAGACCATCTCACAAATTATAGGTTTTTTTATCAGATGGCAAATCGGCAAGCTCCCAAGTATCATTCTGTCTTAAAGAATCTAACTCATCTGCCATTGCCTGTCGACAACATTCCGCATCTGCTCTGTCAAGTGCTTCATTTAAAGTTAAAGGGTCATGCAACTCACCTGTTTTTACTGCATACGATATATAGTCGTCTCTCTTCACTGGTTTTGGTATTCGGTTGCTTCTTCTGGTCAGTTCTGGAGCCTCTGTCATGCTCGAAATTGAATGCAGTAGAATGTATTCGATTTCGCTAATCTCACTCATTCTATTGGGATAGCTCTCAACGTTTGGTTCCTCAGTGCTTTTCGAAAATATTTCCTCGATGTTGTTGATTTCACTTCCAGCATCAGAATATTCATCGGAATCCTGCTCACTAGCCTCGCTGACAACGCCTGGAACTTCTACATTCTCAACCAATCTCGAAAAAATAAAAACTTGAATCATCCCCCACTGGATAAAGATGATCATCTTCGAAAAATATAACGTCCCTGCTTATCACAATCTTGTCTTTGTCTTGATTGTAGAGTCTATAATTTTTAGTGCCATCACAGTATCCAAGAAATACGCACGCCTCTGACTTTGCATCTCACTTCTTTCTATTCTGCTTTCGTATGTGCACCATCGCCTTACATCCAAACGTCCGCGATAGACTCATATCAGGAGCAATACCAGTCCACGCTTCCTCAGGAACCTTACATGTAGTTGAACTACTCGGAGATTTATTGATTAGGAACACTGCCGTAGAGACTGCCTTTGCCCAAAAATGCTTTGGCAGATTAGCATCAAGCAGCATACATCGCGCCTTTTCGATGATAGTCCTATTCATCCTTTCAATGAGACCATTGTGTTCGGGTGTGTAAGGTGCTGTCGTAAGATGCTGAATTCCTGACTGCCGGAGTAATCGCTGAAACTCCTTACCACAATATTCGGATCCGTTGTCTTTTCTCAGTGCTTTAATGGTTTTGTTGCATTCGTTTTTCACAAGGGCTTTAAATTCTTTAAAACGAATCAACGTTTCTGACTTAGCACGCAAGAAATACACAAAAGTTTTTCTCGTAAAATCATCCACAAACGCCAAAATATAACGTGCACCTCCCATGCTTGCAACATTGATCGGCCCACACAAGTCGGGGTGTGCAACACATCACTTGCCCTGGCACCCGTTTTCTTAAACGGCCAACGGCACTGTTTGCCCTTGGCACAGACCTCACAGTTTATATTTCCTTGGAAATTTTGTGTATCTGAAATTCCAAAATCTTTCAGCATACTTCGGATGCTACTAAAACTGAAAAAGCTGACTTACTGAAAAAGCTGAATCTTTACCTGAACAATTCACCTTGAATAGCTCTCCATCAAGAGAAGCCGAGGACAATTTCGAGCCAAATGTCCGTAATTGTTGCACTGGTAACACCGAGGTCCACTGCCGGCCGCTACTACTGTTACCACCAACTTGAACCACCACCAGCACCATTGTATTTCTTCTTTTGGAACCTACGTTTTCCACCATTACCGTAGAACGCCACCGCATCCGATTCATCCAACTTCACATCCTGAAGTATCTTTGTTTTGACTGAATCACCACTAATTTTCATACCGCAGCTCTCGATGCCCATAATCATAGGCTTATAGTGGTCACTCAATCCTGCCAACAACAAAGTACCTACCCATTCCTCTGTAACGTTAAGTCCAACGCCATTCAACTTGTGTTGTGCAGTTGAAATAATCTCGTTTACGTACTGCTCCACAGAAGAGCATTCTTCCAACTTCGTACTAATGAGTTAACGCAGCAAACCCACTCTCCGAGACAGTCCGTTGTTCTCAAAAGCAGCCTGTAACTTGTCCCAACACTCCTTTGCCGTTGTTGTGTCATGGACATGGACGTAGTTGATGGGTTCGATGAGAAGGATAATCTTCGACCTCGCCATGGATATTTTCTTGGTGTCCGTCTCGTCATTGGGAGCAATAACACAGGACCACAGATCCTCAAGCTCGAGATAAGCCTGAACTGCGAACCGCCACGTGTCGTAGTTTTCTCTTCCTTTGAGTTTCTGAATAGATGGGAGGCTGTTAGCCATTATTATAAGTTTAGTTATATAAATATAATAATATAAATCTATTTTTATCTTTCTTTAAAGAGCTCCTGGGCCCAAAACCTGTTGTGAAATATGCAGAGTTTAAAGCGTCCAAAGAACCTTCGAGAATAAAAAAGAACACGACTGGTTTGAACAAGAAGTGAATAGCAAGTAAAATGAAGTTTTATTACAATACATAAAATAGGGTACATGTACAAAGTATGGTAATGTGATACTAAAGGGTGCTTGCACGAATGTTTGGTATTGTACATTCTATTTCAACAGATGGAAGCAAATCAGAGCATGGAGGGATACATCCGTGAGTTCAAGTCGACAATCAGCAAACTACAGGAAATGGGAGCGACACTAGATAAGGATTTGTCGGTGGTTGTCCTCCTTGATGGCTTGTCCGATGAATTTAAAGATGCCTTTGTGACCTTAGCAAACGGACAGCGAGTTAAAATAGCTGGAATCGGAACAGCAAAACTGCCATCGCATCTCAACAGTGTTGGAAAAGATATCCAATTGATTTCCATACTCTACATACCAGACTTAACGGAAAACTTGATCTCGGTAAGCAAAGCAGCAAGTAGCGGCGTTACGGTCGTATTCAAAGGCAATCAAGCTAAATTATTCAGTAAGACTGGTACATTATTGCTCACAGCTGATCAGAAACGTGGTTTTTATATAGTTTCAAGAACTGATAGAGTGTTTGCTACTCATCAAAACGACAACTCACTGAGCTTGTGGCACCGAAGACTTGGCCACCTAAACATAACCTCGCTTAAGCAACTTCAGTCAATAGGAATGGTGGCTGGTCTACCAGAGAAATTGAGAAACGATGAAAGCAGTTGTGTTCCGTGCATTTGTGCTAAACAATCGATAAAACCTTTTGGAGTCTGTGAAAACAAAAGAACAACAAGAAGACTAGAACTGGTCCATTCCGATTTGTGTGGTCCCATGAGATCTCAATCGTTGAGCAAATCATTATATTTCATCACCTTCATCGATGATTATTCCCGCCGAATATTTGTGTATTTCATGCAAAAGAAAAGCGAAGCTTTAGAAAAGTTCAAAATCTTCAAAGGAATGGCCGAAAAACAAACAGGGGAATCACTAAAATCGTTAAGAACGGATAATGGGATGGAGTACACACATGCAAAGTTCGAAGAATTTTTGAAACGAAACGGAATCGATCATGAGTTTTCTGTCCCATATACGCCCCAACTAAATGGGATAGCGGAGAGGGCCAAACGGACTCTACTTGAAATGGCGAGGTGCGTAAAGTTGGAAGCAAATTTACCTGACGTTTTGTGGGCAGAATTAATATGCACTGCAGCCTTTATCCGGAATAGGTGTCCAACAAAGATGAATGGCCAAGTAACTCCGGAGGAACTCTGGACAGGTAACAAACCGAACGTGTCATCATTCAGGTGCATTGGTACAGTGGCATATGTACTGGACAAAGAAAAGAATCTTGGGAAAATTGAGGCGAAAAGCAATGCACATGTTGTTGTTGGATACAGCAATGAGCATGGCACCTATCGGCCTTGGAAGCCTGGAACCCGCATAGTCATCAACAGCAGAGATGTACGATTCTTGGAAGAAGAGCCTCATGATGATGCAAATAAAGAAGAGATCCAGCCAAATTACTATGTTTGCAACTATAAACAGTCCGAAAGTCAAGCTTTTGATTTCGATCAACAACCTAGCCAATCCAAGAAAGAGCAGCATCTGGAGGAACAACATAAAGAAGAAACCGTAAATGATGAAAAAGTTCACAGCGTTGGAGTCGACCCAGTGAATGTCAAACAACTGGAAAGTAACGAACATCAAGAAGAATGGTATAAGGCCATGCAAGAAGAGTATGAGTCTCTTATACGGAACGGAACTTGGCTGTTGGTGGACAGGCCAACTGAACGACAGGTAATTAAATCGAAATGGGTGTTCAAAACTAAATATCTTCCAGATGGTACAGTAGAGCGAAGAAAAGCCAGACTAGTAGCCAGAGGTTTCCACCAGATTCATGGGGTCGACTATACTGATAAGTATTCCCCGGTGGACAACATACACTCTATTCGACTCATATTAGCTATTGCAGCAGAGCACAACCTGAAGTTATACCACCTTGACGTTTCAGCAGCATACTTGAACGGCGATCTGGACACCGCCATGGAGCAACCTGCAATTTTCAGCAACGACCCTGCGAACAAAGTGTGTATGTTAAAAAAGGCGATATACGGTCTGAAACAATCTGAACGCCAGTGGAACTTCAAATTGGATAAGACTTTGAAGGATCTCACATTCAACCAGTCATCATATGATAAATGCATCTACTTTAAAATAAAGACCAAATCCATCACAATCATCACCGTCTACGTCGATGACCTACTTTTTGCAACAATTAACAGTGAAGAGTACTCATCGATTTATGCCGCACTATCAAAGGAGTTTGATATCCGTGATTTGGGTGAACCAAAATTATGTGTTGGACTTGAAATCATAAGGAACAATGGTGATATCAGTTTAAGACAAATGGGCTACATCAACAGTCTAATTTCCTCATACAATTTAAATCAAACAAAACCGTCACGTTTACCTTCACAAGTGAAACTAATCATTCAAAAGGAACCGAACATCAAAGGTGAATGTGAAAAAATGGACACTACAACATATCGGCAAATAATGGGGAAAAAATGAAGTCTGCCATCATCGGCTTTAAAGCTATAAGCGAAAGGCTATGCACCCTTCGCGTGCGAGGCAAATTTAAGAATATCAGCCTCATTAACGTTCACGGACCTACGGAGGAGTCCTCAGACGAAGAAAAAGAGACTTACTACGAACAAGTCGAGAGGGCCCTCAATGCCTGTCCATGGTATGACGTAAAAATCATCCTTGGGGATTTGAATGCAAAAATAGGTCGGGAGTCGGTATTCAGGCATTACGCAGGTACCCATAGTTTGCATGAGAACACTAATGACACGTGTTGATAGACCGTCACCACTACTCGAACTTGATGACGGTACGAACGTACCGAGGTGCCAATATCGACTCGGATCACTATCTTGTTGGTATGGTTTTCCGAGGGCGGATTGCCTTGCGAAGATGTATTGCATCCGCCGATCAGGTTCGAATCAACACGGCTGCTCTGCGCAATGAAAACACCAATAACACCTTTGGTAATGCGTTAGGACTCGCCCTAGAACTGGGTAGGAAAAGTCCTGGAGCCAGTATGTTGGGCGTAAATGAGTAGTGGACACGTCTTAAGAATACTGTCATTAGTACTGCCAACTCCATCTTAGGCAGCAGTCGTAGAAATCGGAACGACTGGTTTGATGATGAATACAAGCTAGCGACTGAACGTAAGAATGTTGCGTACCGAGCAATGCAACAATCTCATAGATCGCGGGCACGCGAAGACGAATATATAGAGCTCAGAAGAATTGAAAAACGGCTTCACAGACAGAAAAAATCAGCCTGGGAGAAGAACATAATCTGTGAAATAGAGAAAAGCCGAGAGCGAGGTCCGCACCAGGCGCGGAAGTTCTACCAATCCGTCCGAAACATGACGCAGTACACATCACCAAATCTGATGACCGATCTTCAAAGCATACTGGAGCGATGGGAAGTGTACTTCAATGAATTGCTAAATGGTCAGCTCACTGCAGAAGTGGAGGCTCCACTACTTCAAGAAGAGTACCCTATGTTACCGCCACCAAGCATAGAAGAGGTTGAGAAGGCTATAGGCCGGTTAAAGAAAAACAAAGCCTCGGGAGCCGATGGTATACCAGCCGAACTATTTCAACACGGTGGGCCAGCTTTACGTCAAACAATTCATGAGATTATAGTGCACGTGTTGGAGCATGAAGAAATTCCAGAAGACTGGCGAAAAGGTTTAATTTGCCCCATACATAAGAAGGGAGATGTCACAACATGCAGCAATTATAGAGGTATAAGGTTGTTTAGTACCGCCTATAAGATACTCTCCTCTATCCCACAAGACCGGATAACCCCATACGCTAAAGCCATCATCGGACAATATCAGTGTGGTTTTATTCCAGGCAAATCAACAACTGATCAGATCTTTACCCTTAGGCAGGCGATGGAAAAATGTCTAGAATTTAACATCCCAACATACCATCTGTTTATAGACTTTAAGGCCGCCTACGATAGCATAGCCAGGGTAGAACTTTACAAAGCCATGAGAGAATTCGGCATCCCAAATAAAGTGACCCTGGCACGGCAACAAGAGGGACCATCGTCAACAGGTCCAGCCAGATACTGGCTTACACAGACGACATCGACATCATCGGAAGAACCGAGCAAGCTGTACATGATTCCTTCATCCAGATCGAGCAGGCGAGCGAAGAGGAACCTGCTCGGAAAGTTCTTTGTGGTACATTCTATGGTAGACGACAGCGTGGTAGACCATGCTTGCGCTGGAGAGATGGCGTAGACCAGGAAGCCGGAGCCTTGGGGTGCGCAACTGGATGGCGGCGGCTCGAGACCGGGATGGGTGGAGAGACTTGTTGAAGGAGGCCAGGACCGGACCCTGGTTGTCGAGCCGACGATGATGATGATGAGTTGCAGAAAAGATCATAAACTTCGAATTTCTTCAATCTGAAGATATGAAAGCTGATGCGTTCACGAAGCAACTACCAATGAAGTCACATTTTAAGCATTTCACTGAGATGGGTATGATTTTTGAAAAAGTAAAGTAAATTTCGATAATGTTTAAAGAAGAATGAAGTACAAATTTAGTTTTAAGTTATTTATTATGTCATTTTTGAATTTTGAGTACTTAAGAAAATGTATATATTTCCTATAACAATTATGAGTTTGAGCGGGGGTGTTGATATCTTAAGAATAAGCAATTTATTTATACCTTAAGGAACAGCTGTCAACTTCAGTAATTGTCATTCGCTTTCCTCTTTGTTAATGTTAAACCTTTTGCATTTGTACTTTCTCTTTTAAAACTGAACTCAAACCAAAAGGAAGTCTCATTAAAATAATCTGAAATTATAAATTAAATCGTTCGATTTTCTTATCAAAGACAAAAACATGTACCTTGAAATTATAAAGACTTAATAAAATTCAATTCAAGTAAATATATCATTGTGTTGGTGGTGGTGCTTGACTTTACAACACGTAGTAAGTTTAGAACATTATGCCTACAACAGCCTAAAAGTAGATAGTAAGTAAAGTATATATAAGGTGCATTTAGAAAAATCAGTTTTCGTGCGCTTACTTGTGTTGTTGATTGAATAGAATATTGTTTTTGTATCCTAAAAGTTCATTGCGAAAAAAGTATTATTTCAATCTCGCTTTGGAATATGAGAGTGCGATTTTATTTGGTGCAGGGAAATAACTTCACTGGGAAATAACTTCACATGGCAAAAAACTTCAACTCTAGTGGGAAATAATTTCACTTTTTTGGAGTGAAGTTATTTCCCACTTTGAGTTGAAAATAACTTAGATTAATTTTGGTAGTTTTTAGATTTGATCAGTGTTGCTGCAGTTATTCTTGTTTCTAAGCAAGACAAAATAACGTAATGATGAAACCATCAATATAAATTTCAGAAAAAGTGAAAAGAAATTCAAGCATGGAAATAAACATTTATGAAAAACAGTGAGGTAGGTATGGAGGGTATGCTGCCCCCTGCAACCCCCTGCTTGGCATCACTATAAGATTTGGAGTAGGTGCAAGGTTGGTTATATGCAAAGTTATTTTTGGATTTTAAGAAACCTCGCTGTTTCAAGCAAATTGTTATTTTGAAGTAATAGATTTGGATTTGAATTTGCTTTAAACAGTGAGGTTTCTTTAAATCCAAAAAAGAATTTGCTATAACCAACCTGTTGCGAGTCTGGTTACCAAGGGGGTATGTCTTTGGTGCTGGAAAAGGGGCCTTGGCATGCTTGTCTCAGCTCGGCTCAGCTCGACGGGATGGGGGCGGTTCTTGCCCCTCTCCATGCACTTCCCACTCGGCAAACAAAATATCATGCCTTTGTCATCGGGTTGGATAGGATCAGGAATCAAGGTTAGGGATAAATTAAGAAAGGAAATGCACAAATTTAGCGACCTATGCCATCGCCTGAGAGAGAGGATAGTTGCGTCAGAAAAAAATCTCGGAAAAGAAATTATAAAAAAAACTAACCTAACCTATATTACCCTCTAAACCCTTAATAACTATATTTATACCCTGAGTGGATATAATGAATATAATGAACTTTCATCATTTAAGATTAAACCTAATTCTAAACCTATCTTAAACTATCTAATTCTAGCCAAAATAAGTTCCTTTTCTATCCTAAAATAATTGACGCCAACCCCATTGTCTCTCCGAGACAATGGTTCATCAAATCAATAGAAGCCTCGACTTATGTTTATGTCGAAAGTTGGCCTACCCCCCTTGTAGCTATGTAAAACACAATCAATGTCATCTTCTTGGCCTGGTTTTAGAAGATGACCCCAACTTCCAGCCACAATCGTCGTAAAGTAGATATTCAACGTCTCATCCAAGTCAGCTTTCGTTTCATCCTCTCAGGTCATTGAGTCACAGTATACTTTGCTTCTCCCTCCCGAAAGAGGGTCTGGCCAGACCACCACACACTATTGCGAGGGAAATTACCGAACCATTATCAAGTATTCAATCACGTTTAACACAAAGTACACTGCTTTTATTTAAATGGTCATAGACTTTGAAATTAAAAATGACATCAAAAATACTACCTAAAGTTTACGAATTCGAAAATATTCAACAAATTCAAAAATAATAGCAGGAAGTAATAGGATAGTTATTGAGATCAAAAAAGGTAAAATTTATACCTCAATGCACTGGAAAAGTTTCATATATGTACCTGTGTGTAAATGTATATATATATAAGTTTTATCCAATGAACCTCTACATAAAGTAAGTCTGTTCTGAAAACTGAAATATCAATATAACAAAACCTATAAAAACAGAAATAGAAATCAACGATCTTAAATCGACGTGGAACTTATAACAACTAGATTAAGAACTCATATTTGAAAATAAAGAATGAGCCTTGCTCTTAGAAACTCATAAAGTTTCTTATTTTAAAAATCAAGTATTGAATTTGGCGCAGTCGGTAGGATTCTACTAAATTGGCTAGAATCCTGTAAGAACTTACACTCATAACGTTTTAGTGAAATTAACTATCGGAAAAATATCCTACGTATAAGGAAATATTAAAATTCGAACTAACGACTAAAACAGTGTACAAATTTATTTGACATAGTAAAATAAAAAGTGAAGAACTCCTTTCAAGTTTAATAAAGTCTAGAGTCAAGCAAAATAACATTTACAGTCAAAACAAAATAAAAGTGAAATAAAATCATTTAAGAAAAATAAAAACACTTTTAAAAAATTATTCCAACGCATTGGAGATAAACCGAAATTAGTTTAGCAATTCAATTCAACGAAAATGATAATATTGCGAAGTTCATAGAGAAACAATTAATTTCACAAACAATAAACCAAAAACAAATAAAAAACCGAAAATTGATGTCAAAAAGGATCACAAACAGACGGAAGGAAGAGCAACAAAGTCATACTAGCAGTTCAGAAGAAGATTTATCAACAAAGAAACAACTCACACAAATCAGGAATCAACAGATACCCAACAAGTGTAAGAATATTTTTAAGTATCAAAATATTTTGAGTAAAATCAATACAAAAAATTGTAATAGTGATTCAAGTGATAAATTAGAATTTAAAATGACTCAACCACTCACACTTACCTTAGATACACTAAAATATATTGAGAAATTACCTAACTTCGACGGTAGAACAGAAGACTTGTACAATTTTATAAACAGTGTAGATGGAATTAGTCCAAGATTAAACAAATACGATGACGCTTCACAACTCATGTGTATTAACATCTTCAAAATAAAACTAATATGAAAAGCAAAAAGATGTATCGAAATTTACCCACACTTAATTAAGTTGAAAGACATTAAAGAACTCTTAATAAAAAACTTTGGAGGATTCAAAAACTCTTTCACACTTTATGACGAATTACAACAAACACCTAATAAAAATAACGTAATGACATTAACATAATGTGAAGTTAACCGAAAAACTATCCAAGAAAATAAACCACATGAGATAGAGAATAATAATTCAACTTCCTTGAATGTTTTTAAAGAAAAATTTCCCGTACACATGCGTACTGTATTATTTGCTTTAAAACCAAACAATTTACAAGAAGCTCTTAACGAACTAACACAAGCAAATTTTATAAATGAAAGAAATGAGGAAAAAAGCGAAAAATTCGAAAAGTTTGAAACAAAAAATTATCAAAAACCTCAAAATGATAAACCACACTATAACACACAGGTAAAACACAATAATAATTTTACACAGAATAGAAATTTTCAACCTAGAAATCCTACATACATAAAGCCTCCTTTTAATCATAATAATAGAAATCCCAACTATCACGGGAATAATTATGATCCAAATTATAAAAGAGGACAAAATTCTCAAGCTTTAGAAGTAGATCCTACTTCATCACAATTAAAGAGAGTACAACCCCAAGTTTCCCATTATAATAATAATGAAACAAAGATCGAAAAACCTTATAGTCAGGATTTTCAGAAACAGGCCTCGGAAACGTACCCTATCTTAAATTAACAAAAAACAATTCTACAATAAGACTTTTAGTAGACACTGGCGCAACAAACAGTTTATTAAATAAAGAAGACATACCACCTGAAATGTTAAAAAAAAATAGAACCTTTAATTATCAAAACAGTAGGAACTCCTATAATAATCAATCAAGAAGTAATAATCCCAAAAAAAAAATTGGCAATAAACACTTGCGAAGATTGTTTATTCCAAATCTACAACTTCAGTCACAATTTCAACGGAAAATCAGGTAATAATATTCTCATCCCTAATAATGCAAAAATTAACTATAAATCAAAACTAAAACTCTTGACAATAAACAACAATCAATTCCCAATATTCTTTGACAAAAGGGACGAACTAGGATATGAAGATACTATACATCACTTGGAAAGCATTGATGATGACCAAATAACTGTAATAAACGAGATCAACGAAGACAGATTAGAACATTTAAATCAAGAGGAAAGATCAAAATTAACAAAAGTGATCAAAGAAAATAGAAGAACATTCTATAAAAAAGGTGACGATTTAACGTTTACTAGTCACATTAAACACAACATACCAACTGACAATACCTAGAAGCCCATAGGAAAGAAGTAGGCAAACAAATACAAGAAATGCTAGATTCAGTCGTAATAAAGTGTTTTCCAATAAGAGGTGTTATTTTGATATTCAAAGAAAAATGGCATTTTTTGAGGTAAATGATCGTATGTTTATTTCATTATAAAGAGGAAGATATGCCGTTAATAATGAAACACAACATCAGCCAAATGGCCGCCACGACCACGCTTAAAGGACCATATCCTTTTCATGAAATTTTCCATAACCAAATCGCAAAGTGGCTGCCCTATGTCCTCGATAGCCTCACGAATTCCATCTTTGAGGTCTTGAATCGACGCTGGGCTGTTGGCGTAGACCTTATCTTTCACGTGGCCCCAAAGGAAGAAGTCGCAAGGTGTTAAATCACAAGATCTCGGTGGCCAATTGTGATCACCTCTTCGAGAGATAACACGGTTCGGAAACTTTTCCCGTAAAAGATCGATGGTTTCATTGCTTGTGTGGCACTTAGCGCCGTCTTGTTGAAAGTAAACGTTGTCCAGATCAATACCATCCAATTCCGGCCATAAAAAATCATTAATCATCTCTCGATAGCGCAATCCATTGACCGTAACTGTTGCTCCACCCTCATTTTCGAAAAAGTAAGGTCCAATGACCCCGCCGGACCATAAACCGCACCAAACAGTCACGCGTTGAGGATGGAGAGGCTTTTCAACAATAACTCTTGGGTTTTCCGAGCCCCAGATGCGACAGTTTTGCTTGTTGACGTAGCCTCCGAGGTGGAAATGGGCCTCATCAGTCAAGATGATTTTTCGATGAAATTCCGGATCATTTTCATGCATTTCAAGGACCCAATCAGCAAAGACACGACGTTGTTGATGATCAGCCGGCCTGAGTTCTTGTGTTAACTGAACTTTATAAGTCTTAAGACCCAAGTCTTTATGCAAAATACGGTGTAATGACGTTTGTGGAATGCCTAACTCCAAAGAACGACGAGGAATGGACAAACCTGGGTTTTCTTCAACACTTTGGGCTACAACAGCAATATTCTCAGTTGTTCTTGAGCGACGTGCACGGGTTTTATTCTTCACATCACTAACTTGTCCCAACAGCTCGAATTTGTCCACCAATTTCTGTATTGCGGTCCGACAAGGTGCTTCACGACGAGCCAAAAATGTTTTAGTTTTACGAACCGTCTCTGCCAAATTTTCACCATTTTTATAGTGAATTTTAATAATTTCAATGCGTTGTTGAAGCGTGTATCGTTCCATTTTTATTAATGGCGTAGTTTCTACTTGTCAAATGTCAAAAAATGACAGCTTCAAAAGTGACAGCTACCAAAATAGCGGGCTATTCAAAATAACACCTCTTATTGGAAAACCCTTTACAAAATTCAACTTCTCCATACAACGCTCCAATATGGATCGTGCCCAAAAAAGAAGATGAAGAAGGAAATAAGGAATGGCGCATAGTTATTGATTATAGGAAACTAAATCAAAAAACTAAAGAAGACAAATATCCAATTCCCATAATTGACGATATTTTAGATAAATTGGGACGTGCAAACTATTTCACGACCCTAGATTTAACTAAAGGCTTTCATCAAATTGAAGTAAACAAAGAAGACAGAGAGAAAACTGCATTTAGCACCCTTTCCGGACATTATGAGTTTAAAAGAATGCCATTCGGTTTGAAAAATGCCCCGGCAACCTTTCAAAGAATGATGAATCAAGTATTAAAAGAACACATTGGCAAAATATGCTACATCTATTAAGAAGATATAATTATCTTTAGCACAACATTAGAAGAACACATTACTGCTTTAAACAAAATACTAAAAACACTTCAAAACGTTAAATTGAAAGTAAGTTTAAACAAATGTGAATTCATGAAAAAGAAGCCCAATTTTTAGGTCATGTTATAACTAAAGAAGGCATAAAACCTAATCCAGATAAAATCAAAACAATTAAAAACTTCCCAATTCCCAAGACAATTAAAGAAATACAGAGTTTCTTAGGACTCACAGGCTACTATCGTAAATTTATTCCCAATTACGCAAAAATAATAAAACCTATGACAATGTCTAAAGAAAGACACACAAATAAACATTAAAGATGAACAATATGTAGAAGCATTCGAAACTTTGAAAGAACAAATGAAAGACAATCTATTAAACAGACATCCCGACTTTACGAAACAATTTGTTTTAACAACAGACGCCTCCAACTTTGCTATTGGAGCAGAACTCAGTCAAAATCATGGACCTTTATGCTTTGCGAGCGGGAAACTCAACGTACATGAATGCAGCTGTTCGAGAATTGAAAAAGAATTACTAGAAATAGTATGGTCAACTTAACAATTCCGACATTATCTATACGGCAGGAAATTTAAAATCCTAACAGACCATAGACCACTCGTTTGGCTCCAAAATCTAAAAGAACGAAATAGTAAGTTACAAAGGTGGAAGATCAAACTCGAAGAATTCGACTTTGAAATACAATACATCCAAGGAAAAGAAAACAAAGTGGCTGACGCACTTTCAAGAATAAAAATTGAAAACGAAATAAAGGCATTAGAAGAAGAAGAACTTATAAGTACTAAACATAGCGCTGAAAGCGACAGCAATAATCTAGTAAAAAATACAGAAAACCTATAAACTTATTTAAGAGACAAATAATAATTAAAATCGATGACAAAAATTCGAAAGAAATAACCTTCCCTTTTCAAAAAAGAAGAATCGACATAATACGAAAAGACTTTATAACAAAAGAATTCGAGGAAATCACAAATGAATGTGACCCAAATTTGCAAAATTGTAATTTGTATACCAGACAAAATATTCTTAAAATTTCAAGAATACTGGAAAAATAACAACTATAACAAAAAATTACTTATAACAAAAATTATACTAGAACACATACAAGACACCGAACGAATGGAAAACATAATATGCAAAGAACACGAAAACTATAATCACATAGGCATCGAGAAAACATATCTAGAAATCAAAAGGAAATATTATTATCCTAATTTAAAAGAACTAATAGATAATCAACAATTGTGAAAAATGCAACTTAAAAATAGAAAGAAATCCAATTAAATTACCTATAGACAAAACAGAAATCCCTCTAGAACCTCACAAACACTATCATATCGACATTTGGATACTTCCAAACAAGACGAAATACTTAACGTGTATCGATAAATTCTCAAAATGTATAAGTGTTGAAAAAGTAAAAACAAAAAATCAAATGGACATTTTAGAAGCCATTATAAAAATATTCTCATATATGAAAAAACCCGAAATACTAACATTAGATAACGATCCAACATTTCGAAAAAAAAGAAAATGATATTCAAACACATACAACTACTCCCTACAGACATACTGGAAACGCAGACATTGAAAAACTACACAGCACCGTAAACGAAAATCTAAGATTATCCGATGACGACGATCAACCCATATCTTTAAAAGTGATAACAGTAGTGGAAATCTACAACAGAACTATACACCTTACAACAAAGGAACGTCCAATCGACAAACACCTTGGAAAAATAGACTACAAAAATATTTACGATAAAATAGAAAAAACAAAAGAAAATGTACTAAAAAGAATAAACAAAAATCGTAAAGATAAACAGATAAATCCAAAATATACCAAAATAAATAACCCAACTAAATTTGACAAATTAAAGACAAAACACAAAAAGGTTAAAATAATAATTAAAAAAGGAAAGAAAAATAACAATTAAACCCCATAGAGAAATAAAGATACTTCACAGAGATCAATTTAGAAATCTAAAGAAATATCAACATGACGAAACTGACGATAATCCTATTAATCGCGACAATGACTTATGCACAATTCATACAAATAAATAAAATCAAACAAGAATTTGTAATTATGAAAAAGAAAAAGTAGAATTAATACAAAGTTACAACTCAATCACACACTTGATAAACACCACAAATTACAGACAATTAATTAACCAATTGAACGAACAATATGAAGCCTTACCATACAAACAATACAATTTTTTTTTAAGTAAAATACAAAAATTAGACATCAAATTAAACATTCTTATTCCCCATCAGAAATCGAAAAGAGGATTAATAAAAATAGGCGGAAACGTTATAAAAATCATATTCGGAACTATGAATGACGATGATCATACTAACATAGAAAACAAGCTAAGAAATATAGAATAAAATAACCATAATATTATCACAAATGTTAACTAGCAAATAAAAATAAACAAACATTTGAATGACCAATTTATAAAATTAAATGACATTCTAACAAATAGTAAAGAGACAATTAATAATTTGAAGAAGTATAACTCAGAATTAAACAATTTAAAGATTGAAATTGAATTTAAGGAAAATCTAAAAGAAGTCACAGACTCCATTGACGAAATATCAGACATAGTAATGACAAGCAGATCAGGAACACTAACACAAAACATTTTAACGAGTCAAGAAATTATAGAAAATAAAATCACACTTGAAAAACTAGAAAGACTGAAGATAAATTTAGCTAAATATAGAGAAAATATTTTAATTATATTTATTATAAATCCCAGAATATACAAAAGAAAAGTATAATAAATATTACATTCAAAACTTTCCAATAAAAAATAAAATATTAAGTTTAGAAACAAATGACGTTATAAAAGTAAATAGCTAATACTATGTTTCACTTATCGAGAGAAATCAAAAACTTAGAAACATTTGAAAATAAATGTATTCAAAGTATTTTAGAAAATAAGATTATAAATTGTAAACCTATTAACTATTATAAGAAAAATGAGATAATTGAAAAAGATCAATTCTTAATAATAAAAAATCTAGAGAAAACTATTATAAATCAAAATTGTAGAAGGAAATTATGTATTAGAAATGGAAAACTGTAAAGCTATAATAAATAATAGAGTTTTTAATAAAAAAATTTATAAAACAAATAAAATATTACCATTACCAAAACATAAGTACTCGGAAGAATACCTAAAAGAAATAAATTATGAATCAATAGAAAACTTAAAAAAAATAACTGCAGTAAAAGAAGAAAAGAAAACGCTATATTTTAGCTTTTCAACAATCATATTTATTACTATCGTTATTTCGATTATAATTTGTATTAAAATCCAGAAAAATAATAATAATAGTATTGTAAACTTGCCATCGGTCGCTTTTCAACCGATAGAAGTCTCTAAAGAGGGAGGAGTTTTATCCAATGAACCTCTACATAAAGTAAGTCTGTTCTTAAAACTGAAATATCAATATAACAAAACCTATAAAAACAGAAATAGAAATCAACGTAAAGATAAGAAACAATTGTTCGGGAACTTATTCTTCCGAATCGCAAGGGGGAGAGATCTCGATGTAATCTGTAAGTCCAGAGAAGAGGGCACTATGCCGAACACAAATAGTTTTATTTGTTTAATTATGTTTATTGAATAGAGGAATATATACTTTAATGTTAACCGTCGTGGTCGGAGTATGATACACAACTGACTTCGACAGACCAAGTCCGACGAAAAGCCACCACCAGTCCAGAGTCCAAAAGTGCAGCGTCACCATAGCTCCCACAAGTGTAGGGAGTCCAGTAGCTGGTACCATGCCCACGCCTTAGACATCCAACGGCACACAAGGAAGAATGTGCCGACACCAGCAGCAATTGTCAAGATCCGTGGGACCGTCATCGGAGGGCAAGCCATCGTCGTGAAGTTGTTTATTTGTTCTTCCAAGAACTATATCGGAGACCTCAGTATACTGCTGTATTTATCCATCATAAATATAGGGCAGCGACGATTGATTGGCGACAACAAATATCTAATGTCCATAGTCCAGACTATGAACCATCCATGGTGCGGTACTCTCTTCGTCGGCAAGTGGATGACGATACCTCATATGACTATATGAAGTATGTCTGCCTGTATACCCTCTGTATAGAAAGTATCCCGTATCATCAACAACGAGTGGGTGACGATTTGCTATGTAGCTAGTCTGTGCACAGGAATGTATCTCTGATTGCCTGTGCACAGAAAAGTATTTGTTGTCGTTGGCTGGCATGACGATACCTATAGCCATAGGTATAAGAAGCTGCTAGTGGCATCAAAATGTGTCGCAATTCAATGCCCATTGACTGCGCATAGTACTAGGGCAGTATCGAATGTGTGATGTGGTGATGATTGACTGGTGTTGGGTGGAGGGATGCGCCAAGCATTGGTGGCCCAAGGACCCTTCCTGGGGTGGGCATAGGAGACAAAAGGAGGTTGAGGAAAATTGGAACTGGAAGTCGACTGAGTCCAGATATTGTCGTACAAAATGACCCATATGTAATGATCAAGAAGACGAGGAGGAAGAAGAGGAATTAAGACTCTATCAGGCGACAGAGCTTCTGTACTGGACGGCGACACTCGCCGGTCGTAGTGTGAAGTGTTGCGTTGCGGGCCAATCCATCCTTGCCCAAGTGAACAGCTGTGACTCTGCCGAGTCGCCAATGTGTAGGTGGTAGATTCTCATGACGCACAAGAACGATGTCATCAACTTGGAGGTTCGGTTCTCGTTTCTCCCATTTGTTGCGCGTCTGTAGGGTGTTCAAGTACTCCTCGCTCCATCTCTGCCAGAAGTCTTGATGTACCTTTCGTAACCATTGGTACTGTTTGAGCCGGTTGATCGGTACGTCGGCGATGCGTGGCTCTGGTACCGCTATCAGCGGGGATCCGATCAGGAAGTCTCCAGGAGTGAGAGCTAGCTTGTCGTCAGGGTCATCCTGTAGAGGAACCAATGGACGCGAATTGAGACAAGCTTCGATGCGTGTTGCCAATGTGTGCAACTGGTGATACCACAATGACTGTGACCCTACTAGGCGCGTCAAATGATGCTTGGCAGATTTCACGGCGGCTTCCCATAGACCTCCTTGATGGGGTGCGCCAGGGGTGATGAAATGCCATCTGGTACCGGTATGCGCCAAGGCCTGTTGGTTGAATTGCGACTGGAACTGCACCAGGTCTTCCTTCATAAGCCGGTTGGCTCCCACGAAAGCTGTTCCATTGTCGCTGTAGAGATCAGAGCATGTTCCACGTCTGCTCGTAAATCTGGTGAAGGCGTCCATGAATGCCTGGGCCGAAAGGTCTTCGATCACCTCAAGATGTACCGCCTTGGTAGCCATGCAGATGAAGACTGCCAAATAGCCTTTGACAGTGGTGCGGGATCGCTTAGTTCCGACGCGAAGAGTGAATGGCCCGCAGTAGTCTACGCCAGACGATAGGAAGGGCCTTGCCGCGTTCACTCTAGGACCGGGCAAAGAAGCCATCTGTTGTTTGATCAGTGTTCCGCGGTGCCGTCGGCAGATGACACATTTATGGATGAATGATCGAACCGCTTGTCTACCCTGAAGGATCCAATATTTGTGACGTAAGGTCTGAAGCATGAGTTGCACTCCTCCGTGCATGGTAACCTCATGGGTGTGGTCAATCAGCAGCTTCACAAGGTGTCCAGTCTTGGACAGGACCATCGGGAATTTCTGTCCATGTGAGAGAGATGAATAAGTGAGTCGGCCTCCAACTCTGAGGAGACCCTGGTCGTCTAAGTACGGATTAAGAGATAGCAGCGGGCTGCTGCTTGCCAACGGGGACTTCCTCCGCAATTGGTGAACCTCTTGATGGAAGCGCATCGCTTGTTCGATTCGTATTAGACGCTGAAGTGCGTGATCGAGCTCATCCGCTCCGACCACGGGTATACGCATATTGTGCCGATGAGGCTTCAACCACCTTATAATGTAGGCGACAACACGTAAGAGTTTCGACATCTTGCTAAATCGTTCTACCAGGAAAACGATTGTGCCATCACGGCACCGAGTAGTTAACTGGGGTTGAATAGTGGTTATGCCGGAGGTAACTGACGGCTTGAGTTCAGCCACAATCTCGACCATGGTGGCGTCATCTGGCTGCCCGGCTGGGCCAAAAGGAAGTGAGTCGGATTTTAACCACTCTGGGCCTTGCCACCAGAGTTTGTGCTGGACGAGTTCAGAGGCCCCAAGACCCCGACTCGCGCAATCGGCTGGATTTTGAGCAGAGCGTACATGATGCCACCGCTCGGGTGACGTGAGCTCCTGAATCTGTCGGACTCGATTAGCGACATAAGGCTTCAGAAGAGAGGGCTCCTTCCGTAGCCAACACAAAACGATACTGGAGTCTGACCATAGGAAGTATGGCGCGGCTGCGAGGTCAAGTGCTGTACGGATGGATTCGAAGGTGACCGCCAGAAGGTGGGCGGCGCAAAGTTCTAAGCGCGGTATAGTGGCACCTTTGATTGGTGCTACCTTCGTACGGGCGGTCAACAAGGAGATCTGGACTTGGTCATCTGGAGAGGTAGTTCTCAAATATATGACTGCGGCGTAGGCTCGAGAGCTGGCGTCACAGAACCCATGAATTGTGGTGGGATGCTGGCGGTGCATGCCTAACCAGCGAGGCACACGCACACTGTTGAGGTTGGTAAGGCCTGCCCGGAAAGATTGCCATGTAGACTGCAACTCGTCTGTGAGAGGGGCATCCCAAGTGATGCCTGCGGACCAGAGGGTTTGGATGAACATCTTTCCCACGATGACAACGGGAGCTAGTAAGCCCGTCGGATCAAATAACTGAGCTACTTCGCTGAGGACCCTCCGTTTAGTAGGACTGGACCCAGATACTTCTAATTCCACCAAGAAGAAGAGCTCGTCAGCTGTTGGGTCCCAACGGAGACCAAGTACTGTGGCGGTCGGGCACTCGATAACGAGCTCTGTGGAAAGAGAAGAAGAACGAACATTGTTAGTTACCCTACCAATTACCTGTGCGCAATTCGAATTCCACTTGCGCAACTTAAAGTGTCCTGCCAAGAGGACCTTGTTGATGTCAGCAGCGAGGCGAACCGCCTCAGGGACGCTGTTACAGCTGGTGAGAAGGTCATCCACGTAAAAGGCCTTCTCAATCGTCTCGGTTGCCGCTCGGGCACGGGAGGGGTCTGCGATCAGATGGTGGTTGTCATGCGCACACTGGATCATTGACCTTACTGACGTGTATGGGCTGGATGCCATACCATACGTCACTCTTGTTAACCGAAAGACCTTGAGCTCGTCTGACGGTGACTCTCTCCAGAGAATCCGCTGGAAGTCGAGCTGTTCAGGCGCCACCAGGATCTGGCGGAACATCTTTTCCACATCGGCTGTCAACGCTACGGGGTACTTCCGGAACCTCAAGATTACATTGACAAGTGAATCTTGGATCGTCGGACCCACTAGCTGGACGTCATTGAGCGAGACTCCTGTAGTGGTTTTAGCTGATGCGTTGAACACCACCCGGAATTTATCGATTACCGCATGGTGTGGAATGTAGTAGGAATTGGGGAGGTCGCCATGTTGACCTACCTGCTGCATGTGTCCCATATCCTCATACTCGCGCATGAATGCGACGTACTTATCGCGCAGTGCAGGGTTGTTGTAGAGACGTCGCTCCAGGGAGTAGAACTGGCGTATGGCTGAGCGGTATGATGCACCAAGCTTCGGGCCATCGTGTTTGAACGGGATCTGGACCATGTAACGCCCTTCAGGCGTACGTGAATGAGTTGACTCGAAGTGACGGCTGCACTCATCTTCTCTCGTATTGTCCAGGGAAACTTCTTCCAGCTTCCAAAAGTTCTTGACCAACTCTTCTAGGGTAAAGTCTGTGGATGGGTTCGCTGTCGTCTGAGCATTATGGACTCGTGCCATTGGCTGCGGTGGCGTAAGAGCTGCCGGACCAAAGACTACCCAACCTAGTCGGGTCTGTTGAGCGTGAGGTTCATGCGGTTGGCCATGTATGACTGCATCCTGAACTAGGAGACCCCATACATCTGCACCCAGGAGAACTTCAATTGCACCAGGGGTGCCAAGGTGCTTGTCGGCTAATGGTAGACCAGTCAAGTGGGTCCACTGGGATAAATCAACGTACGAGTCAGGCATGACTGACGTGATGGTCGGGATAACCAAAGCCTTGAGCTGGATCCTGAACGAGGAACGGGTCGACCGAAGTGACAAAGTCACTTGTTCCTGTACTGAAGAATGTCTTAAAGCACCAATGCCTTGCACGGCAATATCCACAGGGGACCTAGGGAGCTGAAGTCTATCTACTAATGATGTTTTGGCAAAACTTACCTGCGATCCTGGATCGCAGAGGGCGCGCACCAAGTGCGGTTCCATGCTGTGACTGTGCGTATAGGCGAGCGCCGTTGCGAGTAGCACAGTCGAAGTTGGGCTGAGGAGTCAATTCTGATCCTCAAAGACATCAGGAGGTCCATGGTTGCGGTCCTGATACGCTACCCAGTTTGAAGGTTCTGGTAGTCGCGGCTTGGAGCTGGATGCAGGCACTGGTTGAGGTGGCTTCGGGCCCGTCTTGCACAATAGGGAATTGTGCCGCTGGTTGCAATGCCGACAGTTCATTGTAGAGGGGCAGCGATCTGCCCTATGGCCGCCCTTCAGGCAATTGAAACATAAATCCTCCGTGCGGAGGAAGTTGAGGCGGGTGTTGCAGTCCCACCTCCCAAACTCCTTGCAATAAGTGATGCGATGGCTTCCATTGCAGCACCGGCATCGGTCACTCTGCTTTCCCGTTGCCGCCACGGCATGCGTCCGGGCAACTGGCTGGCGATTCCGTTTCGGGGCGGCATTGGCTGTCTGCACGCCGGAGGTGGACGGTGTGACGCTCTCATTCCCTAAACTGTGCGCGCGTGACCGTAAGAAGGTCAAGAACGAGGCCAAGGTAGGGATCTCCTTAGGCTTTCGGTGCATACGCCAGGCCTGCTTCGTCTTAGACGGCAAACAACGGGTTACTCCAAAAACAACCCAAGCATCCCAATGCTCTACTGGGAGTTTGAGCACCTTTAACGCTCTCAGCGTCTCCTGGACCCGATCCACGACCCCCAAGATTCCCTTCGCAGACTCAGATGTCTGGACGGGAAGGTCCATCAGCCGGCTCAGGTGAGCCTCAGAGAGCAAGCTCGGGTCATCGTAGCGCTCTTTCAGCTCCTCCCAGAGCTCCTCGTAGCCGCCGGTGTATATGCTGCCGACCATTCCCACCTCGGACGCCGGAACCGCTGACCTAAGCTTTTGCAGCTTGTAGGCGTTGGGTAGGTCCGGGTTGAAGTGGACCAGACTTTCAAAGGAGTCCTTGAAAGCCATCCACTTGTGTGGACTCCCATCAAATGTCGGTATTTGGATGGGGTCCAGCTTCATCTCTATTTTGGATGTCGTGGCCGCCGAAGTAGGCTCAGCGGCCTTGGCGACTTCCATAGTCGCCTGCTCTAAGTTGAAGGCTCGTCGCTTCAGAGCCCCTGTGGCCTCGTTATACTGGGTGTCCACGACCTGCTGCAGAGTGTCGTGGACCCCGAAATCAGCGTCCTTTAATTCGGCTAGCGACTCCTCATGTGCCGCTTGGAATCGCTCATATTGCACGTCGAGCGACTTCTGCTCCAGGAAAATGCGGACCAGATCCCAAGTGTTGAGGTCCGCAGTCGTTATGTCGGTGTGCAGCCGCTTGATGGCGGTGCACGCAGCCGATCGTCTCGCTAAATGAGCCATTCTGATTAATGCTATCACAAAACAAACAACTATAGGGAAAGGGAGTCGCACTCGGATGGTCTCAGACCAATGTTTATTTTCCCGAAAGGAGTATGTTAATTGCCACTACAAGAGCAGACAGCGCGCACAAACACGATACCGCTATTGCTACGCAATAGACACACATAAACAACGACCGCACCAGGTATTGGGTCAAGGGAGGGGCACAGATATGGACCACGGTAGGGGTTTCGCACAATTAACTGTTCACAATTCCTCACAGGAGGCACCAAAATGTTCGGGAACTTATTCTTCCGAATCGCAAGGGGGAGAGATCTCGATGTAATTTGTAAGTCCAGAGAAGAGGGCACTATGCCGAACACAAATCTTTTTATTTGTTTAATTATGTTTATTGAATAGAGGAATATAAACTTTAATGTTAACCGTCGTGGTCGGAGTATGATACACAACTGACTTCGACAGACCAAGTCCGTCGAAAAGCCACCACCAGTCCAGAGTCCAAAAGTGCAGCGTCACCATAGCTCCCACAAGTGTAGGGAGTCCAGTAGCTGGTACCATGCCCACGCCTTAGACATCCAACGGCACACAAGGAAGAATGTGCCGACACCAGCAGCAATTGTCAAGATCCGTGGGACCGTCATCGGAGGGCAAGCCATCGTCGTGAGGTTGTTTATTTGTTCTTCCAAGAACTATATCGGAGACCTCAGTATACTGCTGTATTTATCCATCATAAATATAGGGCAGCGACGATTGATTGGCGACAACAAATATCTAATGTCCATAGTCCAGACTATGAACCATCCATGGTGCGGTACTCTCTTCGTCGGCAAGTGGATGACGATACCTCATATGACTATATGAATTATGTCTGCCTGTATACCCTCTGTATAGAAAGTATCCCGTATCATCGACAACGAGTGGGTGACGATTTGCTATGTAGCTGGTCTGTGCACAGGAATGTATCTCTGATTGCCTGTGCACAGAAAAGTATTTGTTGTCGTTGGCTGGCATGACGATACCTATAGCCATAGGTATAAGAAGCTGCTAGTGGCATCAAAATGTGTCGCAATTCAATGCCCATTGACTGCGCATAGTACTAGGGCAGTATCGAATGTGTGATGTGGTGATGATTGACTGGTGGTGGGTGGAGGGATGCGCCAAGCATTGGGTGCGCACAAAGTGCGGTGTCAGCGCTGAGGTTGGAAGGCACTTAGTTTCTAGGCCATCGGTTGATGACCGAACAACAATCATGGTTCAATTTTAAATAAACATAAACAATAATTGTGAACATGCAACAACGACATGCTCAAGATTATTCTTATCAACTACAAACAGACTTCCATGAAGAAAGTCACGTACGCATACCCACAATACCAGATAAATAAATAAACCAAAGTAGAAAACAGACTCAGATCTTAAATCGACGTGGAACTTATAACAACTGGATTAAGAACTCATATTTGAAAATAAAGAATGAGCCTTGCTCTTAGAAACTCATAAAGGTTCTTATTTTAAAAATCAAGTATTAAATTTTATATATGTATATTTAAATATCGATGTGAGTTATTTCAATTTCAAAACGAGCACTTACGGTTCCTCATACCACGAAGTCCTGCCGGCAGCACGTTCCTGAAGATGGTAGGTATGGGCACTCACGGTATAGGCCCTACCCAACTAACATTTCAGCTTCTTTAAGCTTACAAATATTGATATGCTACAAGTCATAACATGTATATAGCTTCTATAGGGCTTTCTTAAAAAAAAAAATTCTTATACAAGTCATGATTTTGGTAACAGCTTCTTTTAAATTGTTTGTAAGCTAGTTAAGGAAACTCAATCAAGGCTAGTATACTTGTTTTTTGGATAGACCTCATTAAATGAGGTAAGAGAAGTTAAATGAAGCTGTAGTTTGTATAAGGATTGTATGAGTTATTTTGTAAAGGTTGCTGTCATTTAGTCTTTAAAAGGCTTCTGTTACAATTTTTTAGAAGTTTTATCGAACAAATGGGTGCTCTCGCAGCAAACTGCGATGCTTTTTCACTAATATTTCTGGCTAGCTATTTTTGATACCTTTACTATTTATGTAAAGACTCATTTTTGTTTATGTTTTACAGTGGCGTATGTTTATAGAATATCTACAAATATTGAATGAATAGCTTTATTTTTTTTTGTTCACTTTTCATTGTTAATTTAACGTTAAATATTAACTTTATTAGTATATATTTTTATTTCTTCTTTTATAATTTTGTTATCTCAATTTTAACATCACTAATTATAAGAGTTATTTTCTTAATGTGTATGTCAACAAGTAAATAAATAAATAAATAAATAAAATAAATGAATGTTTGTCAGATTTAGTACTAAAGAGGCTCAAACTTTTATAAGTCGTTTTATAGAAGCTTTTTAAAAAACAAACAATTGTCTTATGTGATACAGTGCAGCAACTTTGATAAGATTGTTGATTCGATGGTGGTGGTGATATTGGGCTTCGTGCATGTCCAGTATGTGCATAAATTGATACGATACTCAATCTGGCAGCCAGAATAGTTTTTTTGTTTAAGTGCAAAGCTACGAGAGAATATGTAATGTTGGAAAACATGGAAATTAACTTCTGTAACTCACCTTTATTTCCAATGTTTTTTTAGATTTTGACGAGACGGACAAAAGCGCTCGAAAATTATGTGATTATTTCAAATCTTTTACACAAGAGCGATTTTTAAACCTCGTTTCTCTTTTGGTTTCCTTCTAATTGCAAATACCTTTTAAACGCTGCGATTTTTAATGAAAAGTTAACTTTGTGCATGTGAAGAAGTATCATCTCTCTTCACTCTTTACTCCACTTGATTAAGCGAAGCTATCTGAACTGAGTGGACGATGAATGAAAATAAAACACACTCGAACAATAAGGAAAAGCGAATTTGCAGCTCTTGACTTTTTTTGTGACATGTGCTTACACGCTACATACTTTGAGGCAATTTAGATTGGGGTGATTGAGTCCGGTATCACGGCAGTTTATGGGTAAGAGAAGTGTTGTGTGAAAAATCTCTTTAAGAGTCAAGAAACCATATAAACTGGACTTAAATAAAAGCATGATGAGACTCTCACCAGTCCAGACGCAATATTTCCAATCAAACAGTAGTTTTTGTTTGGTTGATTACACACAAAATGCGTGTTTTTATTAAACCAATTAATTAAGTATTGAAGGGCTGCCCAAACAGAGCTTGGTCTAGCGTCCTTTGTAAAAAATTAAAACAAAAATTGACCGTCGCGTTCTTTTTTTGCTTTTGAATTGTTGACCGCACAGCCCGTTCTGCTTGGCCAGCTCTTTACGCGTAATTACATTCAAGAAGGTGGCAAAAAGTGGAAAAGTGAAAAATAAAAACATGCTCTAGAGATGCCTGTACGCGAAAAAAAATTGGGTTTGATCTACGAAGTCAATCTGAAGTGACATATCAAACACAATTTTCGTAAGATTTTTTGCACACAGGCATCTCTAGTGCCTCTGTATTAGCTGTTCACTTTGCTTCAATCTAGTCAAGCCTTTAAAAGCTTATTTCGTGTGCGAAAAAAATTGTATTCGTTCTGTCAAATCAATCTGAACTGGCAAGATCAAACACAATTTTCGTACCCTTTTTCGCACATAGACATGTCTAGCGCATATTTTTTTCTCTACCTATCCCACATTTTGCAAAAAGTCTTGATTTTTTTTTATAGAAGCTTGGGTTTGGGTAAGGAATCATTTTGAAGTTCTATAAAATGAAAAGGCTGATTAAGTTTTTGCATCTTCAAAATAATCTATTAGATGACCGAGTGGGTAGAGTAGTGGACTATTACACATGAGTTCGATCCATAAAAAGGTAAGAAAAATATTTTTGTTTTAAAATTATTTCCAATACATTAATTAACAAATAATCGAATGTGATACAAGTTTTCAGAAATAAATGCAATAAAAATCACTTCAAAGAAATTTAAAATAAAAACTTTTTTTTCCGTATTTTCTTCAACCTCTGTAAGACTTGTATTATCGGCTTCTCATAGGTATAATAAAAACCCTACAGGAAAGTTCGAACTTTTATAGTACGTACACTACATGTGTTAAAATTTTAAAGAAACATTTCCGAAGGTGAAACTTTTAAAAGACCTGCGTATGGTACTTGCATAAAGCTTAATCGAAATCATTGTAGAAGTTTATAAAAGGTTAAATAAGCTTCTATAATATTCTCCTTTTTATGGTTACACTTTACAAAGGTCTTAACGAAATTAGGAAGGCTATTTAGTAAGACCTTACCGAAGCTGAAATATTAGCTGTGTAATCACGCACTTCGTTATATATATAAATATACAAATATTCAAATAGCTATACTCAATTTCATGTTCGCACTTTTCTGAATTCAATATATAGGTACGAAGCTAATAGAAAAAAATATCTTCCTTAACTTTTCTATTCCTTTTTCCCCTTTTGTAAAGAAAATTTACTGCACACTTTAACTTAAGGTTAATCAAAAGAACTTAATTCAAAAATGATTCACTTTAAAAATTATTTCAGAAAAGGTAAAAAAAAAACTAAAAATATAATCTAATAAAAAAAATGAATTCATACAAAAGAAGTTACTTTAATTTGAAAGGGATTGTAAAAAGAAATTATATAACTTTAACGACAACCGGTCATCTAAATGTTCCTCTCTGGAACGGAAGAACTTAATTCAAAAACGATTCACTTTAAAAATTATTTCAGAAACGGTAAAAAAAAATTAAAAAGATAATCTAATTAAAAAAAATTAATTCATACAAAAGAAGTTACTTTAATTTGAAAGGGATTGTAAAAAGAAAGTATAACTTTAACGACAAGCGGTCGTCTAAATGTTCCTCTCTGGAACGGAAGTAACCCTAGACATGTCAATTATAACAGTTTTAGTATATAAAAGTACTTTTTATGCGGCCAGGGTCCTCCGCCTTTGGGCATACTTTAGGCACCCAGAGGTTTTTTTTTTCAAGTCGCTCGAAGCGCTTTAACGCACGCCCACTTTGAATGGTGGAAAACTGTTATAACTGTTATAAATTGGCATGTCTCTAGTCTCGTCCCTCTGGAACACCTCTTTCTTATCTTTGTTCCTTCTTGTATGACTAGCACTTTCAAGAAGTATAAATCACTCAAATTTAATTATTGTTAACTCCGCCTCTCTGGTCTATAGGAGCACCCTTTTCATCATCATCGTCGGCTCGACAACCGGGGTCCGGTCCTGGCCTCCTTCAACAAGTCTACCACGCTGTCGTCTACCATAGAATGTACCACAAAGAACTTTCCGAGCAGGTTCCTCTTCGCTCATGCGAGCTAGGTGCTCTGGCCAACGGAGTCTACCGAGCTTAATTTTTGTCATGATATCTGCTTCAAGGTAGATTGCGTACAATTCATGATTGTACCGTGTCCGGAATCGTTCTTCCTCACATATGGGGCCAACAATTCTTCTTAAGACTTTTCTCTCGAACGCGGCTAAAAGGTCGGAGTGCCTTTTGCTAAGCACCCAAGTCTCGGATCCATATGTGAGTACTGGCAGGACTGGTCCTGTACAGCAGCAGTTTTGAAGTTATGATTTGAAGAGCTTTGACAGACTATAGGAGGCTCTGTTGGATTTGAGAAGCCGCCCGCGTATTTCTTCTTCTATATTGTTATCGGCTGCTACTATTGATCCAAGGTATTTAAAGGATTGCACCACTTCAAATTCGTGCTCCGCTACCTTGATTGTTTGACCAACTGTTCCTCTCGCATTCGACGCCACCATTTACTTTGTTTTATCTTCACTAATGTGCAGCCGCAGATTTTGTGCTGCCTGTTCGATCTGGATGAAGGAATCTTGTACAGCTTGCTCGGTTCTTCCGATGATGTCGATGTCGTCTTCGTAAGCCAGTATCTGGCTGGACCTATTGACGATGGTCCCTCTTGTTGCCGTGACAGAGTCACGGATTGCTTTCTCCAACGCCAGGTTGAAGAGGAGGCAGGCCAAACCATCCCCTTGTCGGAGTCCATTAAAGATGTTGATTGGTTTGGATAGCAATCCGGCTATTTTTGCTTGGCTTGTTACGTTGGTCATGGTCAATTTACATAGTCGTATCAATTTATTTGGGACGCCAAACTCTCATGGCTTTGTAAAGTCTGTAAACAGATGGTATGTTGGGATGATAAATTCTAGACATTTTGCCATCTCCTGCCTAAGGGTAAAGATCTGATCAGTTGTTGATTTGCCTGGAATGAAACCACACTGATATTGTCCGATGATGGCTTTAACGTATGGGGTTATCCTGTCTTGTAGGATAGAGGAGAGTATCTTATAGGCGGTACTCAACAACGTGATACCTCTATAATTGCTGCACGTTGTGACATCTCACTTCTTATGTATGGGGCAAATTATACCTTTTCGACAGTCTTCTGGAATTTATTCATGCTCCCACACGTGCACTATAATCTCATGAATTGCTTGACGTAAAGCTGGCCCATCGTGTTGAAATAGTTCGGCTGGTATACCATCGGTTCCCGGGGCTTTGTTTTTCTTTAGCCGGCCTATAGCCTTCTCAACCTCTTCTATGCTTCGTGGCGGCAACATAGGGTACTCTTCTTGAAGTAGTGGAGCCTCCACTTCTGCAGTGAGCTGACCATTTAGCAATTCATTGAAGTACACTTCCCATCGCTCCAGTATGCTTTGAGGATCGGTGATCAGATTTCCCTCTCCGTCCTTGCAGTATGTGCAGCGTGGTGTGTACTGCGTCATGTTTCGGACGGATTGATAGAACTTCCGCGCCTGGTGCGGACCTCGCTCTCGGCTTTTCTCTATTTCACAGATTATGTTCTTCTCCCAGGCTGATTTTTTCTGTCTGTGAAGCTGTTTTTCAATTCTTCTGAGCTCTTTATATTCGTCTTCGTGAGCCCGCGTTCTATGAGATTGTTGCATTGCTCGCTACGCAACATTCTTTTGTTCATTCGCTAGCTTGCATTCATCATCAAACCAGTCGTTCCGATTTCTACGTCTGCTGCCTAAGATGGAGTTGGCAGTACTAATGACAAAATTCTTAAGGCGTGTCCACTTCTCATGTACGCCCAGCATACTGGCTCCAGGACTTACTCTACCCAGTTCTAGGACGAGTCCTAAAGCATTTCAAAAGGTGTTACTGGTGTTTTCATTGCGCAGAGCAGCCGTGCTGATTCGAACTTGATCGGCGGATGCAATACGTCTTCGCAAGGCAATTCGCCCTCGGAAAACCATACCAACAAGATAGTGATCCGAGTCGATATTGGCACCTCGGTACGTTCCTACCGTCATCAGGTTCCAGTAGTGGTGACGGTCTATGAACACGTGGTCAATTTGGTTACGAGTGACTCCATCAGGTGATACCCAGGTGGCTTTGTAGATATCTTTACGCGGAGACCTGGTACTCGCAACGACCATGTTTTTCGATGCTGCCAATTCTAAGACTCGAAGTCCGTTGTCATTAGTGTTCTCATGCAAACTATGGGTGCCTGCGTAATGCCTGAATACCGGCTCCCGACCTATTTTTGCATTCAAATCCCCAAGGATGATTTTTCCGTCATACCTTGGACAGGCATTTAGGCCCCTCTCGACTTGTTCGTAGTAAGTCTCCTTTTCTTCGTCTGAGGACGCCGCCGTAGATCCGTGAACGTTTATGAGGCTGATATTCCTAAATTTGCCTCACACGCGAAGGGTGCATAGCCTTTCGCTTATAGCGTTAAAGCCGATGATGGCAGACTTCATTTTTTTGCCGACTAGGAAGCCTACCCCGAGCACATGGTGTTTTGTATGACAGCTGGAATATAAGTCATAATCTTTCTTCTGTAAAACACCATTCCCTGTCCATCTAATTTCTTGTAGTGCTGTTATGTCAGCTTTATATTTTGACAGAGCATCGGCTAGCTGCTGAGCAGCTCGAGCTCTATAGAGCGATCGTACGTTCCATAAGAAAATTCGTAAATCGTTTTTCCCTTTTCTTTGCGTGGGTTGTCGTCGTGAGATCAGTCCGTTTCCGAGGCTTGTTGTAGGTCTCGAAATTCGTTTAGTTTTACGGAACACTGAACAGGGAATTGACCTGTTGCCAACCTGTGGAACCAGCCCGATCATATTAGCCAAACCTTTTTAAAGGCTTGTTTCTAGCGGCCGCCGCGAAGAGGCTATGATCACACTTCCACCAGTCCCGAATAGTTATGGCACGTGCATGTTTTCGTATGCTACATGTTATTCCCCCTATTCGGCTGATGGCTGACCGCCATGGAGCACCCTTTCGCTCCATTGAAATTGTCCCAAAAGTAAGAACCCTTGAATGCGGATCTTTATCCCCAAAATGCTATCCAGAGGCTAAGGCTTATCTCTGCCTGGCGTATTAATCCTGGATCTATCTATGGTTATCTACTTACAGTTGAATATATGCAGTCGTGCGGGTTTCTATGGCTGATGTAGATATACATCAAGTCATGTGATCACCCGGCGAAAGAGAGTTGATTTCTTCTTAACCTTTAACCTAAAGGATATTTTAAATATTTTATTTTCACTCCTAAAACATCTTCACTTTTTCTACTGTTATATCTACTATCAGTAATTATTTCCAATCACCTCTGCTTTCAATATTTTTATGGCTAATTTCCACCCCCACGCAATGTGCCAGTAGGTCTCTTCCTATTATCTGTCTGCCACCTTTTTCAACCGTCAGTTATTTTTGTATGCAATATTTTTTTTTTTCATAACTAAAGTTATCTTTTATTCACTTAACAAAATTATTACTACCTTTTAATCTTTTAGGGAATTTGTTCAGATAGTTTTTATACTTTCCTCTAGAAGAGAAATAAAATTGTCTTTGTCTGAGTAAAACCACCGATAAAAAATAATTCACCGTAAGCAGCGAACAAATTGTATGAACCGCACTGTTAGGTATTCGATCAGATGCTTTTCGAATGCACTTTTCTTTTGGAATGACCTAAATTCAGTAAAACATAATATCGCCCATTGGCCTATTGCCCTTCTTTCTTTCTCTTCTTTAAAAAATTCTTTCGTTATTTCTACTCGAAACTAAGCTTTTCAATTCCCCTCACTCTAGTACTTTTGTCCGACGGAATTGTCTACCTTCATTTTCCAGGGTGCATGTACATCCATATTAACTACTTTATTACAGTTCCTATTTTTAAAATGATAATTAGGCTATGATAACTTAACTAAGGCAAACTTTTAACTGGTCACTATGCTTCCTCGGTAGTGACGTAGACTCCAGTGCGGATAGGCTTACAAACTTAATTCTTTTTGGAATGAGAAATTTTATCCTGAATAGGAAAAAATCTATCAAACCAAAAGAAAACTCATGGTTTGATTCTAGCTGTTAAGAGGTTATCCGGGTTAGAGAAGTAAGTTTCCGAAGCTATAAGGCCAACCCAACTGAGAAAAACCGGAATAAGTTCAAACAAGCTAGAAAGACCTGTATCGTCCAAATTCGACGAACCAAAGTTTTGCATGACCAAAAATTAAGGCAAAAAATACTACAATGTCGTGAAGGTAGTAAAATGTTTTGGACATTTGCAAAGCAAATACGAAATACTACCTGGTCTTCGGTTCCAACGCTCGTTTTCAATGACACCCCAGCTGTTAGCTCGTTAAAGAAAGCCAATTTGCTTGCAGCACAGTTTGCTGTTAATTCAACGTAGCCAGTAAGTGATATGACTATGCGCTAACGATTTCATGCCACAAGTCTTCTTTCGCACTCGTGCAGTTTGCAAGAGTTCTTAAGGACCTTGATGTACACAAATCCGTTGGCCCGGATCGTATCCCTCCTATTGTTCTGAAGAGGTGTTCTTCAACGCTGGCTAAACCACTGCGTAAGCTTTTCCATCTGTCATACTCTACTGATCTCGTTCCGAGTGGATGGAAAACAGCATTTGTCCAGCTTGTCCCTAAAAAAGGCGAATATTCTTCACCCTATAACTATTGTCCAATTGAACTTACGTCCCTTCTTTCCAAGGTCATGGAAACGCTGATTAATCACCAGCTTAAGAAATATATTGAAGAACGAAAGCTTCTAAATGACCGGCAGTATGGCTTTCGTAGCAATATATCCACTGGTGATCTGATGGTTTATCTTACCGAACAGTGGAATAAATCTTAACATCGTTTTGGCGAAAGTAAAATTATTGCACTTGATATTTCAAAATTGTTTTATAGAGTTTGGAATCAAGCTCTCTTATCGAAGGTCCGTGCATTTGGTCGATTTGCTCCTTCCTACTTACTGCACTTCGTTCCTTCTAATATATCTATTTGCCACAAGATCGCGTGTCTTCGTTAACCTCTTGACGTTTTGACATTTCTCCTCATTCATTTTGTATTTTGTGAACTTTGGAAAACATGTGTGCATTTAAGTATGTAAATAAGTATGCAAATTATGACCACTCAAGGCTAATGGACTCAAGAAATGCTCGGATACCGGTGATGCATAAAAAAAATGTGAAGGCAACCCTTATCGAAAAGGGAATTATCGGCTTTTAAGCCTAGTACGCTGCTGATGCGAAACCAAAAAAACCCCACAAAAATGACAACGAAATCATAAACGAAAAATTGCGTCCTCCTTTTCGTTTTGCAGTACGCTGTTCGATGAGCGAAATTGATAATTTTAGCAGGTTATTTGGAGAGGTTTCCGCTCTTTTTTCGCACTCAATTATTTGCCGGGACCCTAAATAGTGTGCGGAAAATTGACACTTGAGGTTATTTTGTGTGTGTATTTGTTGTATCTTTCTTTACACCATGACTTCCTTTGATTTTTATGAGGTTGTGTGTTTTTTTTTTTGCATTTGGTGACGCTTTCAGTTGTCATTTTTTCGCTTTGGTTTTCGAAAACATTTTGCTGTCGTGTTGGAGACAATCGAAAAATTTCGTTTCGCATTAGCAGCGTACTAGGGTTACATTCAGCATTTCTTTTCGAATTATCAAAATTATATTTGGTTTTCACTTTTGAGATAAGATCCATAACATGAAGTCTCTGCATTTATCAAAAAGTAAAAAAGTTTGTCTACCATACATATTCCTACTCAACATAACCTGCAAATATATGGATACAATCAAAAAAAGTGCTATGCATTTAACAGGGTGGCAAAAGCTTAAATCACTTCTTTGCTTAAGCTTGGTTATAATTCACAAGCTAACGGCTCACTTATGAATTGAAAAAAAATTAATTCATAAGCTAGTAAGTAACTTATGAATTAAAACAAATTTAATTCATTAGCTAGTAATGTTAAAAATCGAGTTAAAAAAGTCCAACAGAATAAAGACACGGCCGTTACAAAAGAGTTCAATTTATTCAATGATATAATATAAAGTGTGAGAAAACTATAAGGCAATAAAAGGTAGTGAGAGGAGAACTATTGGAGTTGGGTTGCCAATATGCTCATTTAAGAATTATTTATATATTCCAACAAACTCCGCCTCAATTCAAATACAAATTACTAGTCTGCTATTACACAACGACTTTCGAGTCATGACTCTTTTCGAACAAAATGAGTGCAAAAGAGAAGAAAAATGAGACGGAAAACAAACTGCCCTATGAGTCGTGGGCTAAATTTTGGCGACTCATTTTTAACATTATTCTACTTCCTGCTTGTTATTTTAGCAAATTGTTTTATTTATCTTCGTTATTTGTAGAGCGCACATGTACCTATACCTGTATAGTTGCTAAGATATAGAGCATTAAGAATTTAAATACTCGAACAAAATTCTTTCAACTATATTTGTTGTTTGTTTGGTTGTTAAGGTATCTATATATTGAGAATTTCATCACCAAACAAAATAAAAGTGGACTGCTAAATTTGAGTCATGACTATAAATTTATGGTGTAATACCGCACGAATCACAGGATGACATTTTAAAGAAGAATTCAATGAAGAGTCACGACGCAAAAGTCGCCGTGTAATAGCAGACATATCGATTTTACTTCAAAGTAAGCATTTAATTTTAGTAATAACTAAATTTACAAAATGAAAATTCATAATATTATGCAAAAAAAAAACTCATGTAGTTATATCTTATTCATTTTACAAAAAAATTTGTATCTTTAATATAGTGCAAGATTTTTCATGTTTTCTTAAAGACAAATATTTAGTAAAAATATCAGCAGCATTTTCTGATGATGGTACGTACTTAATTTCAATTTCGCCAGACACATACTTTTCTCTTATGAAATGAAAGCGTATGTCTATTTGTTTGCTCCTTTTGTGAACAGTTTTCACTGCAGTAGCTACCTTAGCATATTCGTTGAAACCCATTTCTTGTAACAGACTATGATGAAAACAAACGTGCTTCACGCCTTGAGACATTGCAATATACTCGGCTTCTATCGTGCTTAAGGAAACAACGGTTTTTTTCGACTCCCATGCGATAAAACAGCCACCAAAAAATAGAGCAAAGCCGATCAAAGACTTTCTATCAACTGGGTCTAATCTCTAATCCCATCTTTGAAGTAAATTAAATTTTCATTACTGGGCACATATATGTAAGTTAACATACATTTGGGTTTCAGTTTGAGGTATCTGAGAATACTTTTTGCTCTTTGTGTGGATGACAATGATATTGTGCTAATCAGGGCCCAATATCAATGTCTGTCTTCGACATTGCGGCCAAATATATGAGACCTCCAAGTAATGATTGGAACTCTTTTATGTTGAAGCTGGAACAACGTTCATCACCGCATTTTGCCAGTATGATACCTTCAGCACAGGGTGTTGTAGCAGCCTTGCGATCGATCATTCCCCATATTTTTTTACTAGGTCTGTCGTATATCTCCATCGCTTTTAATCTACAACGCCAAATAATATTTAATAGGCCCACGATCAACAGCATGAACTTGCGCGCACAACTTCTCGATTATATTGTTAAAAGTTGATTGTTCGGAACAGGCCAACATATATTAATATTACATTAATTTCATTTTCGTAATTCATAAATAAACACAATTATCGGCTTTGCACCTACGAAAGCCAATTTCCTTTAAAAACGAATTAATTTTCTCTTTCCAATATCTCCCAGCTTGCTTCGGACCATAAAGCGATTTTTTCAATTCAATTCTACAGACTTTATTCGGGTACTCCTTACTCACGAACATTTAAAGCTGTTCCATAAACACCTCTTCTTCTAGGTCTCTGTTTAGATATGCCGAAACGACATCGATGTGATTGACCAGCAACTTAGGCTGAACTGATATTGTCAAAACAAGACGTGTAGTTGCATGTCTTGCCATAGGTGAATATGTTTCATAAAAATTTTCGCCGCAAACCAGAGAACAGCCTTGGGCAACTAGACGAACTTTAAGTTTTTCAACCGTGCCCTCTGGATTGAACTTTGTGGTATAAACCCATCTCGAGCCAATTACATTTTTATCAGCCGGACGATCGCATCACATACATTAGTCGGGTTGCCGTTCAAAGCACTCAACATTTCAGAATTGTTAGTAACATATTTTTTCCTTGGGCGTCCCACGTTCCCAGTTCTTATGATTCCAGGCTTGCCTCTTTTCCGTGTTTCTGCTATAATCACATCTTCCTCTTCTGAAGACCCACTTTTAGAATCTATTGGAATTCGACCTCTCTCAGCAGCATCCTCAGCACCATCCTCAATAGCATCTTCAGTTTCCTCAACCTCAGCCAACGGTGTCACAAAACCAAGTTCTGCAGCCGTTTGTTGAACAGGGCCTTCATCATTCACAGCTTGTGTCTCTTGACCTTCAGTAATTGTGGGAAAAACAAACAACTCATATGACTCATCTTGCTCCTTTTCGTCCAAGTCATCACTGCAAGGGATCCGTAACTAATCCTCGCAAACAACATCTCCGCACGACACATCCTCGCAAGCAACATCTTCTCAAAGCAACATCTCTGCTGCGACACATCCTCGCAAGCAACATCTTCTCAAAACAAAATCTCCTCAACGACACATCCCCGCAAGCAACATCTTCTCAAAGCAACATCTCTGCTGCGACACATCCTCGCAAACATAATCCTCGCAAGCCAGTTACCGTGGTATTGGTGCGCTAGGCGATGGGTTCTCAAAAGAGAAATGGAAATGGGTGGAAAGAACAGTAGGGCTGAACGGGAGTGGAGTAGCGAATATAAAAATAGGGCGTTGGGTTTAAAAAAATGTTATCTTCGTCGTCCTTTGAGCGATTTCGATGAAATTGACACAGAATATAGCTGAGGCAGAATTATAAACGCAAAAAATATTTTCAGCACAGGGTGGTTCCAAAAAATGTCATTTTCCTTCTTCTTTGACCGATTTCGATGAAATTGACACAGAATATAGCTGAGGCAGAATTATAAACGGAAAAAATATTTTCAACACAGGGTGGTTCCAAAAAATGTCATTTTCGTTGTTCTTTGACCGATTTTAATGAAATTGACACAGAATATAGCTGAGGCAGAATTATAAACGGAAAAAATATTTTCAGCACAGGGTGGTTCCAAAAAATGTCATTTTCGTTGTTCTTTGACCCATTTCAATGAAATTGACACAGAATATAGCTGAGGCAGAATTATAAACGGACAAAATATTTTCAGCACAGGGTGCCTCCAAAAAATGTCATACTGGATTTTAGCTTGTGATTTTTCTCTGAGTTTACGTCCTCACTTTCTGGGTCAGTGTTATAAAGAATCAAGCTATTGGTCTTGAGAAATTTTACACCGAGACGATAGTTGCAGACAATCTTAGAAAACCAGTAAATAACTTAAAGCATACTTTTTGTTCAAAAAAATATGGGCCTACTAAATAATTCATTGATTTAGTTTCAATTTTTGTATGTTTCAAATATTTATTTATTTTTGCTTCAATTGAATAGGTATAAAAGCTCTCGTTACAAAAAAACCAAGTTGGTTTTTATTTCAATAAAATAAATTAAATAATTTACTTGAAACCAATCAACTTTTCAATAATAACGTTATTTTTTTATTGTAACTACCTATAGAATAAAATAAATGCAACAGATAGGTAACCTACCAATAAACGAATCCATACAGTAGTATTATATGTACACGTTGGTTAGGTAATTTAATTGATCTAAGTATTAGTCAGGGCCGTAGCCAAGATTTTGTTTCGGAGGGGGCCAAGTCCAAGCCTTACGAACAATTTTTTGAACAAAAAATAAAAACTATGTATTCCAATTCGTAGATTTTATTAGTTTTTAAATAAATGTATGTTAAGTCCATAACATACATACTAAAATTATTTTTGTATGCCTACACATTTTTTTACAGCAGAAAAAGTCTTGAATTTTTTTAAAAGAGACCAATCACCTCATCTCCATCAACATCAATATCCGAATGAACATCAAAGTAAGTGTGTTTAGTCTTGCATTGCTCATATCGCTTTGGGACACTGTTTCAATCGTTTTTATCGTTGAAAAGATTCTTTCAACACGCTCTTGTCACTGGAAGTGTGCCCAAAATCGTGAGCAAGAAGTTAATACCTCTCAAGTAAATTTTGTCACATTTATTTAGCAATTTTAAAACTTCAGTAGAAGGATCACTCGACGATATTTTTGCTTTTTGTTTTCCTCTCTGGTGTGGTTTTGTTATTATATTTTGGAAAGGTATTTTGCAAGCGATGGCTTGCACAGTATACATACCCATCTTTTAGATACTGTTTTCTAATCCTACTTTGTACTCCACTTAAGTGACCTGCCGTATTTGCGGCTCAGTCATTGCCTTCGCCAATACAATTGTTCATATATATCAAGATGTAGTAATTCACATCGCTGCAGTATGGTTGGTCATCAACGAGAACAAAACTTACAAAACTTCCCGAAGCATACAACTTTTTAGGTCTGTTAAACAAAAAACAGTCGACATATCGAAGGCATATGGAAAGTTGTTCAGCGCCAGAAACATCCATTGTTTCTTTAGCGAGGGTATTGAAACTACTTGAATGTATAAACGGGCTTATTGTATATTTCGGTTGTAACAATATCAGAACATGTCTCCAGGATTTCATGTTGTACATCTGAGCTCAAATAGCCTGTGTTTTTGGAGCTGGTAATGACGTAATTCTATAAATTGTTGTCCCCAGATTCAATTCTGAACTGCAGGAGAGCCCTTAGCTTTCCATATTTTTTTGGTGGCATCTTTTTAGTTTTCCAGCATCAACGTTTTCCAGTCACCCATATCATTATTTCTATTCATTTGTGGTTTTTATTATTCTGAGATCATATAATTTTTGTTATTTTTGTTATATTTAATTTGCAATATTTTGAGTTCTTCTTCTAATAGAAATAGAAATAGAAAACGAAGAAATTGAAGTCCTTAACTGATCCCAAATGAAATAAACTATACCCAGATAATCTTCTTATTTTTATAGATTTGAATTGATATTAAAAATCTTTAGTTTTTAATAAATTTGTATAGATACAAATCAGTTCGGGAGGGGATTCAGCCCCTCAAGCCCCTCCCCTGGCTACGTGTCTGGTATTAGTTGAAACAAATTTAGAATTGGAAAATAAGCATCTCGCAATTTGGCTATCAAAATAACTGTCATGACGATGTTTACTTCCCCCTTCTCCTTGTTCTCACCCCCTATTCCTCATTCTCGTCCGCCTTGAAATAATTTGATATGAGACTAGTAGCAAGAATCCTCACAAACAATTAGCCTCAAACGTAAAACACTTTGCATTATAGTAACTAATTATAAGCAATAAATTAACTAAAAAAGCATAGAGTGCTTTGGGCGGGTTCTGTGAACGAAAAATCAGAATGGAGAAATGTCAATTCATTTACTCATTTTTGCGTGTGTCTTCAATTCAAAATGAACAACATCACTTTTGTACCCAATAAAAATGGTTCCAATAACGTGCAGTATAAAGGATACCATTATAGTAAGTCCAAGACTTATGTCAGCGATAACGGCATCGTAAATTACATTTTTTGGAACCACCCTGTGCTGAAAATATTTTTTCCGTTTATAATTCTGCCTCAGCTATATTCTGTGTCAATTTCATCGAAATCGGTCAAAGAACAAGGAAAATGACATTTTTTGGAACCACCCTGTGCTGAAAATATTTTTTCCGTTTATAATTCTGCCTCAGCTATATTCTGTGTCAATTTCATTGAAATCGGTCAAAGAACAACGAAAATGACATTTTTTGGAACCACCCTGTACTGAAAATATTTTTTCCGTTTATAATTCTGCCTCAGCTATATTCTGTGTCAATTTCATCAAAATCGGTCAAAGAACAAGGAAAATGACATTTTTTGGAACCACCCTGTGCTGAAAATATTTTTTCCGTTTGTAATTCTGCCTCAGCTATATTCTGTGTCAATTTCATTGAAATCGGTCAAAGAACAACGAAAATGACATTTTTTGGAACCACCCTGTGCTGAAAATATTTTTTCCGTTTATAATTCTGCCTCAGCTATATTCTGTGTCAATTTCATCGAAATCGGTCAAAGAACAAGGAAAATAACATTTTTTGGAACCACCCTGTGCTGAAAATATTTTGTCCGTTTATAATTCTGCCTCAGCTATATTCTGTGTCAATTTCATTGAAATCGGTCAAAGAACAAGGAAAATGACATTTTTTGGAACCACCCTGTGCTGAAAATATTTTGTCCGTTTATAATTCTGCCTCAGCTATATTCTGTGTCAATTTCATTGAAATCGGTCAGAGAACAACGAAAATGACATTTTTTGGAACCACCCTGTGCTGAAAATATTTTTTCCGTTTATAATTCTGCCTCAGCTATATTCTGTGTCAATTTCATCGAAATCGGTCAAAGAACAAGGAAAATGACATTTTTTGGAACCACCCTGTGCTGAAAATATTTTTTCTGTTTATAATTCTGCCTCAGCTATATTCTGTGTCAATTTCATTGAAATCGGTCAAAGAACAACGAAAATGACATTTTTTGGAACCACCCTGTACTGAAAATATTTTTTCCGTTTATAATTCTGCCTCAGCTATATTCTGTGTCAATTTCATCGAAATCGGTCAAAGAACAAGGAAAATGACATTTTTTGGAACCACCCTGTGCTGAAAATATTTTTTCCGTTTGTAATTCTGCCTCAGCTATATTCTGTGTCAATTTCATTGAAATCGGTCAAAGAACAACGAAAATGACATTTTTTGGAACCACCCTGTGCTGAAAATATTTTTTCCGTTTATAATTCTGCCTCAGCTATATTCTGTGTCAATTTCATTGAAATCGGTCAAAGAACAAGGAAAATGACATTTTTTGAAACCACCCTGTGCTGAAAATATTTTTCGCGTTTATAATTCTGCCTCAGCTATAACCTGTGTCAATTTCATCGAAATCGCTCAAAGAACGACGAAGATAACATTTTTTTAAACCCAACGCCCTATTTTTTATATTCGCTACTCCACTCCCGTTCAGCCCTACTGTTCTTTCCACCCATTTCCATTTCTCTTTTGAGAACCCATCGCCTAGCGCACCAATACCACGGTAACTGGCTTGCGAGGATTATGTTTGCGAGGATGTGTCGCAGCAGAGATGTTGCTTTGAGAAGATGTTGCTTGCGGGGATGTGTCGTTGAGGAGATTTTGTTTTGAGAAGATGTTGCTTGCGAGGATGTGTCGCAGCAGAGATGTTGCTTTGAGAAGATGTTGCTTGCGAGGATGTGTCGTGCGGAGATGTTGTTTGCGAGCATTAGTCGGTCTCCCCACTGCAAGCACCATTCTCAACATTATGCGAGGTGCGAGGTTGGGTGTATGAAAAGTTTCTTTTGCATTTAAAGAATCTGCATAAGAAAACAACGGTACAAAATTCGAATGTTTGTTGCATACTTTAAACAGAACAATTATTGCATTATATAATGTAAGACACAAACATACATATTTAGAAATTATTTGCAGCAGTCGTACAGTAGTACTACCTAAGTAATATGAATATTTTATAATGCATGTCATTTTCATGTCTAAAAATTATAAATGTGCAACTTTGGACCACATTTAGAAAACAGCTGTTTATATTAGATATATAGGATAAATTCAAAAATTCCTTAAATCCAGATTCATTAAATGCAAAAGAAACTTTGCATACACCCAACCTTGCACCTACCCCAAATCCTATAGGTGCTCAAGCAGGAGGGTTGCAGGGGGGCAGCATGGCCCCCCATACATACTTCACTGTTTATACGCCGCTATGCTGGATGCCAGCACTGTATTTATGTAAGCAAGATTACATAATTACTACAAAAATAAAAACTAAATAAAAAAGTAGTTTTGGTAATTTTCAATTTTCTCATACACTAAAAGACATAAAACCATCAAGTTTTCAGTGTTCAATTTAGAATTTATAGGGACATCAAATAATTAAATCCAATTCAGTACTTTATTTCATAACTTTGAATAAAACACACTTTTAAAACGCCGCCGTAATGCTGGGTACTAGCACTTTATTTAAACATCAAATTTTGCATACACCGAACCTCGCACATACCCCAAATCTTATAGTGAGCCCAAGCAGGGGGGTTGCATACATATCTCACTTTTTGAACGCAGCCGTAGTGCTGGAAATGCAAGTAAATTTAAAATATCTCAAATAAGTAGTACCAGTAATTTTCAATTTTCTCAAAAACTAGAAGACATAAAAGCTTTCGGTTTTTTGTGTTCGATTCGATATGAGCATTGAGCACAAAAAGAAAATTTAGTTTTTCATTTAAAAATTTTGAGATAAATATATCCAAACATTTTTTTTTTGCGTTTTGTATCAAAATTTTGAGTTTGAATTCAATTCTTTTGAAAACTATGGACACAAATAACATAATTTAAATGTAGGATTAAAGACCAGGGGCCAAATTACCGCATCAGTGACTGATCGAGTGAGTGCCATCAGTGATCGAATGAACGAGTAAAACCTATGGGGATGATGACTCCATAACGTGTGCGGTAATGCCAAACTCACATAATTCAGTCACGTATTACTCGATAACTGAAGCGGTAATTCGGCCCAGACTTCTGGCTTTCAAAACTGTTATTGTTTTGCATTCTAAGTATTGGCGTTGTTTTGTAATATTTGTTTTTCCATTCAAGTTTTTTTTTTGTTCGAAAATCGCCCCTACATCCTAAACGCGGTGAGATGGACCCCCCCTTACACAGTGACAAATGTTTGTATTTGACCCCTCTACAAAAATCCGTTATCAATTTTCGGCGCCCAAGTTATCGTACTCGTGCCAGATAGTGGAGGTGTGGCAGTGACAAAGTCGAATATTCTCAAATATATAAATAAAATGTGTAAATAAACGTTGCCAGCATAAGAAATTTGCCAGCATTGCGAAAGAAACGAATATCCAAATGAAATTCGTAGCGCAAGCGAAACTGGAAAGTGTTTAAGTACGAATCTTCAGACGGGAACTTCCGAACAATTAGGGTCTATGTGCAATTGAGGGAAAATATGACAATTGATTTTGTTAGGGGGGTAATTATAATAATTAGGTAGGAATCAAAGCTCCTGCCAAATCCACAGAACTTAAGCGTTGAATTCACTTTTGAAAGCCAGCCATCATTTACAGCGTATTTTTTTTTATTTTAGTAATGGCCGGCATAGCACTTGACTGGGGTTAGGAAAAATTATCATGCCGGAATGTTTTAACAAATAAAATTTTAGGTTAAAAAAAACCGAAACCCGATTTTTGTCCTAAAGGGAGGTGCGTGATTCCTGTAATGGGGAGGGTCGAAGATGTTGGGGCCCTCTGGAGGATTTGCCCACCCTTGTATCCGAAAGATACCACCTTGGCTTCTACGCCCTCCAATATTGCGCAGAGCCCCTAACCTGTTAATTAAGCTCAATCTTACACAGTCTTCAGCTCTTCCTTCTTGTCATGCCTTCACGGTCCATCTCCACCTCAGACCTAAGGTTAAGGCCTCCATTCTAAATATCAAAGGTTAAGCTCCCCAATAATCGTAAAGATAAATAAAAACTTCCCATCTAAAACAAAACTTCAATCGATCATTGCCGAAAGGAAAAACTATCCATGCAACGAAGAAAAAACTCAAAGTATTTCAATTTTCATCATCATCATCATCATCGGCTCGACAACCGGGGTCCGGTCCTGGCCTTCTTCAACAAGTCTCTCCACCCATCCCGGTCTCGAGCCACCGCCATCCAGTTGCGCACCCCAAGGCTCCGGGGGTCCTGGTCCACGCCATCTCTCCAGCGCAAGCATGGGCTACCACGCTGTCGTCTACCATAGAATGTACCACAAAGAACTTTCCGAGCAGGTTCTTCTTCGCTTATGCGAGCTAGGTGCCCTGCCCACCGGAGTCTACCGAGCTTAATTTTTGTCATGATATCTGCTTCAAGGTATATTGCGTACAATTCATGATTGTACCGTGTCCGGAATCGTCCTTCCTCACATATGGGGCCAACAATTCTCCTTAAGACTTTTCTCTCGAACGTTGCTAAAAGGTTGGAGTGCCTTTTGCTAAGCACCCAAGTCTCGGATCCATATGTTAGTACTGGCAGGACCATGGTCCTGTACAGCAGCAGTTTTGAAGTTATGGTGAGATTTCTGGATTTGAAGAGCTTTGACAGACTTTAGTAGGCTCTGTTGGATTTGAGAAGCCGCCCGCGTATTTCTTCTTCTATATTGTTATCGGCTGCTACTATTAACCCAAGGTATTTAAAGGATTGCACCACTTCAAATTCATGCTCCGCTACCTTGATTGTTTGACCAACTGTTCCTCTCGCATTCGACGCCACCATGTACTTTGTTTTACCTCCACTAATGTGTAGCCCCAGATTTTGTGCCACCTGCTCGATCTGGATGAAGGAATCATGTACAGCTTGCTCGGTTCTTCCGATGATGTCGATGTCGTCTGCATAAGCCAGTTTCTGGCTGGACCTGTTGACGATGGTCCCTCTTGTTGCCGTGCCAGAGTCACGGATTGCTTTCTCCAACGCCACGTTGAAGAGGAGGCAGGCCAAACCATCCCCTTGTCGGAGTCCATTAAAGATGTTGATTGGTTTGGATAGCAATCCGGCTATTTTTACTTGGCTTGTTACGTTAGTCATGGTCAACCTACATAGTCGTGTCAATTTATTTGGGATGCCGAATTTTCTCATGGCTTTGTAAAGTTCTACCCTGGCTATGCTATTGTAGGCGGCCTTAAAGTCTATAAACAGGTGGTATGTTGGGATGTTAAATTCAAGACATTTTTCCATCGCCTGCCTAAGGGTAAAGATCTGATCAGTTGTTGATTTGCCTGGAATGAAACCACACTGATATTGTCCGATGATGGCTTTAGCGTATGGCGTTATCCGGTCTTGTAGGATAGAGGAGAGTATCTTAAAGGCGGTACTCAACAACGTGATACCTCTATAATTGTTGCACGTTATGACATCTCCCTTCTTATTTATGGGGCAAATTATACCTTTTCGACAGTCTTCTGGAATTTATTCATGCTCCCACACGTGCACTATAATCTCATGAATTGCTTGACGTAAAGCTGGCCCATCGTGTTGAAATAGTTCGGCTGGTATACCATCGGTTCCCGGGGCTTTGTTTTTCTTTAGCCGGCCTATAGCCTTCTCAACCTCTTCTATGCTTCGTGGCGGCAACATAGGGTACTCTTCTTGAAGTAGTGGAGCCTCCACTTCTGCAGTGAGCTGACCATTTAGCAATTCATTGAAGTACACTTCCCATCGCTCCAGTATGCTTTGAGGATCGGTGATCAGATTTCCCTCTCCGTCCTTGCAGTATGTGCAGCGTGGTGTGTACTGCGTCATGTTTCGGACGGATTGGTAGAACTTCCGCGCCTGGTGCGGACCTAGCTCTCGGCTTTTCTCTATTTCACAGATTATGTTCTTCTCCCAGGCTGATTTTTTCTGTCTGTGAAGCTGTTTTTCAATTCTTCTGAGCTCTTTATATTCGTCTTCGTGAGCCCGCGTTCTATGAGATTGTTGCATTACTCGCTAGGCAACATTCTTTTGTTCATTCGCTAGCTTGCATTCATCATCAAACCAGTCGTTCCGATTTCTACGTCTGCTGCCTAAGATGGAGTTGGCAGTACTAATGACAGAATTCTTAAGGCGTGTCCACTTCTCATCTACGCCCAGCATACTGGCTCCAGGACTTACTCTACCCAGTTCTAGGACGAGTCCTAAAGCATTTCAAAAGGTGTTACTGGTGTTTTCATTGCGCAGAGCAGCCGTGTTGATTCGAACTTGATCGGCGGATGCAATACGTCTTCGCAAGGCAATTCGCCCTCGGAAAACCATACCAACAAGATAGTGATCCGAGTCGATATTGGCACCTCGGTACGTTCCTACCGTCATCAGGTTCCAGTAGTGGTGACGGTCTATCAACACGTGGTCAATTTGGTTACGAGTGACTCCATCAGGTGATACCCAGGTGGCTTTGTGGATATCTTTACGCGGGAACCTGGTACTCGCAACGACCATGTTTTTCGATGCTAGTAATTCTAAGACTCGAGGTCCATTGTTGTTGTATTCATTATTATAAGAGACAGCCCTTTTCATAATTCATTCGTGAAATGAACCAACGCATATCCTGTGTGGTGAATTTTACTAACACTTAGGTTAAGATTTAGAATTAAGTTAGTAATAATAAAGTGTGCAATGAAGTAAGGAAAAGCGTGTTTGTTTTCTGAAAATAAAATACAATAAATGGCGACGAGGAAAAACGAAATAAGAACTAAAATAAATTAAAGACTAAATTTTAAGGCCTGAACATTATAAATTTAACATAAAATAAAGTAAGATTCATCGAAAAAATTTCGATTACTATTCATGCACTTTGCTCAATTTTGAGTTGTGCGCCTAAAGTATAATGCCAGAGGTTAAAGAAGTAAAACCTGCAATAATAATGTCATACGTAGGAAATATAAGTAAATTCGTGCCCGGTGAAGACTTTGACGCAAAGATCGGGTACAGCAATATTTTATTGCAAATGAAATTGCAACAGAGCGACAAACACCTGTGTTCATCACCCTCGTGGGCTCGGAAGTGTACAAAGTGCTAAAGTCTAAGACAGCACCCGCCTTACCCAGCACCAAAATCGTTTAACGAGTTATTTCGTTTATTGGAGCAACACTATGCTCCAAAATTCAATAAAAGAGCGGAGCGCTTTAAATTTCAAAGGGCAAAGCAAGAAGAAGGAGAATCAGTCAGTGATTTTATCATTAAACTTCGAAACTTGGCTGAAACTTGTAAATTTGGTGATTTTATTGCGGATTCTGTTGCTGATGCAGGAAAATCAAAAAATCTTGCATTAGAAGATGCTCTTACAGATAAATTCATTGTAGGACTACGAAATGAGAGAATCCAACAAGCGCTGTTAGCAGATTAAAGAGCATTATTTGAGAAAAGTTGCGAAAAAGGCTCTGACTATGGAAATGCCAGAAAAAGAACAGAGATCGATGCAGCCAGCAGAAAAATATATAAACGAGATTAGGCACCGATCGTCAAGAAACAACGAAGCACGTGTTCGAAGTCGAAGTTGTGAGTCCCAAAAAAGCCATATAACGAGAAATTGTTCTCACTGTGGAAAGTTCCATCATGACAATGAGTGTCCAGTTAAATCTTTATCATGCTTCAAGTGTGGGAAAAAAGGCCACATGGCAAATATTTGTTTTTTTAATAAACACGATCACAAAAAATCGAAGCGAAGACGTCAATTTAAGACAGTGTCTAGTATACATGCCATTCGTGGAGGAGATGCAGCAGAGATGGTGGTCAAGGTGGAAGGTGTGATGCTGAGAATGGAGTTGGATACAGGAGCAAGTGTTTCTTTAATTAATTCAAGGGATTATAAAGCTAAGTTTGCACATTTAAAACTAAATAATTGTTATATTGATTTAAACACTATTTCAGGGCACAAGTTGTCAGTATTAGGTAAAGTTGTTGTTGTTGTGGAGTTCGCTGGTGTAACAAGGGAGCTGGAGTTGATTGTGGTGGACGGTGCTTATTTTAAGCCATTATTTGGAAGAACATGGTTTTCTTCATCCAATATAGGATGTGGTAAAGAGTTCGTAAATGTGGTAAATAAGGCGCACAATGATACTGTAAATGCTGTAAGTAATAAAATAATAACATGTTATCCAAATGTAATATCTAATGACCCAAACCAGATGATTGCTGGATATAAAGCAGAAATCCATTTAAATGAATGTAAACCAATCTTTCACAAAGCGTATACTGTCCCATTTCGCTTGAAGGACGCTGTGTCTAACGAAATAGATAGATTAGTTAAAGAAAAAGTTTTAACCCCAGTAAAACATAGCAAATGGGCATCGCCGGTGGTATGTGTTCCAAAACCTGATGGTAGCGTTAGGCTTTGCATAGATTGTAAGGTTACAATCAACAAGCATTTGAAAACGCAACACTGTGCCTTTGCAATCATAGAAGATATATTTGGAAGTCTTTCCAACTGTGCAATTTTCAGTGTCTTAGATTTAACTGGGGCTTACCAACAGTTAGAACTCACTGAAGACTCAAGAGAGCTTCTTACAATAAATAAATACAATGAAGGGTTTATTTCAATATTTGCGCTTAGGCTATGGTGTTGCTTGCGCACCAGCAATTTTTCAATCAACGCATTCGCATACGTAGACGATATAATTATAGGAGGGAAAACGTTAGAAGATTGTCAAGAAAAATTATTTTTGGTTTTGGACAAATTTAATAAGCACAAAGTCAAAATAAATCTGCAGAAATGTAAATTTTTACAAACCTCAGTTGATTATTTAGGTCACGTTTTTAGTCACAACACTGTAAAGCCTAATCCGAAAAAAGTTGAGGCCATTCAAAATGCGCCTGCACCTAAAAATTTTAAAGAACTTCAATCCTACTTAGGATTAATTAATTATTATAGGAGGTTCATTCCTAATTTATCGTCCGAGTTAAAAAATATGTATGATTTGCTGCAGAAAAAGAATGCTTTTAGGTGGACTAAAAAATGTGATAAGGAATTTGAAAACTCAAAACAATTAATCATTAATAAAAGTGTTTTAACTCTTTTTGATCCTCCTAAACCTACAATAGTTTCTACAGATGCAAGTCCCTACGGAGTAGGGGCAGTACTTGCTCACCTAATAGATGGTGTTCAGAAACCCGTTCTGTTTGCTAGCAGCACTTTATCAGATGCTAAGAGAGGTTATTCGCAGTTGCCTCGTGAGGCTTTAGGGGTCATGTTTACAGTAAAAAAGTTTTTTAAATATCTCTACGGAAAAGAATTTAAAATTTAAACCGATAACCAAGCTTTAAATGAGATATTTAACCCTAACAAATATACAACAGCCGTTGCAGCGGCTCGTTTGCAAAGATGGGCAGTTACATTGTCCATGTATCAATATAAAATAGTTCATCGTCCAGCCAAATATTTAGCAAATGTTGATGCTCTGTCAAGGTTACCATTAAGTGAATCCACAGATGTTGAATCAGCAAAAATTAATTCGATAAATTGCCTGGGTAACGTACCAATAGATTTTAAAAAAGTTGAAGAAAAAACAAAGAATAGTCTTATACTTCGTAAAGTATACAAGTATATTAAAAATGGCTGGCCAAATGAAGTTGATAACAATCTTAAGTCTTATCACAAATATAGGAATTGGCTTAGCATTGAAAATGGATGTATTTTTTATAAAGATAGGGTTTTCATTCCAAACGATTTACAAATGCATGTTCTAAATTTATTACATGAAAACCATAATGGTATAGTTCTAATGAAGAAGGCAGCTAGGTCTTATGTATGCGGGCCAAAGTTAGATATGGCAATAAAGGACTTTGTTGAGTCTTGAAATGAATGTCAGGCTAATAGAAATGTTCCAAAAGAAATCGTTACAACTAAATGGCCTAGTACTGTGTATCCGTTTCAAAGAATCCATTTGGACTTCTTTTATTTTCAAAGTAAAACGTTTCTCCTTCTAATAGATGCATATAGCAAGTACCTTGAGGTTGTACAGATGAATTCAACAAACGCTAAAAGTGTAATATAAAAGCTAAAATTAATTTTTTCGGTGTTTGGTTTACCAACAACCAAAGTTACGGATAATGGGCCACCTTTTGCTTCTTGGGGATTTAAACAGTTTGCGAGAGTAATCAAACTGCATTACTTCACAGCCCTGCAAACCATCCGCAATCAAATGGTTTGGCGGAAAGACACGTTCAGATTGTTAAGAATAATTTAAAAAAACATATGTTGCATAGTAAACAAAATGTAGATTTGCGCGACCATATTACCAAATTTTTGATGCATCACCAAAACACTCCGAATTCTGTTACATCAACGTCCCCATCAGAAATGTTATTTTCATTTAAGCCAAAAGTTTTACTTGATTTAATCAATAATAAAAATCAAGTTTCTTTTAATTTGGAGAATACAGCTAATTTTGTATCTCATAAACAAAAAAATAAAAAAGAACAGTTGTATAATAAATTGCCTTCATATAAAGTTGGGGAGGGTTGTATGTGTAGAAATCATATTAAAAGTTATACAAAATGGATAAAATGTATTATTGCTAAGAAACTAAGTTATGTTCGATATATAATAAGAATTGGAAATCAAACCAAAATTGTACATGTTAATCAATTGAGAAAACTTTACCTAAAACAAAAATTCAACTATATGTATGCAAAAATTCCTAAAAATACAATTGAAAATAAAATTGAAATAAAAGATACTAATACTAAATATAAAAAACCAGCTTCTGCTAAAAGAAAAGTTACAAAACTGAAAAACAAATTTGAAATATTAGATGGTGTAAGAAGAAGTAGTAGACTTCAATCAAAAAATAAAAAAATTACGAAAAATTTAAACAATATAAATGAATTGTCAATCTTTAAACAATTTTGTATTTTCTATAAATTATTTTGTTTTGCTTATTCACAATAGAAGACAATGAATTTAATTTTTGAATTTTTGTAATGATTGAAACTAAACTAAAGAATATTTTGAAATAATTTTTGAATATAATATATTTAACTTTTTTTTGTTTTTGTAATAAGCAGGGGAGAATGTTGTATTCATTATTATAAGAGACAGCCCTGTTCATAATTCATTCGTAAAATGAACCAACGCATATCCTGTATGGTGAATTTTACTAACACTTAGGTTAAGATTTAGAATTAAGTTAGTTATAATAAAGTGTGCAATGAAGTAAGGAAAAGCGGGTTTGTTTTCTGAAAATAAAATACAATAATTGTCACTAGTGTTCTCATGCAAACTATGGGTGCCTACGTAATGCCTGAATACAGGCTCCCGACCTATTTTTGCATTCAAATCCATAAAGATGATTTTTCCGTCATACCTTGGACAGGCATTGAGGGCCCTCTCGACTTGTTCGTAGTAAGTCTCTTTTTCTTCGTCTGAGGACTCCTCCGTAGGTCTGTGAACGTTAATGAGGCTGATTTTTCTTTTTTTTTTTTTTTATTTGCGCGCACTCAAGGGGTTATGACTACCCTTTTAATGATAAACATAGTGCGAGCGTTTAGGAAAATAGGGTAGGGCTTAATAGGAGATACCGATGATTTTGGTTTTGAATTTCTGGATATTACAATGGGAGGGAAAAATAGAGCTAGGCAAAGCATTCCACATTCGAGTTGTGCGGCTAAAGAAAGAATCTCTGTACTTGACCGTACATCCGAAATTGGGCTCAAGGGTAAGCTTATGTGCATTCCTAGAAGCGCGAGTATTACTGTGGAATTGTTTTAGGGGAGGAATGCAACTGGCTATTTCACTAGAACACTGTTTGTAAAAATAGCGATAGAACAAAGATAGACATGAAACACTGCGGCGGTGTTCTAGAGTTGTAATTGTATCTGTTATATTTCTATCACCTATCATTTTTAAAGCTCTATTTTGAATTCTGTCCAAGAGATTCAAGTGAGTTATAGGAGCACCTGCCCAGATGTGGGAGTTATACTCAAGCTTAGGACGGATAAAGGCTTTGTAGATTATAGCCAGATCAGAATGATAGAAAAATTTCTTGCATCGCCGAAGAAAGCCTAAACACTTCGCAGCGTTTCTGGCAACGTTAAATATGTGGTCATTCCACAAGAGGTGGTCTGTGATGTACATTCCCAGAACTGAAAGCTGTTTAGTTTCGTCAATACAAGTACCGCTCATTGATAGCGGCATGGAGGGTGGGTTTCGCTTCAACGACATGGATTAGAAGTTTCAGACAGAAGATCATTGATGAAAATGAGAAAGAGAGTCGGAGACAAAACGGAGCCCTGGGGGACACCAGCATTTATGTTATGAATATCAGACTTAAAACCATCCAATACGACTTGTATTGAGCGGTTAGAAAGGTAATTTCTAATCCAACGAAGAAGAGATTCATCGATACCAAATGCACGCATTTTCGATAAGAGAGCTTGATGCCAAACTCTATCAGACGCTTTTGAAATATCAAGTGCAATAATCTTACTTTCGCCAAAACGATGTAAAGATTTGTTCCACTGTTCGGTGAGATAAACCATCAGATCACCAGTGGACCTATTGTTACGAAAGCCATACTACCGGTCATTTATAAGCTTTCGTTCTTCAAGATATTTCTTAAGCTGATGATTAATCAGCGTTTCCATGACCTTGGAAAGAAGGGATGTAAGTGCAATTGGACGATAGTTAGAGGGTGAAGAAGATTCGCCTTTTTTAGGGACAGGCTGGACAAATGCTGTTTTCCATCCACTCGGAACGAGACCAGTAGAGTAGGACAGATGGAAAAGCTTACGCAGTGGTTTTGCCAGGGTTGAAGAACACCTCTTCAGAACAATAGGAGGGATACGATCCGGGCCAGCGGATTTGTGCACATCAAGGTCCTTGAGAACTCTTGCAACTGCACGAGTGCGAAAGAAGATTCGTCCCATGAAATCGTTAGCGCTCTCAAGTACAGGAGGAGTCATAACACTTACTGGCAACGTCGAATTAATATCAAACTGTGCTGCAAGCAAATTGGCTTTCTCTAACGAGCTAACAGCAGGGGTGTCATTGAAAACGAGCGTTGGAACCGAAGACGAGGTAGTATTTCGTATTTTTTTTGCAAATGACCAAAAATTTTTACTACCTTTGGGACATTGTAGTATTTTTTGCCTTAATTTTTGGTCGTGCAAAAATTTGGTTCGTCGAATATGGACGTTACAGGTCTTTCTAGCTTGTTTGAACTTATTTCGATTTTCCTCAGTGGGGTTGGCCTTATAACTTCGGAAACTTACTTCTCTAACCCGGATAACCTCTTTACAGCTCGAATCAAACCATGAGTTTTCTTTTGGTTTGATATATTTTTCCCTATTCGGGATAAAATTTCTCATTCCAAAAAGAATTAAATTTGTTATCATATCTGAACTGGAGTCTACGTCACTACCGAGGAAGCATAGTGACCAGTTAAAGTTTTTGAAGAAATCGTTGAGGCCGTCCCAGTTGGCTTTCTCGAATTGCCAAACGGTTCTCTTGGGAGATTTTTCTTAAACTGGATTTATTTGGCACGAGAAATTTGCAGATATGACACAATGGTCTGACGTGCCTAGAGGCGATAATACACTGATAGTATATTTACCAGGGTCAGAGGAAAGAAACAAGTCTAGAGTGTTGGCGGTTTGACCTGCAACGTCAGGTATTCGAGTTGGCTCGTCAACAAGCTGAGTCAGTTGGTTTAACTCAGCAAAGACCTCGACGTACCTTCCTTCGGGTGTTGTCTGGCCTGAAAAGCGAAGCCAACTAGAATTGTATACATTGAAATCGCCCGTAATGACGATTTCAGTGTGAGGGTAATGGGAAACAATTCTTTGGATGGAGTCAGACAGAGCATCAAATTCGTTAGAAGTTGAATTTCTGTCCAGATTTGGACTTCGATAAATGAAGCAGGTATGTATGATGCGCTTATTAACCGAAAATTTAAACCACATAAAGTTGAAATTTGTGTTCACACAGGGACCGTATTGTGGTTGAAGTTGGTACGCAACATCATTCCTAATATAAATCGCGAGACCGTGATGGGAGAAGAATAATGGCACTAGGTTAGGTTAGGTTAGGTTGTAAGGGGTGTGCACAGCATGAAGCTGTTGCGTACACGGGGGCCTACTGGTCCATTGTGATCCCCTGTAAAAGTAAAAATTTAGCATCGATGCTCCTCAATTCTGTCGATTAGCGTAGACTGGCTCGTTAACGAACCAGCCTGTGCTATCTATAAATTTCCTCATGCTTGCCATTGAGACCTGTGCTAGATCATCCGGTTCTCCAACAAACCTGTTTCCGAAATGACGGAGTCGGCTGGTTTGGAGGTTCGGACAGTCGCAGAGCAGGTGTTTAATGGTCTCCATTTCCTCCTCATCCTGACAGCTCCTACAAAAATCGGGTGCAAATGCCCCTATTCTGTTAGCCATTGTGCCAATGGCGCAATGACCTGTTAGTACACCTATCAAGATTTTAATGTTCTTTTTACTCAGCGATATAATATACCGAGTTTCCTTTTCATTTGTGTTAGGCCATAAACTTCTAGAGATTATACAATCGTTCCTGGATTTCCAGGAGATATTGATTTTCTCTTTTAGTTTAAGGTCTATCTTCCTCTTGAGTACCCCAATCGGGACGAGTGGTCCCCTAACTGAATGGTCGCTACTACTTGTGTCTGCTTCTGACCCTTTCCTGGCTAGTTCGTCTACTATATCATTCCCTTCTATATTGCTATGTCCGGGAACCCAGCAGAGCTTTACCTGGTTAGTGTGGCAGATTTTGTTTAATTCCTTCCTACAGTTTAAAACTGCTTTTGATCTTATGGTCTCACTGGCTAAGGCTTTGATAGCAGCCTGGCTGTCCACGAAAAAAGTAATCTCCGAAGAGCTTAGCTTTTTGTGATGTGCCCATTCAGCTGCTTTTCCAATGGCAAAGATCTCGGCTTGAAAGACACTACAGTCAGCCGGGAGTGTATATGACGCTCTGATGTTGAGAGATTGGCAAAACACTCCAGCACCTGTTCCTGATTCCATTTTTGAACCGTCAGTGTAGAGAGGGATACCCTGTTTACTTATAAGTGAATTGGGATCCCAACCCTGTCTTTCTGGTATGAAAATAGAAAATTTCCTATCGAAATCTAGTAAAGGGGGGATGTAATCGGTGGTCTCCCTCAGTCCTGGCATCGTGTCATATCTTTGTAAGATTGACCCGTGGCCATAAGTGCTGTGCCTCCAAAAACTCAGTTCTCTTAAACGAATTGCAGTTTTCGCTGCCGTGCACTTTATGAACTCATCCAGAGCCGGGAGGTCCAAGATCATTTCCAATCCAGCTTGTGGTGTGGTTCTTTGAGCCCCTGTTATTCCTACACAGGCTAGTCTCTGTACCTTTTCAGGTTCTTGAGATAGCTTGATTTTTCCACCGCCTTCCACCATACAATAGAGCCATAGGTAAGAATGGGTCTGACAATCGCTGTGTACATCCATTGGATGACTTGCGGTCGCATACCCCAACGTACACCGAAGGTCTTTTTGCATGTGTAGAATGCACATAGTGCTTTTTTCATTCTTTCCTCAGTATTACGCTTCCATGTAAGCTTGGAGTCAAGGATTACTCCTAGAAATTTAGGTTTTAGAGGAATGCCATTTAGTTTGGGAGGGTTAAAGCCCTCCAGTTTCCTTTTCTTCGTGAACAAAACTAGCTCTGTCTTGGTGGGGTTGACCCCGAGACCGTTATTAGTTGCCCAAGAAGATAAATCCTTTAATGCATTTTCCATAATGTTTTCGATGATGGTAAGAAACTTGCCTGATACCAAAACTACTATGTCATCTGCATATGCTACTATTTTAATGCCCTGATCTTTGAACTTTGTGAGAATTTTGTTGACTACGAGGATCCAGAGCAGGGGTGAGATGACTCCTCCCTGTGGTGTGCCTCTAGTAACTGTTTTCTCAATAGTGCTAACTCCTATTTGAGAGTTGATAATTCTGCCATTTAACATGGTGAAGATCCAATCGACAATGACAGATTCAACCCCAACTTCAACTAAGGCAGTCTTGATCGATTCCGTTTTAACGTTATTAAACGCACCCTCGATATCAAGAAATGCTGCCAGGGTATATTCTTTATGTTCATGACTTTTCTCCATATGTGAAACTACTTCATGCAAAGCAGTCTCCACTGATTTACCTTTAAGGTAAGCGTGTTGGTAGTAGCACAAATTGTTTTCGTTGAGAAGTTCTCTAACATGTAGATCAATTATCCTCTCTAGTGTCTTAAGGAGAAACGAAGAGAGACTTATTGGTCTATAATCCTGAGCGGTCGAGTGAGTCGGTTTCCCTGCTTTTGGGATAAAGACTACCTTGACCTTTTTCCAGGTATTAGGGACGTATCTAAGTTTGATACAACTTATGAAGATTACCCTAAGCCACGGAGTTGTTACTTTGAGAGCATTTTGAAGAAGAGCTGGAAAAATCTCGTCGGGTCCCGCTGATTTATAGGGTTTGAACGAGTTTATTGCCCAGATAATCTTCTGCTCAGTAATAACCTGATTTAGTTCTAAATTTGATTCCGTGTGAGTAAAATCCAGCGTGCTCGATTGCAAGCAATCAGAACTTTCTGGGTTTTTACAACCGGGGAAATGAGTTTCCATGAAGAGTTCAAGCGTTTCTAGGCTCGAGTTCGACCATGATCCATCAGGGTGTTTTATGTACCCCGGGATCGTGGGATTAAGGGCCAGGGTTCTACGAAGCCTTGCCGCCTCTCTTGTTTTTTTCAATGGATTCACAATGTTTAGCCCATGAATCCTTTTTGGCGTTCCTTAACTCTTTGGTGTAAGTGTTAAGTGCGGCTCTATAAGACTTTAAGTCCTCTTCTAATTTACTCAGTTTAGCTTTATTGAAAAGTTTTCTAACGTCTGTTCTACGTTTCTTTAGTACACCATTCCACCAGGGTGGTTTAGTGGAGTTATTGGAACGAGATAAAGGGCAGTGTTTTTCAAAAGACATTCTCATTTTGCTTGACAAGTTTTGGACAACAGTGTCAATGGTTGAAGTACTTAGACTTGTATTGTCCTCTGGTGGATCAATACAGTCTTTCAGCCATTTTTCGTACTCTGTCCAATGCGTTCTAGTTTGGTTCCTGTAAGGTTTCTTTTTAGTAAAGTTCCTGTCTATGGAGAAGAGTATCCTAAAGTGATCCGAAAAAGATTCTTTAGGTGAGACTCTCCAGTCTTCAACTGAAATTTTACTATTATTGTTAATAAGAGTCAAATCTATGATTTCCTCCCTGTTTTTGTTTCGAAAGGTGGGGTGATTGCCCCTATTACATAACGATAAATTAGAACAGAGAATATATTCAAAAATTGACTCACCCCTTTTATTGATATCCTTTGAGCCCCATTGAGTGTGGTGAGCGTTGGCATCACATCCTACCACCAAAGGTGTATCGCTTGCTGTGGCATGGACCACAAGATCGCGGACAGTTTTTGATGGTGGGCTCTCCTCCTCCTACGGCATGTACGTCGACGCTAAAATGAAGTTTCCTTCATTCGATTCGACGCTGATTGCCGTGTTGTCCTTGTTGCTGAACCTAGATAGGAAGAAAGCGTTATTTGATTTTTTCACTAGGATACAACTTCTAATATCACCTTCATCTGACGTGGAATGGAAAAGGTTGTAGTGTTTTGACCTCAACCCACGGATTCGGTTTTTGCCTAACCATGGTTCCTGGATCAAGGCCACATCCACGTTCTCGTGAGACATGTAGAGCGTAAGGTCGTTCGTTGCTGCCTTAGCGTGGTGCAGGTTTATTTGCACCACTTGCAGCTTTTGACTCCCCTTTGCCTTCATGCCTCTTAACCTTTACGGTTCCGAGACCATACCTCAACACGTCTTTTCTTTCTCTCAGCAGAAGGTCAGATTTCTTGTCTGCCACAAACAAGAGGTCCTTCCCTTCACCTCCATGACTCTTTCTTGAGTGTTGGAGCTTCCATTCTAAAATGGGAAGCTCTTTGTTCTGCTTCGCCAACAGCTTAAGAATGGCTGCGTCCTCATGTTCTGCAGGAGGGGGGATCCATATGCTTAACTGCTGGCGAAGTGGTAGAGCTGCGGCGGGTAGAACCTCAAGGGAGGAACCTTCTCATAGTTCGCCAATGTTGGCGATTGTACGGTTCAGGAACTCCCGTGATCTCTGGTCACCGCAGCAGACCACTTTAACTCCTCGCCACCATCCGGCACCATCAAAGATATAGTCTTCAGAACTATCGTTCTCTGATGCTGCCATCATAGCTTTGAGGATCTCATTTTCCACAAGAAGCCAGTTTTTTGCCGAGATTTTCCCATCTGAGTCGTCACGGCTTATAATGGCAATTTGTAGGTCAATCGGGGTGGTGTCGAAGCTGTTGGTTTTCTGTTTCTTAGCACCGTCTTGCTTGACTGTCTCCTCCGATCTTTGTCTCTTGGACGTTCCTGGTTTCATTCCAGAAGAGGTGCTTGCCGGTGCTTGGTCTTTCCTAGCGTTGGCTAGCTGTTTCTTGCTGGAAGTCGCCTGAACTTTTCCCTTGTCGTTCCGAGCGGTCGAGTTATTGCCAGCCTGTTTACGGTTTGCCTTTTTAGGGACAGACCTAGATTTGGCAGCATCTACTCCTTTGCTCTCCGACTCTTCGCCATTCACTTGCCCTGTTGTTCCCCTGGGTCCAGTGGCAGTCTCTGCCAGCTGCCGCTCAAAAATCCTAACTAGCTTTCTGTGCTTTTTTAGGAGAGCTTTATCTCTCGAACTGAGCGTCGTAGGGTCTTTCAACTCGGTCTTTTCCACGAATCTTTTGGAGGATCTGTAGTTGCTGCGTTGCCTCGAAGCTTTGAGGGGTGCAGCAGACTTCAGCATAGTCTCTTCTTGACTCGGTTCCATCAGTAGCTCGTCCTCGGTTTGACTACCTATGGAAGGAGGTCTGTCCGAGGTCTCCGTACCTTTGATAGTTAAACTATCTATGTCGGGAAGAAGATCTACTGAGAGAATGACCGGTTGTCTTTTTAGCTCTCGTTTTTCTTCTTTGAAGTTTACTTTTGTCACTGGCGACTTAGCTTCCTGCGAAGCCAAGCCCTCGCCGGCAGCCGTGACTTCCACCGACTCTGGAACGTATATCCCCGTTCGTTTTTTTTCTTTCTGTAAACTTTTTTCCATTCTTTTAGATTGACATCTCTGCTTTTGTTGGTTTTCTTAGTTGTCTTACTCCGCAGCTGGATTGCTGAAGAGTTAGACGTAAGCCCCCTCGCCACAACAAGGCGAAAACCTGAGTTTCACTCATTGCCAAAACAGCTGGCCTGTTAACTACAGTATAGACGTACACGCTCGCTCTCAGCCCCCGAATGTTAGAATAATCAACTCTAAAATTACCCACCATTGTAAAAACAAAATTTCAAAAACCAAAGCAGAAGATTAATCTAAATTAATTATTGATCTAAACACCAAAAAACTTTTCGACACATATTACCACTAGTGTTATGCCTTAGTGACCCTGGATATTCAGAACAATATTTAATCATCCATCCGTCGTTATCATAGCTTGAACATTACATGCAGTGTGCGAGAATTCCCACACAGTGCATGCAATGGTCAACTATACACAACTGTGAGTAGTGAAGGGGAAAGGAAGGTTAGGATATAACTGCTCGCTATATTATGTTTTTATATTTGTGATTTTTTTTTTTTTTTTTTTTTATAGGAATTTTGTTGTTGTATCTTCAGGCGGTGGCACTGCACTAGTTTTGTATGTGATTTGAATTTGATTTGATTTGTTTTTTTTTTTGATTTGCGCGGCGCGAATGTTGTTTTTATATTTGTTATTAAACTGACTATTGGTTAATTAATGGGTTGGGGTGAACTTATTTTTGTTTGTTTTATGTGATTTTTATAAAGTTAAATTAAACAGACAAGAACAGAGCACAGAACACAGTAAACGGGGACTTGTTCTTAAATGCATAGCCTTTCGCTTATAGCGTTAAAGCCGATGATGGCAGACTTCATTTTTTCGCCGACTAGGAAGCCTACCCCGAGCACATGGTGTTTTGTATGACAGCTGTAATGTAAGTCATAATCTTTCTTCTGTAGAACGCCATTCCCTGTCCATCTAATTTCTTGTAGTGCTGTTATGTCAGCTTTATATTTTGACAGGGCATCGGCTAGCTGCTGAGCAGTTCGAGCTCTATAGAGCGATCATATGAAAATTCGTAAATTCTTTTTCCCTTTTCTTTGCGTGGGTTGTCGTCGTGAGATCAGTCCGTTTCCGAGGCTTGTTGTAGGTCTCAGAATTCTTTTAGTTTTACGGAACAGGGAATTAACCTGTTGCCAACCTGTGGAACCAGTCCGATCATATTAGCCAAACCTTTTTAAAGGCTTGTTTCTAGCGGCCGCCGCGAAGAGGCTATGATCACACTTCCACCAGTCCCGAATAGTTATGGCACGTGCATGTTTTCGTATGCTACATGTTATTCCCCCTATTCGGCTGATGGCTGACCGCCATCAATTTCCATACAAACATTAAAAAGGTTTATTGGTTATTAAGAATAGCTAACATAAATTAAAAAAAAAAGAAATCCTTATCTAATATATATAAGCCAGGTTGGCAACTCTAATTTATAGATCAAATAAATTCACAAATCATTAATAACATCAATTACTGAATTTATATATTTACTGCAACAGATATATCGTTTCCTTCTTTTATTTGTTTATATGATAGTGGTATACTTCTTTTCAATTCAGAAATATGTATATTATTAAAATTTAATTTAGATATTCCAAGGAAAGTTTTATTTGATTGTTTAAGGAATATTTAGGTATCTATTTACTCATTTACCAATACCTCTTCTCTGTTTAGATTATCTTGTTTTCAATTAATTTTTCTTTATATATTTTTTTTTCTTAATTCAAAACCATATTTTTATCATTTTAAGTAAAGGGTTTTCCAATAAGAGGTGTTATTTTGAATAGCCCGCTATTTCGGTAGCTGTCACTTTTGAAGCTGTCATTTTTTGACATTTGACAAGTAGAAACTACGCCATTAATAAAAATGGAACGATACACGCTTCAACAACGCATTGAAATTATTAAAATTCACTATAAAATGGTGAAAATTTGGCAGAGACGGTTCGTACAACTAAAACATTTTTGGGTCGTCGTGAAGCACCTTGTCGGACCGCAATACAGAAATTGGTGGACAAATTTGAGCTGTTGGGACAAGTTAGTGATGTGAAGAATAAAACCCGTGCATTATTACTATTATTATTATTATTATTATTATTATTATTATTATTATTATTATTATTATTATTATTATTATTATTATTATTATTATTATTATTATTATTATTATTATTATTATTATTATTATTATTATTATTATTATTATTATTATTATTATTATT